>OZ010738.1:23883398-24318398 GCA_963932295.1 Tipula lateralis | reverse complement strand
TATTTCAATAATAATGCATTATTGTCCTCGCTTGGCTCAAATTTATTATAATCAATATGAAGTGTGATTAAATTCGGTCTATCAAATATATCCAGTGGTATGGTTGTCAAACGGTTCCTATTTAACTCGATCACTTCGATTTTAAAAGTTTTATTAAACGAACTCGACTCAATATTGTTAATTGTGTTATTGTTTAAAACCAACCTTCTCAAATTTGGCAGTTTTGAAAATGTTGACTTATTGATGCCCGTCACATTACAGTTATTGCATTTAAAACTTTCTAAATTACTATTTTCGAGAAATACTTCAGTCTTATTAAAATCAAAGTTCACATTATTGTTCATTTGCAATTCTTTAAATGACGGGTTGTTTAGCAGTAGCAAAGGTGCTAATATTGTTATCTTGTTGTAATTAACGAATAAAAATTTCAAATTTTTATTTTTTTCGAATGCCGAAGCAGTAAATGTTTGAATATAATTGTGATTTATCGATAAAACTGTCAGATTTGGTACCTGTGAAAACGTTTCATTATACACGAATTTGATAGCACAATTATCTATTGATACGTTGTATAGATTTGTATGTGCCAGAAATGTTTTATTTTTCTTAAACTTAAAATCCGGATTTCTGTTCATAATAAGTTCCTCCAACTTTGTGATGATATTAAAAGAATCGATATCAATTTCCGTAATAGCATTCGACGAAAGATCTATTAATTTTATAGTATTTGAGGTTACATCATCTTTATTAATATGTTGTTTCTGCATACCGACCAAACTACACGTTTCTGAACCACTTTCACTACATTGGCGGTTTTGATTTACCTCATTTGATTGATTAGAGTATGCTAATATGCCCAGGTTACTGAAATAAAATACAATTAGAACTGAAAATATTTTCTATATGAACAATAATAAACATTCAATCTTGTAAGCTCTACTCTACTTTAAAATTGGTTAAAAACAATTGACTGCAATACTAGTGGAAAATACCAGATTACCAAAGGCAGATGCTGTATAAGAAAGCAGAAAATTTTCAGCAGAAAAAATGATTTTTATACACGCCACCAGGTGCACTACTATCGCTAAAGCGAATTTCTTCTACTGTCATTTTTGTATAGCCAACAGAATTTTTCTGTAAATTTTTTAATTTTCTTCAGTATTTTAACTACAAAATAATTCCAGATTTCCAATAAAATATGTATATTATTTCCATAAGATTATAATATACTGTATAATAAATACTAATTTCATCTAGAGTTTAGCCACTTACTGTAAGCTTTGAATGAAGCCCCTATAGTAAATATTTCAGTTTGACTTTCCAGAAGCTTAGTCATCTTATCTCCATACATACAACTATGAAGTTTGAGGATAATCGACCGAGTTTCAGCGCCTCCAGAATTTTTCAAAGTTTTGGCCCATACATAGAAATCAGTTTTTTCACTGTGAGTAATGGGTGCGATAAACTTTTATGAAAAGGTATGTGATGGAACACAAGCCTTTTTTTACAGTTATTTTTTTTTATGACTAGTGTTAAAACTGTCAATGATCAAATGATATTTGTTAAATATCGCCTGAGCTGATATCTAATTTTATTTCAATTATTCTGAGCTCACCACGGGTGGGGACTAATACCAGAATGAAATAAATTTTAGCACGGTTTAAACGGCACTGATTTTATTGTGTGATTTACATGTTATATATATATATATATATATATATATATATATATATATATATATATATATATATATATATATATATATATATATATATATATATATATAAAGGGTCCGCCATCTAAAGTTTTTTTTTCAACTAGTGCTTATTTCGTGAATGGTAACACTTGGCTCATATCCGATTTGACAGATAATTAGTTTTATCCTTCCGCTGAACGAATATGGTTGTGTATACGCTTGAACAACGCTGGGAAATATTGCGACATTACTTTGAAAATCATGGTAATGTTGCAGAATGTGTGCAAAAATTGCGTATGGATTTTGGAAGAAGAGAAGCACCGTCAGCTCCGTATGTTCGTTAACTTGTGAAAAAAGTGAAAGAAACTGGCATCCTCATCGATAAACCAAAGCGTGAAAAGCTAAAAACAGTTCGTACACCAGAGAATATTGATACTGTGGCAGAAAGTGTGCGTGATGCGCCATCAACATCAATTCACCGTCGTTCTCAACAATTGAACATTTCGGAGACATCATTGAGACGAATTTTGCATAAAGACCTTAGTATGACGCCATACAAAGTCCAATTGGTTCAGGAATTGAGGCCAACTGACCATCCAATGCATTTCGCTTCGCTGAGTGGGCCTGCGATCGACTTACAGAAGATGCCGATTTTGCCAAAAAAATCATCTTTTCGGATGAAGCTCATTTAGATCTTGGCGGGTATGTAAACAAGCAAAATTGTCGCATTTGGGGCACGGAAAACCCGCACGCATACATTGAAAAGCCGGTACACCCAAAACGAGTCACTTTTAGGTGCGGATTTTGGTCCAGAGGCATAATTGGGCCATTTTTCTTCGAAAATGAGCAAGGAGTGGCCGTTACAGTCAATGGCGATCGTTATCGGGCCATGTTGAACGAATTTTTGTTCACAGGAGGATATTGCCAACATTTGGTTTCAACAGGACGACGCTACGTGGTTTTGAAGATCGCATTATCAGCCGCAGAGCTGATGTCGTCCACTTCGGAGCTGCGATTTGACACCGTTGGACTATTATTTGTGGGGTGCCCTCAAAGATAAGTGTTACGCCGACAAGCCAGAGACAATTGACGCTTTAAAGGACAATATTCGTAAGGCCATTGGTGAAATACAGCTGCACTCAATCGATAATGTGCTTAAAAATTGGACCAATCGTGTAGGCTACTGCATGGCCAGCCGAGGCAGCCATTTGAATGAAATTATTTTCCATAATTAACCAAAAGAATTTTACTTTAAAATAAAAATAAATTTGAGAAAATATTCAGTAGTTTTATTTTATAGCATTTTCAAAATAAAAAGTTATTTGGCGGACCCTTTATATATACATATATATATATATATATATATATATATATATATATATATATATATATATATATATATATATATATATATATATATATATACATATATATATATATATATATATATATATATATATATATATATATATATATATATATATATATATATATATACATATATATATATATATATATATATATATATATATATATATGTATATATATACATATATATATATATATATATATATATATATATATATATATATATATATACATATATATATATATATATATATATATATATATATATATATATATATATATATATATATATATATATATAAATTTATTCTTAGTAATTACACTAACAACATAAATTTTTATTCAAACACGAGATTAGGAATTTGCATTAAATTCCTAATCTCGTGATTGAATAGAACTCGGTATGTGCCATCGACGTCGCGTTTTGGGCCATATATCATACGCATGTTTCTTCTCTCAAATGTTAGAAGCCATCTTTCGTACTCATCCGTCAAGGTCCAACTTCCATACATGACAACGGGTCTGATCAACACTCTGTACAGCTTCAGCTTATCCGTATTTGCAAGATATTATGATTTCAGCAGTGGACGTAGAGGATACAATCTCCCACACTATTATCGTGAGTAATGAGAGATCCAAAAACATAAGAAAGATCAATCATTTAAAAGAAAGATCGAAAACCAGAGATCAGATATTTGGTGTTGGACTCATTGATTTTGAGACCAACGGAAGCTGAAAACTGTTCCAGTGGATCAAGTATCTCTTTCACTCCGTTGCCATTTAATCCAATCACACAGATATAACCTGCATATGCTAGAAGTTGATTGGATTGTCGGAATAAGATATTGTCCTGAGGTGTTTCACTTTTACGAAGGATGTATTCCAACATGAGATTAAAAAGTATCGGGGACAGCGCATCTCCTTGTCGAACACCAAAAGTGATTGCAAAAATTCTCGATAGCCTGTTCTCAACTTTGATACAGCATTGTGACTGCGTTACTGTCATTTTACACAGATGTACATATTTTTTCGGTATTCCTAAATATTCAAGCGCATACCATAGCCTCTCTCGATTGATCGAGTTAAAGGCTTGCTTGAAATCTAGGAATACCTGGTGTACATCGCGAGATGTTTCGTAGTACTTGGGAAGAATCATCCGTAGCGAAAAAACTTGATCAGTGACTGACCGATTTGGAGGGAATCCTCCTTGGTAGTCACCAACGATTTCCTCCGCTAGAGGAGTAATTCTTCCCAAGATAATGTATGACAGTAACTTGTATGCTGTGCAAAGGAGAGTAATACCGCGACAGTTCTCGCATTTCATGTTCACGCGTTTTGAATATTGGGCATAACGCGGCCACTTTCCATTCATCAGGCATAACTTCATTTCGCCATACCAATCGAACAAGGTCGAAAAGACAGTTCCACAAAGTTAGCCCTCCGAATATCAAATGCTCTGAATTAATGCAATCAACTCCCGGTGAACGATTTTTCTTTAGTCTCTGCATGGCCATTGTGAATTCCTCATAGGATGGATCTCCGCGGTCTGTATTTGAGGGTATTCAAATACAGCTTGTGATATACATGTGGAAACATTAAGTAGATTAGAAAAATGTTCACGCCATGTATCGAGTACCGCATCAACGTTAACATAGAGGTTTCCATCCTGATTCCGAATGGTAGTTGACCAAGATCTTAAGGTATGGTGCAATTCGGTGATTCCTTTAAAGAAGCCGAGCGAATTGTGCTCATTGCTGACTTGTGGTGCTATTAAGACCTTAGCATTCCACCATTCGCGCTTCTTCTGTCTACAAATGCGATAAGCCGCCCTCCTAGCAGGAACTGGCTTGTTTTTCTTGCAATTGTAAACCGAGTCTGCGCTTCATTGTGGGCTATATTTCGTTTGTGGCATTCTGAGCAACTCGAACAAATACAATTAAATTATATTATTATATTTCGAGTTAAGTTCTTGTAATTTATTAGTACTGCCGTGTCACGACTAAACGTATATATACGAATCGCACAGATATGCCTGATGAGATGGATTTGATCTTTTAGGCCATCGAGTTTCTTGGAGCGCTACGAGTCCCAGCCGATTCTCTTTCATAAATGTGATAAGGATGTCAAACGCGCTACGATGTCCAAGGCAATGGACATAAATAAGGCCACCGGACCTGACGGAATTCCTGTTCGAATATTGAAGGAGTTTGCCAGTGACTTGGCTCCAATATTTACTAAAATTTTTCTCCTTTCTTATAAGCAAGGTAAATACCCGAACGCCTGGAGGAGTGCGATGCTGCAACCGGTTCTTAAACTTGGTTGTGATAAAACTGACCCTTCAAACTACCGGCCAATATCAATTGTGTCAGCCGTGGCTAAAGTTTTTGAAAAATGCATTAACCAACAACTGATCTCATTATCTTGAGATTAATAAAATAATTTCAGATAAACAATATGGCTTCCGCGAAAGCCGCTCCACAACCGATCTTTTGACGTATGTTACAAACAAATGGAATCTCGTCCTTGAGCACCATGGAGAAGCCTTTGCAATCGTTTTGGATATCCAAGACTTTTGACAAAAGCTTTCTCAAAGACCGAAATAACAACGTTGTGCTAATGGGAGATCATCAACGACACATCCCCCAAATGCCAGAGTCCCTCAGGGATTAGTTTTGTCACCAACTTTGTTTTTGTTATACATTAATGACTTGTTGGATAGCACTGTAAACCCTATCCACAGTTTTGCCGATGATGCAACATTGCACTCTTCTATTTCATTCGAGGTCGAGCCTACTCCTTCAGAGTTAAACGGTAAACGGCTAAAAGTTGTCACTTCGCTTAATTCCGATTTGAGTACAATATTTGAGTGGGGAGTTAAAAATCAGGTCAAATTTAACGAGAAAAAAACACAAATATGCACATTCTCGCGTAAAAGAAGTCACAACGAATACCCTTTTGTGGTAAAAGGTCTGCTTGGTGTTCAGATTACCAACAATCTAAAATGGAATGAACACATTATCGCATTAGCCAAATCAGCTTCACGTAAACTCGGGTTCCTCAATAGATGCAGACGGTTTTTTAAATCGCATCAGGTTCTCCAAATACATAAAACCTTTATTAGACCGTGCATAGAATATTGCTGTCAAGTTTGGGGTGGAGCATATGGCATTGCTCTCCAGTTGCTGGATAGAGTTCAGCGGCGTGCCATCCGAAAAATACGAAACCCCAGACTTACGAAAGATCTAGGCACCGCAGAGATGTTTCAAAACTCTGCGTGTTCTATAGATTAATAAATGGTAAATGTTCTGCAGAATTAAAGGAGAAAATACAACCATTTGTAACGCCAGGACGGGTTACACGAGGAACGGTTAATGCGCATAGGTTTACGGTGAAGCTGCCGAAACCTCGAACTGAAGATGCAAAGCGCGAATTTATTTATCGACAATCTAAGAAGTGGAATTCGTTGAATGGTTTTCAATTTCCGTTGAAGTATAAAATGCACAAGTTTAAGGCATCTATCAACCTTTACTTGAAGGATCGCGCGTTGGATAGGTCTGACAGTTACAAGGAGCAAGGTCTTAAAAGTCCCTGCACCCATTTAAACAAAACGTAAAAAAAAAATTAATTACTGCAATTAACAATGTAGAATTTTATCTAGCCAATTTTAGCTAGTATCCACTGTATGAACCTGCACTTGTATACATTAAATTGATATAAAATGTCAATCAACCTTATATCTAGGTTCCGATGTATATACAGACACTATGAACTAATTTGCAAACATCTAGCTCTCGGTTTATATACTGCCTTTATCAACTACATTGCAACTATATATAACAAATTATTACTCATAAACAACTACTCGTATTACTTCATAGAATGTTAACATAACTTCAATAAAGATTATCGCAATCGCACAGACAATCCCAAAATCGTGTGAAATTCCAAATATGTCTATAATTATTACTTACATGCAAATGAAAAAATTTATAGCAATTTGAAAACCTTTTAACAGTTTAAATATCATTTTCAATCCAAACTATTTCCTTATACTTATGAATGTCTTACATCAATTAATCACATGTTCGGTACGACTGATTTTTTTGTATACGTCCATTTGTTTATCAAAACTTATTTGTTTTCTTATCTCGGGATTATATCAGCAATCGATAAACAAGTATGGAACTAAAACATACTAACGACAGTTACATAACGACAAAATCTTTTGAAACTTCGCCCTTATTGTGAATGTCGATATCAATCGCTATTGTCGATGCCAATTTTACAAACGAATCGTTAATAATTTAATATAAAAACAAATTGATTGTTTTTAAATCAAGAAATTAATTATTCATAGGAATAAAATCACAAATGAACGACAGTTCGAGTATCTTGTACGTTTGTTGCAAGAAAATGTGGACCTTGCTAAAGGAGTAATGAAACACGGAAGAGATAACAGAGTTGAGGTAAAAAAAATGGGAATCAATTACATCCGAAAAAATAGTTTCTGGCTACCAATAAG
This sequence comes from Tipula lateralis, assembly GCA_963932295.1. NCBI lineage: Eukaryota > Metazoa > Arthropoda > Insecta > Diptera > Tipulidae > Tipula > Tipula lateralis. The sequence goes on along the minus strand of OZ010738.1, from coordinate 24,310,812 downwards.
AGATGAGGATAGATAGGTAAAAGAACATACGAGTAAGTGATATGTGGTTTATATGTTCATATGCAGTTTAAATCTGAAACCAAATATTGCCCATCAAAATAGATTCAAAAGATTCCATATATTTTTTAAGTTCAATAAAATCTGCTTTTTTCTCCGATGTTAGGTTGGCTCCCTGTACCAAGTCGATAGTTTTTCTTCAGATTGCTTATCAAATGGTTTAACACTTTCGATTCTAGCAGACCATCGAGTAGTTGACGTGGAATGTAGCAAATTACCACCAATGTTAGTTTTTAAAATTTCCCATCTCGTTGGGCTACTATACTGAATATGTTGTATAATTTTTGTATAGTTTCGAAAAAGGTAATTACATTATGGCAGGACCCTGATGCATGAACTTCGCACAAATTCAAACTATGGCAAGCACATAGAGAAAATATGGTCAATAGATTAATATTTAATAATCTTGCTTGAACACCTTAATATAGGAACCACTCATATTGGAACCATTGTCATACCCCTGTCCACGGCAATCTTCAATTTGTATACTATGTTTGGATAATACTTGTATTATTAAATCTGCTATTGCTTCTCCTGATTTGTCATTTCATACTCATCGGTGTCGCTATTGAAAGAAACGTATCGTAAGATGAATGTAGTTTGTTCCATATGTATCGAATCTGGAGTGGCGTCGACCATTAAAGAAAAATATTTAGAAGCTTCTAGTAATCGTTTTAATAGATCTTTCCAAAATTGTGTTTCATTTTGCATTTATTGGACTAATAATCTATTTATTGTAGAATTCATTTACAAGTTTTTTTTACATATTGCGCCATTCCACATAACATATTTTTTTTAATTAAGCTTTAATTGGGTGCAGGGTGGACTTTTAGGCAGTCCTAGCTCCTTGTAACGTTCAGAGCTCCTGCACCCAACTCGCGGTTCTTCAAATAAAGGTTGATATAGCTGCCTTAAACTTGTGCATTTATACTGAAACGAAAACTGAAAACCGGATAACGAATTCCATTTCCTGGATGTTCGATAAATAAATAAATGCTGGTTCCCAACCATTTGCAAGTGATATGATGGACAGTACATTGCCTGTTTTGCATTATTCCATATCAACCAGTCCCGTGTAATCATTTCATTATTATCTAAGCGTCGGTTCAATTCGTGCACTTGCAACGTATTATCACCTTTATCCAGTGGTATCATTTTTGAAAAAAAAAATAGTTCTTGTTCCATTCTAACAAAATTTTCAACATCGTATTTGGATTCAATTCTACCAATATCAATATTCACAATTTCGCTTTGGTTTAATGATGATGATCCACTTTCAGAGCTTAAATGTACTTGTGTCTCACCAGTAGAATTCAGATTTGTATCTTTAACTATTTCAGTTAGCGACATATGAATTTTAACAATTTGTATTTCTAAAACATCTATTTGTTCATTAATTTTCTTTGCAGTAGACGTAAATCCAAGACTATCGAGCGTTCTATTTCCAGCAGCAGCTTTCTTATCTCTCTCCACTGTTTCTTTTCGGTTTTGAGCGCCAGATTTATGTTAATATTCCATAACTTAAGCCTGATTTCTATTATGACAAAATAGTCAAGGCGGGATAAAAAATATTTCCAGTACAAAAAATTTATTCAGTACCTAGTAAATGTTTATGGTTACTGAGAAAATAATTATAGCAGTACTGACAAAATATATGATTTATTCAGTACTGGAGAAATATTTTATAGGAAAAATAAAGATGGATGATTTTTGATGGTCAATTAATAATTTTAACATTTCGTTTTGTGCCATTCATCTTAATTTATTGTGAAAATAATTGAAATAATGATTAATTATGTTAAGTTTATTTTTTTAAATTCATTGTAGTAAATTCAAAGTTTTTTTTTTCAAAAACAAAAAAAAATTGAAATTTATTGGTTGTTACACGCATCTGTCAAAATATACATATAAACTATAAAAAAAGAAAAAAGTAAAAAACGATCTCTGTCACTCTAATGGCGTTTTAAATTTTTTTTTCGCTTTTGTTTTTTCAGTAAAAATACTGACAAAATTTGTTTCATAATGGAAATCAGCCTTTAACATGAACAAAATAATAATTTAGTAATCCACAATTAAAAACAAATAATAGTATTTTACTTACTTGGGGTTTCCCTTTTTATGAAAAAAAAACAATATTCAAATAAAATCACTGAAATTTAAAAAACAAAGGTATCACAAAACTACAACACAGAAAACACCCTGTCACTTTTTTTATAAATATGTATACCGGGTGTTTCTTTTAAACTGAGACGATCAAATATCTCGAAAAATGGCCACTCTACGGAAAAACTGTCCATAATCAAAATTTAATCATACCGCGGGGGTAATACATCAGTGCAAAAAATATAGTCCCCCACCCCCCGCTTTGTAAGTGGGGCGGGGGTAACTTTTAAACTAAGATAGGAAGCCAAATTTTTTATTGCTGGTACGGATTCCACGACTAAAAGTACGTATGATTTGAATGAAATATTTTGTTCGGTTCATGATAGATGGCATTGTAATCGACGAAATTCAATTTTTTCAATTTTTTCTTCTTAGTGTGTGTGCCAAACGAAAAAAAAAGCGCATAAAAAGTTAAAAAGTTAAAAATTTTATCTTTTATTCACCACAAAAATTTTAAATAGTCTCGGACCACTTAAAAAAATTTTTGTTGTTGTTTTAAATTATTTTGTGTTTTGGCGGTTAAACAATTTTGTTTGTTTTCATTTAAAAATTTTTATACATATTAATATACGCAATACGTGCAAGAGCCAACAATGGATAAAATTATTAAAAGAAAGCGGGAAGTGAAAAGTGCATACACAAAATGTAAGTAAAAATAGGTGTTTATACTCGTGTAATTAAGGTAATTACATATATACATAAATATTTATGTGTTCATTTTTAATTATATTTTAGGGAATCATGAAGAAAAAACAAAATTAATACACTCCCGAATAAAATATGATGGAATGTTTACGGGCAAAAATGCTAATCAAAGGGATGGGTGGAAGTAAGTTTAACTAATGTTAAAAGTGGACATTTAAAATGTTTATTTTTTTTTATATTTATAGAAAAATAAGTGAAGAATTGGGAAAATCGTCAGCGTTGTGTTGTCAACAGTGGCAATCGTTGATTAGGAAGTATAAGGTATTACTCATGTACATATATATTACATTTTTTTAAATAAAATATTATCTATGTTACAGTCTTTGACACAGAAAAGTTCTGGGAGTGGAATGGGAGACGAAGCTACTGAAGGCGATGTAGGCTCGCCTATCAACTGGCCTTATTTCGATATAATAAGAAAATATGCTTCCACAAAAGATAATTTTAATCCACCACACCTGTCATGTAACATCGATGGAATTGTGAGCCTACCCGATGCGTTGGATAGTTCAGATGAGGAAATGGCTGTGGACAATGAATCTCCAGGTCCCTCATCTGATTATTCGAGATCAACACCAACTTCCTCAAGCAGCCATCGGTCACAATCTCGAACGACAAAATTAGATGTAGAGAAAGCATTGGTGAAAGAAACGAAAAAAAATACAAAAAAAATAAGTGCGGCGCTGACATTTTTTGGGCAAATGGTGCAGCAAGAGTTCCCAAATATTGATGTGTCTGCGTTGTTAATTTCAGAGTCCGAAGACTCGACTTAAATTAGAACTAATTTATTAATATAAAATTTTATTATTATTTAAAATGAATAACACAAATAAATTTGAATTTTTGTATTTTAATTATATTCCTCATTTAATTGTCTCAATAGACTGTCTCGAAAAGCAACGCCTTCGTTGCTATCACAACTATACCAGCCATCGGTTCGATCGATATGACCATCAAATTCATCGCTGCACTCCAACATACTAATATTAAAGTCGTCTTTGGTAATGCATATATTATGTAAGATACATGCCACCGTTACTATTTTGACACAATTTTTTAAATTTTGCTCAAGTGCCTTAAAAAATATATTCCTCCAACGGCTTTTCATTATACCGAAAGAGCACTCGACCACGTTTCGCGCTTTACTATGAACCGTGTTGAATTTTTTTTCATTTTCCGTCGGGTTCTTGTAGGGTGTTATCACGGCGCACTGATGCAGCTTGCATGGATATCCACCATCACCTAAAATGTAATAATTTGGTGTAGGAAACTGGCCATTTCTATATAAAGGGCTGTTTTGGAATATCCTTGTATCATGAACAGATCCTGCATACCCTATAAAATAATTAGTAAACAACCCTTTACTGTCTACGAGAGCCTGAAGCACAATTGAATAAAATCCCTTGTAATTAATGTACTCATCGTGCTTTAGTACAGGGCATTTTATTCGTATGTGGCAACCATCTATGGCTCCAACTGCCTTCCGAAATATTTGAGTTTTTGCTCTGGTACAAAATTTCTCGCCTATAGGTCTCAATTCCTCCTCCCTTGGAAAATGTACAACATTTCGCATTTTTTCAATAAAAAAATTTAACATTTTATAAACAATGTTACGAATAGTGTAACGGCTTAATCCAGCGAAATCACCAACTACCCTGTAACTACAACCCGATGCCATCCAGTACAAAAAAATGATTAGTTCATATTCCACTGACCAACCATGATGCTTAATTGGCATGAGCTGCAAAATTTGTTTGAATGTGGCCTGGTTAATTCTTAAGGACCTCCTTGTTATGCACTCGTTCCCATTTAAAATGGCTTCTATGGTAGCTGATACCACCCCAACTTGTAAATATTTAGCGCACTAAAAATTATTAATGTACGTTGTAAATAAAGCATATAATAATCATTTATACCTTGATAATTTCTTTCGAGCTGTGGTATTTTGACCAAACCTCTAATAAATTTTTGTACATTTTGCAAAGCTGAATAAGCAATGGAATATATTTAATAAAACATTTAGTCATTTTGCTTAACTGATATTATTTATTTTTTTAGAAATAAAATAATTTAATTTTTTCCGACACTAATCTGTGCCAAAAAGCATTGAACGTCAAAATTTAAACTTTTTAACTGGTTGCATTTGGCACAGCAATTCGGTTAAAAATTGAGGTAAATTTAATTATTTTTACCACAGTTAAAAAATTTAACTTTTTATCCAATTGGCACACACACTTAGAAGACACGCATTCGATTCTGCAATACGTTTGAAATAAAAAACATCACGTTTTCATTGGAAATACTCGAACTTCGTCATCAAAACAATAAATGACAGGTGAATAAAATATGTTTAGCTTAAAATAAGTGTTCAATATGATGGCCTGCGACTTCAATGCACTTATTAATACGCATTTAAAATGATTGTACACAACAGAGAAGTGTGTTTGGTTGAATTTCAGCACACGCATTTCTGATTCGCTCAATCATGTTCTCACGTGTTGTTGGTTCTTGCTTGTAAACATTGTTTTTGAAATAGCTCTACAAACAGAAATCTGGCGCAGTAAGCTCTGGTGATCTGGCGCGCCAATTTATCGGACCAGCTCTACCGATCCAGCCGACCATTGAAATCACGATCAAGTATTTCACGTTCCACAACCGAATAGTGTGCAGGACATCCATCATGTTGAAACCACATGTTCCGTCTCACTTCTAAGCTCAAATTTTCAAGTAATATTGGCAGTTCATTTTCCAAAAAGTTTCGGTACATTTGACCATTCAAGTTGTCTTAAATAATGTGCCAGTGCGGATTTGTAGCACTCCAATAATGCATGTCATGTCAATTAATCGTTCCATGGTTTGTAAAAGACGATTAGTCAGAGAACATTACGCAACGAAAAAAATTGGGGTTTTGTTGTATTTGTTCATTTTGTATTTTTAAAATCAGCGCCATGAAGATCTTGGTGTAAAGACACATGATATGGAGGATACTTGTGCCGTTTTAAAATTCTTCAAACACTCGTGAGGGACAATCCGAAATCGTGAACTATTTCTCGTGTACTAACATGGATTATGAGCCACTGCTGCAAATTTCATTATAATCTCCAGTGATTGTTGCTCTACGGGTCCTCTTTTTCGGTTGAACATTTCCATCAGTAATAAATTGTTTGATAGAACGGCAAAATGAAGCACGTGAACGAATGCTAACCGGAAAACGTTGAGCGTTAATAGCAACAGCATTTTCAAGATTTCTGCCAGCTTCTCCATAAACTAGAATCATTTCAATTTTCTCTGCCACAGTTAAACGCTCCATTCTAAAGTATTTTATCGCTTATTTTGCAATTACGAAAGATAAGAAATATGAAAGATAAGAAATGTGATTTACAAAACTGATGACGAATTGCATTTCAAACGTATTGCAGAATCGAATGCGTGGGTTCTAAGAAGAAGAAATTGAAAAAATTGAATTTCGTCGATTACAACGCCATCCATCATGAACCGAACAAAATATTTCATTCAAATCATACGTACTTTTTGTCGTAGAATCTGTATCTGCAATAAAAAATATGGCTTCCTATCTTAGTTTAAAACTTACCCCGCCCCACCTACAAAGCGGGGGGTGGGGGACTATTTTTTTTGCACTAATGTATTTCCTCCGCGGTATGATTAAATTTTGATTATGGACAGTTTTTCCGTAGAGTGGCTATTTTTCGAGATATTGGATCGTCTCAGTTTAAAAGAAACACCCGGTATAAACGCTATTTTTATTTTTACAGGTTACATCGCTTTCCACTCTGCTGCTTTAAGGTTCTATTCCATGGGAAAAAATTGACTGACAGTCAAAAAAGACGAAAAATAAAAATAATTATAAAACTTAAAGACAAAGACAACGTTATTGTTTATTTATAGCAAATTATAGCAGAATTTTCACCGCTATTTAAGAAACCGTAACAAAAATAAGCATTAATTATTCATTCTTAGAGTTTGTTTTAATTGTGGATTAAAATTTAGTATTAAATATCACACTCCTAAGGAAATATGACTTTTATTTCAATTTATTTTAACTTTACCAAAATAATATACGGACTTTTTGACCCTTGACTATAAAATTGGTACCCTTGACTATAAGATTGGTTGTGTGCGAAAATAATTTCTTGTTTTACACAAATTTTAAATAGAAGGCTGAGTGTGACTGCAGTAAAAAGTATTCAATTTTATACTTTTTATGGCAGTCACACTACCACAAAAACAAATATTTTTCCAGTCAAGTTTGACAGAGATAGCTTGCAACAAAGATTTGTGTAGCTTATTCAAATCAGTTGCAACCTTCTATTGGATTATATTTATTTATTTATATATTTACAGTAATTTTGTAAACTGCACATCTCATTTTGAACTTATAAGCTCATTCATAATGAGGATGTGCAGTTCAACGGTTTCCAAACAATGTATTAAAAAATTTAGTAACCAAAGAATTTAGTTCCAAAACCGGACACTAATCGCTTCGGAGTACAGTGTTAGTCGTCACACTGAGTGGACGTGTTTCGGTTTGTTGGCTGTCGGTTGAGATAGGTCTGCACTTTTTATTTTTGTGTAGGTTGGTGTCCCGTTGTTGAGGGTGGGTTGAATTAGTTTGTAGTTTGGCTGCTTATAATCGGGATTAATGAACGGTGAAGGTCGGGGCGGATCTACTACGTTTGTAGTAAAGTGGCATCCCTAATCACGAGCATTAATATAAAAATAATAATAATAATTTATGGAACAGGTTTGGTTTTAATTATTTATATAAGTGTAAATATGATTATAGTTGGAGGGGGTTTACAAGGAAAGTTTATTTTAAAAAAAAAAGGTTGCATAATTTTGGAATGTTAAACGTTTTTAAAGATTTATTTTGATTTTCTGACAAACATATTTTAATATTATGGTATCATCAGCGTAATGGTTGACGGGTTCTTAATCTAGCATACCATATTAATTTAATTTATGGTTACAGATTCAGGTGCCGTAAGTTAATTAATTAAGAGCTTTGTATTTTTGTTTAACTATGATTGGTGTGCGAACTGGAGTTTAAATAAATAATAAAATTAATAATAATTAAGTTACAGATTCCTATCTAGTAAATTTATTTTTAGAATTTTATTAAATGATTTTATTTTAATACGTTATAGCTAAGTTGCAGGTTATAGCTAACTTACTCAATTATTTATTTATATAAATAATTTACCCTATTCACGAATTGACAGTTTATTAAGTCATCATAATGTATGGATATGGAATGTTGTCGGGTCATAAAATAAATAAACATTGCCCCTCGCGTTAGATATTGGTGGATCTGGAAATATAGGGACGCAACTTCAGCAACTTTATATGCAGCATATGATGAGAAGACCCCAGGATAATTAACCCAAATACTCCAGCGTGAACTGTTGAGGTAACAAAAATACATATGATGGAATTAGAAATGTCCTTCCTATCCTAATAAAAATAATTACCAATGTTAACGTGAAAATGATATAGATTTTACTAACAAATTACATTATTTTACTAATTATGTAACAGGAAAATGGTTCTGCTGAAGATTGTCGCTCTAGTCTATTTTGATTCTCTGATGAGCATGTTACAGACGACTTATGGTAACATTATCGTAATGGATGGCTTAAACTATCATACCATATTAATTAAATTGTTTCAGATACCTGAGCCATAAGTTAAAAAAAATTTCTTTCAGAGTTCTGTACTTATGTTTTAATTAGGTTAGTTGTGCGGATGGGAGTTAAAATAAATAATAAAATTAATTAAGTTACAGATTCCTGAGCGACCAACTAATTAATTTTATTTAGAATTTTAATTTTAATTTAGTTTTGATTTTATTCAAAATACACCAGAGCAGATAGGTGTTGTGGACTGGAGAATGCTGTTTGGCGATTGCAGACTAGTAAATTAGAATTGTGATTGTCTGCTAATAGTAGTTTAGTACCGACTGTCATGGTGTCTGTAACCGGGTCGCTCTTTCCTAACTAATATACCATCCTTTCCTTACCTATCGTTTTATGTAAACGGCTTTAGGAATAGGCCCGGCGTTATCCGGGAATCTTGCCTAGCGCTTGGTCCTACAGTCCTATCAATCAATCAAAACCGGACACTAATCGCTTCGATTGATTTTTTAATCGCTAGTACGTCATAGGTAGCTTCACCGTTTTGGTACTTTTTAATTTGTCTTTTAATATACCGTGACATAATAGTACACTTCAGGTCGTTGTGTGACTGGTCACTATGGAGCAGCACAAGTTTGTACACAAAACAATTTTTGAAATATGTGGAGTGTTGCCACTGCAGTTGAAAATATGGAGTCCAATATAATTTAGCGACTAGATGATGGTGTAGCTTTTTGAAGCATCTGTAGGGTTAGATCCAGATTAATATTATGATGCTGCTTACAGCATTTGGAGAGTTTTAAAATTGAATCATATCAAAAAAATATGAAAACAATTCTACCATGTGGTAATAACATGAAAATAGTAGAAAACTGAGCATATGAGACTACAAAGAGTACTTACATATATTCAGGTTAGGTTTTAGAAGTAGTACGCCCCCGGGAAAATACAAACGTTTACCTTTTAGTATAACCATTGCTTAAATTGTTTCCAATATATCCTCGGTAAGGAAATCTTTCATGACACAATAGTATAGAACTTTTCTTTAAACAGAACACACAACCAAGTCGTAATCCTAAAATCAAAATAATAACACGAACTTTAGCTTCTACAACAGGGTGAACCACAAAAGTATCTACGTGACCGTATCAAGGCCATTCTATTTGTCGGTAGAATGTGATTTATTATGAAAAGCCAACAACCACAACCTTTACTGTTCATAATAATAATTAACAATATAATTAACACCAATCTAATGAAAGTTGAAAAATCTTCAACAATACAATATCTTTATCATTCGAATAAACCTATAAACCAATCAACGCAATTCGTTGGTTATTCGAAATAGAACGAAAATTGTTTGATCGATATACCTCACTATAAAATTCTTTAGAGTCAAACTCGATTCATTCTATTTGATTTTCACACGGTGACATAAGTTTAAAAAAAACCAAATTAAATCATGGAGGTAATGGAAGAAGGCAATTTAATGGACCGTGTTCCGATATTATTGCAACGAGATTTACAATATTATCAACAACACCAGACTGTCCTACAAGAAACGATATGTCATGGTGTCGTAGGAGGAAAATTAGATTTTCCACGTACAGCCTCATTTGCATCGGTAAAAATAGTTTTATGGTGGGAAGATGAGTACTATGCCGCATATAAAAAAAATTCAGGACTTTTAAACTACAATCAATTTGATGAAGATGGACAAGAGAAAACAACTGGCAATAATGTAAGTACTCAGTTGTATTATTTTCGTGTATATAGCAAGAGAGTTGATATAATATATGGTGATAGATTTTGTAGGTAACAATCGCCCCAATTATTGTAAAAACATCTGATCCCGAAAAATTTGTCGGATTACTGACCAAGTCGGCAGACAGTTTACTAGAACATCTGCACACACTCAGTCAAGAAGCATTAGATCACGCGGATCTCACCGTACTAACGGCAACTATTGGAGCAGCGGCTCTTATCAAAAATGCACTATCAATATATCTACAGTGCACAACGGTGACAGTATATCCTCCAAAAGGTGATGAAAAAGGTGGATCACTTAAAATGAGCTACAAACAATATTCTGAAATGACAGAAGCATTGGCTGAACGACTTCTCGATCTTCATTGCCGCCTCTTAACGTTGTACATAATTCAAGATGCAGACTGTTTGAATTGGGAGACGCAACAATCATTTTTCGAATCGGAACGTGGTTCTTATACAATACAAATGTGGTGGCTGTATATGCAAGGTACTAAACAAGATTTATGGGATTCGGTACCGCCAAACATGGCACAGCGTGTATTTTCTGGTATGCTGAACGAAACATTAACTATCCTAACGGTTCGATATACACAAACAGTTCCAAGTAAAGAACGAAGTCCTCTATTGCTAGTCGATATTTGTAACCTGCTGTTGTGTATTGCCGAATTGTTACCATTAGTAGCGGAAAATGGTGAAGGATATGTTGGGCTTAATATTGTTAATCAATCAAAAGTTCTTCGTGATATACATGCCAAATGTCATGAATTATTTTGTTGCTTGTTGTTGCGTGGCGTTTCGTTAGGTGTGCTTTATAAAATATTGCGCAAAGGACATTCATCCATTGCAATGTTTAACTCGCGACAGGGTCTACCATCGCCGTGGATAATATTTGCATTACCAAAATTATTTCCAGCCTCACAAAATGCACATTGGGCTAGTCGTTGCACCGAATTTGGTATTAGTACCGCGATTGCACTTGAGGTTAAAGTACTACTGGGTGCACCGCAACCGAATTGGTCACTTATGTTAAAAATATTATTGATGCGGGATGCATACTTGTCATCGATAATATTCCATCATCTGATGAATAATTTACCGAAACCGGAAAATTTTATGCCCAGCCTTACACAGCCACTTATGAATCATGAACGATTTTTCACCAAATGTGATGGATTTTTGTGCGGCAATGAGTGCAAAGAAATTGAATCGTGGACAAAGGAGTTAAATGATCCGGTCGGACAAACAAACTATCAGATTGTGCTTGCCTTGTCTTATATTATAATGATGACGGGTAAAAGTTCTGATATAGATAATGTACTTATATCGGCTCTCGAAAAAACGAATATTAAAGACTGGGCCGCATGTCTTGATCGGCGCCAGGTATGGAATCAAAAACGTCCGCCATGGCTTGAAGCTATAATTCATTTGATTTATCCGATTCTCGATCCAATCGTTCATATGCTAGTGTCCGCGGTGCAAGGCGGTGGCAGCATGTACCAAGCGATGTCTTTATCGATAAATTGTTTTTCGGAAATGTGGGACTGCGTACCAGATTGTTTATATAATGTGGCTACTTCACTGGCCGAAATTATTCCCGCTGATATTAAACCTCTAGGCGATGCTGTCTTAATCCAATTGCTATTTTGTTCATTGTACACAAAACTATTAGAAACGGCTGAACACTATACCGACACGAATGATGAAAAGGTTACAATTTGCCAGACTCTAGCTGAAGCGATTTGCGCAATAGATGAAGACAATAAACACACTGAACGCATAAAGTTATTTTTGGATCAGACTCGGGATAGTCAAAGAAATTCAAATATACTACAGATGGATAACGACGAACCAACCGGTTTGAGTTTTGTCAGCACCGCAAAGGTGATTATGTGGCTTTATGATAAGTTTTTAGAAGGTGTTTTATTAAACCATTGTATATAAAATGTAGATTAGCGATGTTGAAAATTTACACCAACCCTCGCCAAGTACGCGATCCGGTGAAGAATATGACGTAGAAAATGCCGAATACATATCAGATGTTTTGATAAGTGACGTCCTTACTACTCAAGTTGGTAAGCAATGTGTTAGAGTGAGTAAACAAGCATTACTATAAATAATATAATATTAATAAAACCTAAAACTAACTTAACTACTTCTAGATGATTTATAAATATTTAAAATGTAATATTGAATGGTTACTACAAAAACTCGATGTCAGCGATGTTGAGATAAATCCACTCCAACCGATGCCCGGACAAAATTTACAAATAGAATATCCATCACTACTGAAGCTAATGTTTCACATTGGCCATCAAACGTTTGATCAATTGCTAACGGGTGGCTTAAAAATCGATTACAACACATGGTTTCAAACTCCACTTTCGATGAGTCGAGAACGGGCGTGGCTACAAATATCTCAACGATACGAATTTCAAGAGCGTGTACAATTGACGATCCATGAAACGGTTATGGTTTCATACATTACGTCAGAATTGAAGTCTTAAATATATGGGTTTATCCGTTTATATATTAAAATACATATATGGGATTAAACCACCGAGGTATCATCATCTAGTCGGCATGCTTACAGATCATTAGACGCTAAAAGCTTTCTAATGTAACATTATAATTATAATTTAAAAAACAAAGTTAATAAAAATATCAGAGATATATTTTGAACATTTCTTGTGCAGGTTGCTCCCTTATCTTTCCTGAACCACTTTGTCACTCCTTACACATATAATACCTTTACAAAAAACAGAATTTTTACTTTTTAAAAAGAATGTGCCCCGGGTGAGGATCGAACTCACGACCTTAAGATTATGAGACTTACGCGCTACCTACTGCGCTACCGAGGCGATGATTTCGATTTAGTGATCCTGAATGACGAAAGACCAACAAAAAATAGCGAATGTGGGTGAAAGAGCAAGTGCAATAGATATATCATTGATATCTATTGGGCTGGATAGACAAACTACTTGGAACGTAGAGGAAGAGAATTTGGAAGCGGATCACTCCATGATCAAATTGATCATGGGAGATAATCGAGTATATGAAAAACAGCGTGAAATAATGAATCAAAATAAATGGATGAAAGAAATTAATGAGATTCTCAGCGTAAATGATCTGAATGCGGACCAACTTAATGAAAAAATAATTCGTGTGAATAGGAATGTTTAAAAACCGTTGATATGGAAGAAATACGAATAAATGGATGTTGGAATAATGAGGTAGCTTATTGGTATGAAGAGAAACAAATAGTTGTACGTGAATTAAACAGAAATATGTGTACGGATAATAGAATCGATGTATGGTAGAATGAATGGGAGATTGAAAAAAGATATTCGGAAAGCAAAACGTAAATGCTGGCGGGAATATGTGTCTAATATAACACATAATACCACCACTAAGAGTGTATGGAACCGCCCAGATTGCGCAGTGGTTAAAAAGCTGCGGAGTGGAGCGAGAGGAGGTACGGGGTTCGAATCCCGATAGGACAGGATGCAAAAAAAAGGATTTTCACCATATCGATCGTTTGGGCGATGCGATCGGTGGTGCAAACGAACTCATCCGAGACCCAGTTGAGGTTAGAATCCGTGTGCCGTCCCATCTGCCATGTCATTACCATAGGCTGGCATGGAGCTATGCAATGTGCAGATGGTTTCTACGTAAATTGATCCTGTAGCCGGAACGTAAAGTAAATATAACCTGAGTGACAGATAACACTTAAAAAAAAGAGTATAGAATATGTTTAATAGAGTGAGAGGTAAAAATTTGTTAAACCAAAAGTTGTGACTAAAAATCGCGATAAAGGAGAAGAGTTTTTAAAAATGATATTGGATGAGCACAATGATTTGTAAGAACAAAGTCTAAATGATCGAGTAGTTGTAAGAGACTGTAAGATGAATGATTTGTTTGAATGGGATGAGTTCATTAGAGTGCTATAGATTCTGCCAAATCTACTGCTCCAGGAACCAAGAGGGTTAGTTATAAAATGATTCAGGGATTTAACGAAAACGCGAAAATTAATTTGTTAAGGGTGCTTAATAAATGGAAGGAAAGCAGAGTGGTACCAATTCCGAAGGCAGATAAAGACAGAAACCTTGCACCCAATTATCGCGGAATATGTATGCTGAATGTTTTGGTGAAAATAGTGAATGGGATATTTAAAGAAAACTAATTGGAAGTTTTTGTTAAGGGAAAATAAATTGTTGCCATAACATATGGTTTTCGTAAGGACCATTCTGCTATTGAGTGTTGTGAGAAGTTGGTTTATGGGAAGTGAAGAAAAACAATTTGAAAGTATAGTAGTGGTATTTCTATATGTTAAGCGTGCGTATGACTATGTAGTTCCATTTAAATTATATTTAACCTTGTTGAAAATGGGAACTCCGCAGAGTGTATGCGATTGGATAAAATATTTTATTTGACACAGGAAAATTATTTTGAATGGCAGCGACTATAAATTAGAGGATTCGATTAATATTGCGCTTCCCCAAGTTAGCAAAATATCGCCAGCTCTTTTCAACCTATATACCTATAAATTGCACACCGATAACACCAGAAACCAAATGGTTTTACATTTTGTAAATGATTTGGTTATCATTGGTAAAGGACGCAGTATTCAGCAAGCGCTCAATAATGCTCACCAAGAATGGTACGAATTGTGATACAAGAATGGTACGAATGATTGCAAGAATAAGTGTTTGTTTAAACGTGGTTTGGAAGAGAATAGCATGTTTGATAGTTTTGATGTTACTGAGGATATTGAACACCGTGTGTTGCACTGCAACAAATTTCAACAATGTAGAACAGGGTTCGTTATCCTTAGTAACACAAATTGTTTAACTGGTGTTATGAAAGTAGGTGGATTTAAAGAGATTAATGAGTTTGTGAGAAAAAGTGAAATAAATGTAGAAAAATATTTAAAAATGGGCAAGATGTCTCCATATTATTGGAGTTAAGCTTAAATAATTAAAAAAAAACATTTCCCAAGATTTCGCAACTAGTGCCAGAAGAACAGTTCGTTTACTACCCGAACTGTGACTCTGTGACATGGCTACTACAGTTCAAAGGTAATGAAAAAACCGTATGATTACAAAAAAGGAAATGCTTGAATAACGAGGTAAATGCATATGATGCTAGGGATGTTCTCCGTATATTCCATTTTCAAGTAGAACTGTGGAGGGAATGGGAGAGCGAATTTGTGCGAAAAATGTAATATAAAAGGCAAGAAGTTCGTTTGAAAAAATCACAAGTAAAGTCACAATAGAGGAAAATTTCGATGTCCTCGTATGAGTGCAACGAGTGTGGCTGAGATATTTAAAATGAGTAAAACGTTTCGTATGAATTTATTTGAATGAACGAAATTGAGAAGCGGATCGATGTGGGGAAAGTGACAAAATGAAATTAGACATTATTTGTAAAGTTTTTAATCATTTGTCAAATTAATTAATTAATCTAATTGTAAAATGTAAAAAAATAATAGACCCATATTATTTTTTGGGCGAGTATTGTATTCAACCATTCTTAAATGTGCAAAGTAATTTTTTCAATTTGAAACCCTCTTAAATTTTAACAGTTACTACACGCGCATTATGCTACTTATAGAACGAAATTGTGATTCACTAAAATTATGAATGTGTCTTATTTCAGTCAGAGGTTGTATTTCATACTCTAGAAAAACGAGTCCCAAATAATTGTATTAACAAAACAATGGTCCCAAAAACGAGCAATTATTTCAAAGGAACTGATGAAAATAAATTCTTACCCATGTTTAAATATATATAATTTTTATTTTATAATTTTGAATTACATATTTTATTTTTAATAATTAAAAAGTAAAAGCATTTTAAATTTACTGTGTGAATGTGTAAATTAAATTACATATTGTTTATATTATACAGTTGCCAACAAAATCAAAAATATAAATCTAATACGTAGAACATGACAACATGAAAAGCTACTCGTTAAGCTGGAAATCGTTTTAATATTTAAAATAAAATAAATAAATATATATATTTAATATTTTTTAACGTTTTTATAAATATTTATATATAATAAAGTTTATGTTTTTTTTATAAAGAAAAATAAAAGCATTTTTGTTTTGTATAGGAAGTGTTTATTTAGCAAGTAAAATAATTTAAAAAAATATATTTCGAAACATGCGCCTCAGCTCTAGTTTTGGAATAGTGTACGTGTAAAATCAACATAATCAAGGGCTCCAGGAATTGTTGACCCTTTAGGATCGGAATATGGTCGCATACGTTGAACACAATAGTCAGCCATATCTTTTGTAAGGTTCTATAATTAACAAAAATAAAAATTTGAGTACAATAATGATGAAAAAACGGTAAAAAACTTCTACACTTACACTATATAGTTCTTCTTTAGTAACATAAGGTCGATCTGAGGCGGTAATAGCTCTGAACGCATTCTCGATTTCCTCGTGCGATTGTACATTTTCGGTTTCTTTTGATATCATAAAGGCTATATATTCCTGCAATGATACGTGACCATCACGATTTGGATCGACAACTTCAAGTATTGCATCAAATTCGGGATCGGATTGTCCTTCTTCAACCATTGGTAAATCGTAACCAAGGGCTCGAAGACACGATTTAAATTCTTGATGATTCAATTTTCCACTCTTATCCTTATCGAAATGTTTGAACATCATTGAGAATTCTCGTAGCGAATCCTCTGATACACCAGAATGGTTACGAGCTTGAATTTGTTGTTCTAAATTGTGTTGCATTCTCATCGACAATTGATCAAGCTGATCCCATTGTTGGGCCAAACCGACTGTTGAATGTTCGGTATAACGATTATCCAAAATTAAGTGACCCTCCAATAAAGCACCAAGTTCTTCAATCTTTTTCAAGTCAACACGACGTGCACGTACCTCAGCTGCTTTCAAACGTAGAGCCTCTAATTGTTGTTCGAGTGTACCAGATCCTTCCATCATGGATGTTCTAAATCATAAACAAATACATTAAAAAATTAATAGAGAATTATAAACAAAGTTCAAATTTGCTCTCAAAAATAGCCAACGACGATTAATCGCTTTAATTAAAATTCTGGTGTTAATTTGTAGAAATAACATAACATCGTTATAAGATTAGGAATTAATGAAAAAAAACAAAAGAAAAAACTAATTGCTGTTTAGTATTAGAAAATACAAAGCGATTTTTTCCACCAACAACAAAAATTTACCCATTGACCTCCCATCCAAGAATATAAAATCTAAATACAAAATAATAATATATTTTATGAAAAATGAAATAATGGATTGAATAGGAAATGAAAAAAAAATGTGAATTAAAATACATATTTGCATTACCTGGTTTCGGTTAGCCATTGATGGAAAGCGTTTGCATGTTTAGCAAATTCTTTACGCAATTTATCGTTCTCCTCTTGACGTTGAGCCTCCTTGGCTAATTCTCCATCGCGTTCTTCGATGATCTTTTGTAAATTACGCCATGTATCTTCCAATGCTTCCATAGTAAACCAGGTATAAGGATTTGGTCCAACATTGTAACTTTTGATTTTTTGATCTAGGGCGGCCAAAGCTTGGAAATCGGCTTGTGCAGATGATAGTGATGCCTGGAATTGTGCATGAGCTTCTCGTAGTGCTCGTATTTCTTCGATTGAATTACAACGAACTGGATCTGTTAAATCTTCTTCCGCGTTTTCGAACCACGAATTAAAGGCTGAAGCTTTCTTGGCAAATGTCAAGTATAAATCTTCGATTTCACGGAATTGATCTTGCATATCGATCAAACGATATTTGCGTGCATCGGATGCAGCACGAAGATTTTGCCAACGAGTTAGTACATCATCATGACGTTTTTGAATAGCCGGTGATTGTGCATGATTTGCTTCAATCAATTGATCTTTGAGTACCGTGATGTTATGAATACCCTCTTGTTCAAAAGCGTTCAAACCTAGAATGATATGTTTTAATCAGTATCGACATTATATAACCTAAAATTAAAGTTCAAAATACCTGCATCGAACGTATCTTGTTTAGTCAAGAGAGTCTGTACGGTTGATAGGTCACGACCAAATTCCTCTGAACGAACATAATTCTCCTTATCGGCAATCCAGCTTTCAACAACATCTGCTTTCCACATAAATTGTAAGTAAGCCGAGTTGTCGAGAAGAGCAGCCTTGCGACGTCCACCTAGTGAAGATAAATTTTCCAGTTTCTTTTGCAATTGTGCGCAACGTTGTTGGATTGATTCTTGATGGTGATTGTTGTTTGCAACAAGACTAGCCCCATGGTCACAAATATCAGAGCAACGATCACGATGTGCAGCGAAATCGGTTTCGAATGCATCGTGCTTCTTGAGGAGTCCTTGAACGGCGGCCATCGAATCGCCATAGTCTTCAACCGATAACAATTGTTGTTTTTCAGTTATCCATGCTTCCTCTTCTTCTACTTTAGCCAAGAATTGTTGATATACTTGAGATTCATCCAATTTTTGTCCTCGTGTGGCGGCAAGACCTTTAAGTTCAGCCCAAGCTTGATTCAATGCTTTCAAACGTTGCTCAATTTCGGGTACACCAAGATTTGAGACGTGCATCAATTTTTCACCAGCCTCTTGAACAGCCTGAATCGCAGGCTCGTGGGATGCTAATTCAGCCTCAAGGCGTTTATGTTTTTTCTTCAAATTTTGTACACCAGTTAAGTCGCGACCATAATCATCTGAACCAACCAACAATTTCTTTTCTTTAATCCAACTCTCCTCGTCGGCAATATCGCGGAAGAATTGATGAAGAGTCATGGCCTCATTCAAACGAGCTTGGCGATGAGCGGCCAAATTACAAATTCGTTCATAACGCTCGTTGATCGATTGACGTTTTTCTTGAATACCTGCACTATCGAATTGTCCACTGTCGACGAGTGAATCAGCTTGATTATTCATATCTTTGATACGATCGGCATGAGCTTGGATATCAGCTTCGACTAATTGGTGTTTTTTCATTAGATTTTGTACCGAAGCTAAATCTTTTCCAGCATCTTCAGAGGTTAAAAGACTTTCAACTTCACCGAGCCAGAAATCAAGATCCTTTACTGCTGCGATGTAAGTACGTTGCTTGTTTGCTTCTTTCAATTTCAATGATTTTTCTGTTGTTTTATGAGTCAAATATTCCCATTGGTCGGCAATTTGAGTAAGACGTTTTTGTACAGCATCTTCAGATCCACTACACTGATTTTTTTGGATTAAGTTTTCTCCCATGGCTAAAACACTTTGAATACGATCAGCGTTGGCGGCCAATTCAGCCTCGAAAGCTTGATGTTTTTGATGTTTTGATTGAATATTCGCGGGATCCTTATAACTTTCTTCCGTAGCCAACTGCAATTTCTCGGCGATCCAGTTTTCGATTTCATCAGCATCCCGACTGAACGATTGAAGAGTTTGTTCGTCTCCAAGTCGAGAACGTTTTTCAATTAAACCTTCTTTTAAGTGACGCCATCTATCGAGCACAGATTGACGCTTATCATCGATTAATTTCGATGCATAATGCTCTTGCACTATTAACTGATCAGCCAAAACTTGCAATGCAGCTATTTTTTCTTCGTGACCATTAATAGCTTTATCGAAATCTTCGTGCTTCTTAATCAACGCTTCAACATTATCTCCTTCGCCTTTGGCATCTACTTCATCCGGTTTCAAGAATGCTTCACGGGCGCTCATCCAATTTTCAGCTTGTTCACAATCACGCAAGTACAATTGTAATTCAAGATTTTGTTCCAATTGTAAACGACGATCATGCCATGCCCGTTCCAATTCTTCACGGGCTTTGCCCAAACCTTCGATTTTCTCTTGAATTTCGGGAGATGCATAATGGTTATTTTGCAATAGCTCGGTTCCAAATTGTTCGAATGCGGCAAATGTTCCAGCTCGAGCATCAACTTCGGTACGATGTTCCTGTTTGAATAACAAAAAAAAATAAGTATAACCGTATATAGGAAATCCAGTCGATTCAAACGAAACGAATTAATTTATTCTGCCGTTCGGAACAAATTAAAATAGCGGACATAAATATGCGTGTATAATGTATAAAGGTATGATAGTTTGTATGAAATGAAAAGTTTTATATTTAGTGTTTTGTGTTTCATGCAATATGAAGTAATAGTAGCAACAAGTACGAGAATTTTGATTAAAGCTCGAGTTAGTAAAGATAAACAATCATATTGTAAATAGCTTTCTACTAAGCAATACAACAGCGGTGACCCAATAATAATAATTATAATGGATTTACTTTTAAAATTCATATCTATCAAGGATTTATTTCCCAAAATTATAAATTGTTTTTTTAAATCAAAGTAGTAACTTTATATAAATTTCCTGGGAAAATTCTGTTATTAGAAAGTTCTGAGGTTTGGAATACAAATAAGAAATTTAGATCCACATTTTTAAATGTGTTAATTTAGAATATAATTAGTTCGAGAGTAAGATCGAACTTTGAAAGCGTCATACAGGCAAAAATGCCAGTCTTATTTAAAAACAATATCCAATATCTAATAAAACCACAACATTAATTATGCGATTAAAAATTCTCATACTCTGCTTAATTATGTGTGCCTTGTGTTATTTTACGATAAAACCGAAGACCTTTATCAAATAAAAATAACCGCAAAATTCAAAAATTATTAGTGGAAGAATTGTAAAAGATAATAATTATGCTAAACCAAGCAACAAAATTTCTTTTATAATTCTGTCCCATACATAAAATACAACAGATAAGTGTGTAATTACAACAAAAACAATTTGGTATTAGTAGGAGCGATTGACAGAAGTTAATTTAAAAGAAAAACAAAAAAAAAATTGATTTTAAAAATTTAGATTGTCAGGCGTCTCTATCTACCTGAGGAATACCATAATTGAAATCAAATTCTGCTCGTTGATTCTAAAACGTTTCGGGAAAAATGGAAAAAAATAATAAAATGGGAAAATCAAATGTTAAAAATGGAATGCAATACGATAAAACCAATGTTATACTCACTTGATGACGCTCGATTAAAGCTTCGGCACCTGTTACATCGTTAGCCAGTTCTTCGGAAGTAACTAGTCCCATCATCGATGAAATCCATGCCATTAAATCACGATAATCGCTAAGGAATCTTTGTAAGTCGTACGAATCCAAAAGACGAGTCTTACGTGTTTGTGCCTTTGTTGTTACTTGATCCCACATTTCATTAATTTCCTTTTGTTTAGCGTATGTTTGATCAGCCGACTCAGGATGTGACTGCATTAGACGGCGGGCAGTTTCATCAAGTTGACGAATTTTATCTCGAAGAGCATCCAAATCACGTTCCATACCTTCGTGTTTTCGTTGTAGTGTTTGAACGCTGCGAAGATCTTTACCTAAATCATCATTATCAAGAGCGTTGTCTTTCTCTCCAATCCAATCCTTGGTCTCATCAATATCACGATGGAAACGTTGCACCTCATGTGCTGAACCCAATTGAGTAGCTCTTTGAGCGGTCAATTCTTGAAGTGAATGCCATTTGTCGTTAAGTTCACGCATTTGAGTTTGAATTTTGATTGCCGCCTCGGTTTGTCCAAGTGTGGTCAATTGTACAGCTATATCATTCATTTTAGCCAAACGAACTTCATTTGCCTTAAGATCATCATTGAAATCATCGAATTTCTTTTGAAGCACTTCAACCTCTTCTAAATCTTCTCCAACGTCTTCAACTTTAGCATGATTTTCCTTATCTTTAATCCATGCCCCTAAATCAGCTGCTTCACGTACTAGCACGTATGCTTTCACTGTTTCGTTTAGCTTATTTTGGCGTTCACGTGCGAGTGCCAATAAATTATCGTATTGAGCATTGATTTGGGCTTGGCGTTTGCTAATAGAATATCCATCAACAAGATTTTGTTGACTAGCACTCAAACCAGCACCAATAATTTTAATGTAGGCGGCTGGTACAAATCCTTGACGATCATTTACCTCGACCTTCCACCAATCTTTATTGTTCGAGTTTAGTAAAGTCAAAACATCACCCTTCTTCATTGATACTTCGCGTGGTGATTTTTCTGTGTAATCGTATAAAGCCATAACACATTCCTTTCCTGTAATATCAACAACTGGAGTCTCCTGTTGACGACAATTTTTAGCTTGGTCTTGGAGTGATTGGATAGTATTTCCAAATGCTTCTAAATCAGAAACGAGTGCTTCATGTTTTTTCAAAAGGGCTTCTGATGAATCTTCATCTCGGCCATAGTCAATGTTGGCAACAATTGGTTCCTTCTCTTTCATCCATGATTCTGCTTCATTTGCATCGGCAAAGTATTGATGTGCCTGTAGTGAATCTTCTAAATCTTGTTTTCGTTGGAATGCCTTTTCCTTCAATTGATTCCATTGCTCTTGTAGTGAATCAAGGCGGTTGCGGATATCTTCAAACGAAGTGAAAGCTTTATTTTCAAGCATTTGTTCACCCCCATTAATAACAGCAACTAATCGACCATCATGATTATTAATTTCTGCCAATACGGCTTGATGTTTCTTAATCAAATTTTGTACGCCTATTAAATCGCGACCACGATTTGTAGATGCAGCAATTGGTTCTTTCTCACGAATCCAAGCAGCTTCATCTTCGAGATCTCGGAATAATTGTTGTACTTGTAGTGAATCGTACAAACGATTTTTACGGTCGTACATCGGTTCAGAAAGTGCTTCGTACCGTTTTGATAGAGCAGACTCTTTATCACGAATGCTATCTGCATCAAAATGTCCGTTTTCGATAAATTTAGCTGCGGTCACTTTAATTGTTTCAACGCGATCTTGATGGGACATAACATCGGCTTCTAAGAGAGCATGTTTTTTTTGTAAATTTTGAACTGAAGTCAAATCTTTGCCATAATCATCCGACATGAGTTGACCTTCAATTTCACCCAACCATAATTCCACATCTTCAATTGTACGATTGAATTGCTGCTGTTGGGACGCTTCTTGCAATTTACATCCCTTTTTATCGGACGCTTCTACAAGGGTTTCCCAGAGTGTCACAATTTCTTGCATACGAGAATTAATTTGATCAGATGCGTAATGCTCCTTTTCGATGAGTTCTTGTCCAGTTGTGGTGATATCTTCAATGCGGCTTTTATTAGCGTTCAATTCTTGTTCGAAATTCTGATGTTTTTGAACTTTTCCGTTCAAATTTGTTGGATCCAAATAGCTGTCATCAGTTGCGAATTTCAATTTTTCGCTAATCCAACCCTTGGTCTCATCACAATCGCGCTCGAATTGTTGAAGGCGCATAGAATCTTCGAGTAAAGTTCGACGTGTTGATGATTTTGCCAAAAGAGCCGATCGACGAGCCAATAACATAGCGCGTCTTTGAGCAACATCATCAGCGGCGTAATGTTGACCATCAATCAATTTGGTGGCGAAAATTTCAAGGGCACGAATTTTTTCTTCTTGTGCGGCTAACGATTTTTCAAAATCTTCATGTTTCTTAATTAAAGCTTCAACGGAATCGAGTGAATCTCCAAGATCTTCATTCGCTAAGAAAGCTTCTTGTTTCGCCATCCAAGTATCGGCTTGTTCGGTGTCACGGTAGAAAAGTTGAAGATCCATACACTGTTCATATAATACGCGACGATCTTCCCATAAAGTTAACAATGAAGTTTTATCATTTTCGAGTGCTGCTAATTTTTCTTGAACTTCAGCGGCAGCATAATGTTGACGATCTAATAGTTGACGGCCAGCTTCGGTTGTTAGTTTAAAACTATCTTCACGTGCATCAATTTCACCTTTATGTTCTTGGTGGCGTTCAAGCAAAGCTTCAGCTCCAGCAACATCCTTGGCAAGTTCATCGGCTGAAATGATGGCTTTCATTCCATTGATCCAAGATACCAAATCACGGAAATCGGCTAAGAAACGGTGCAAGAAGTATGATTCATCTAATTTTTGTTTACGTTCTTTAGCTTTTGCTGTAAGAGATGTCCAGTAAGCTGCTATTTCGGCTTGTTTCTCCCGGATTTGATCGCTATGGTCAGCATGAATGCCACACAAACGTTGAGCTTCACCACCTAAAGTAGCAACTTTATCTTCAAGAGCAGCCAAATCACGTTCTACACCTTCATGTTTACGTTGCAAAGCTTGTACTGAAGCCAAATCACGACCATAGTCATCCGATGATAAAACAACATCTTTCTCGCTAATCCATGCAACAGTTTCATCCGCATCACGATTGAAACGTTGAATTTCATGAGCACCAAATAGTTTTTCTTGTCTTAAGATAGCTAATTGTTTCAATCTTTGCCAAGCCTCGTTCAATTCAATCTTCTTCTTTGTGATTGTATCACGTTCTGGATGCCCATCTTGAATAAGTTTATCGGCCATCTCATTAACTTCAGTCACTCGATATTCCTGCGACTGCATATCCTTTTGAAATTCATCGAATTTCCGTTGGAGTACTTCTACGTGCTCCAAATCTTGACCAAACTCATCGGCTGTAACGAATGCCTCCTTGTCTTTAATCCAGAACATAACTTCTTCACAATGGCGTAAAAATTGAACTAAAACAAGAGCCTGTTGCAATTTCATTCCCTTTTCGGCGAGTCTATTAAGTAACAATTCCCAAAGACGGTGAAGTTCATCCAATCGTCTTTGAATTGTTTCCGAAGCAAAATGTTGTTGGCTGATCATTTCTTGACCTGTATTATCGAGTGTAACGATAGCATTGCTGTGCGCTGATACTTCAGCTTCAAATGCTTGATGCTTTTGAATTTTTGCTTGCAAATTTGTTGGATCACGATAGCTCTCCTCGCTAGCTGCTTGCAATTTCTCGTGTATCCAACTCTCGAGCTCATCGGCATCACGTTTAAAATATTGGAATCGACGTGAATCCTCGAGTTTCTCACGTTTTTGACGGGTTTCTAACTTAAATTCTGTATAGCGGCCTAATACTTGTTCACGACGTTCTTGAATATCTTCAACCGTTTCAAGAACTCGTACTTCTTTCGGGGTAAACTGTTCCATCGTTAGATAGTGTTATGTTCTTAATACTGTCTTATACAATTTTTCGATCGTGTGTTCGTTATCTATAAAATATAAATTTAAAAAATTTATCAGTATTATGTATTAAACACCACGCCCAGACACTATACACAGTAAACTAACCAACCAAAGCATGATATTCTGTTGGAAATTCTTAATTTAGTATACTGTGAATATATACATATATCTAACCGATGACATAATTAATAATTATAAGCAAACAGCAACGGAAGACTTCGCCCTTGTATATGTGACTGAATATTGTTAGTTTTTTATTTTTTTAGTAATTCTCTTCGTTTATAGTTATACATACTTGTATTTTACTCAATTTACGAAACTAATAAATAAAACAAAACTAACATTTAAAGCTGACATAATCTTAATTCATAGATTATTTTAGTTTATCTAGTGTGTTTAGTTATGTTTAGAAATAAATAATTGAATAAGTTTTTGATTGTATAAATAATTCTAATAAGATACAAGCCCATATGCACATGAGAAAAGAAAATTACTTGTTGCTGTATATATTTCGAATTTAGCATAGAACCTAAGATTAGTTTGTAAGTATAAAATACTTACAGTAACGAGTATCATACTAAAAACTGATCCCTACAACTAACAAACATTTGTATCGTTTGTTATGATAAAACTAATTAAGTAATAATTAAAAAAATATTTTTCACACGTCATATTTAGCATTTTAATGATAATGATTAGACTTCGCAAATTTGTTTAACTGAATACGAGTATTTGCTTTATTTAACTTAATATATAACTTCATTTGTAAACTAAATGCTTTTTTATGGTACAGATCTAAAGTAATAGGGTACAGAAAAAGGAATTTTCACCAACCACTTTTCCAAGTTAATCACATTGTGTGATTATCTGCAAATTTGAGCTTTCTCAATATAAGCAACCAATCTTTATTACAAAATACAGATTTCCATAATAGTATATCCAAGAATCACACAAGAAAACTTTTTCAGTATATCAAAATTTAAACTAATAATTAACATAGTAAAATATCACAACGGTAATTACTTCGTGTAACTACCATGCCCTGATGTCTTAAAAAACCATCACCATTCATCTAAATGTATAATATTAATTTATTATGTAAAAGAGAAAGTTCAGTTCATCCAATTGCGCCAGATCTGCTTATCAAGTATAGGCACCACATAACATTGTGAAACCTCTCCCATTGTTAAAGTTATACATCTAACCTATTACAATATTTTCCAAAAGTATAATAATCTTCCCAAAAAACCTAAGGTCTATGACCCAATTACAAAATAAGCAACAGAATTTCAATGTCTTTAGTAGTAATAACTCTACATTACTAAAAATTTTAATCACGCAATCAAATTCTTTAAATTTAGAAGTCAATATTTCGAAGGTCGTTAATGTTGTATCACATTTTTATAATAAGATATTCAAACATAAAATATTTTATTCTAGACACTAAAAATAGTTTTATCTACTAATTTTAGTGCTACCGAAAAATATATGGTAGTTTGTGAAACTTAAAAATTGAAATATGTAAGGGGATGACGTAAAAGTAGAATGCTGTAAATCCTCTAAATACCACAAATCAATATTTGCTGAAAGTCTTCTTGTTTAATACATTATTTAGATTTGATAATTCGTTTTAAGTTTTGGATTGATTGTAATGATTTTACAAGATTCTGAAGACTAAAGTCTACTGTTGGTCACCTTTTGTATGTATACCAAAATACACAGAAGACAGAACCACTAAAGACATGGCTATCTTTAAGTCAGATGTATGTAGGATCGAGCCTTTTCTAACAGTATTGTGGATGTTGAATTTGACTTTGGTATTTTAAATAATCAAATATGATATTTATTCTACTCAAATACACTTACATATAATAAATTAAAGAAAACTTGAGATTATTACTTAATGTGTAGATATATATGTTATAATTAGTCTGGCGGCAGAATAATTATTAGAATCATTATTTTACAAACCCATTAGTGTATATATATCGTCTCTTACAGCCAAGTTTTTCAAAACATGTTTGTGAAACAATGTTGACTTTAATCAACTTGACAGATTAAAGAGTACTTCAGAAGCTACTGTCCATAATATTCGGCTACATTGTTTTCGATCGTGGTTCCTATTTATGGAATAACAAATTGAAGATATATTAGCATTCTTTATATTATATCAGCAATAAACTTCAAAACAAATCCTTCCAGCTCAGAGCTTAAGAGTAAATTCAAACGGAAAAGCACAGAAGACAACAATAGAAAAATACGAAATCAAAGAAAATAAAAATATCTGAGAACCAAAATAAGTACAACGTTCTTATTTACATATCCTATGAAATACTTATCAATCAAACAATTTAAATTGATAAGATGGTCGTTAACGCCAATATTATTTAATATGAAATAGTAAAAAGTTCAACTAAGACCTGTCCGATTTCTGGAATAATGAAATAATTTTGATATAAGCGAAATAATTTTGTTTGCTGTCCGAATTTTGTAATAATATTGACATAATAATTTTGACATTTCAAACTACAAAACATAGTAAATTGTTTTTATAAAGTGTGTACAAATCAAAGCCCACTGTAGTGTGTGTGTGTTCACACAAGCCTGCTTCTTTTTTTTACACGAGCATAATCAAACGAAAATATCAACCTTTGAGTGTGTTGGTAAACGTCAAAGTCCATATAAAAAAAATTCAAAATTTGACGTTTCTCACTAACACTACTTAAGGTCTATAGACGCACACCACAAAAGGTTGAGTACTTTTATTCTCTTTTCCATCTCACTAAACTGATAAACGATTGTCAAATGATAATGGTAATTTTGAAAATGACATATATGCGATGACAGCTTCATTTATGCAAAATAATTTTATTTGATTTTATAATAAATATAGATTAATTGTATAAATAAATATAATAATATTATGGATAATACACAATAGTATAATATTGTGGATAACATCGAGTGAATCTTGTTTGTTTTGTGTAAATTCGAGTAGGATAGGTTTGTGGTTAGGTTTTTCAAACATAAATAAAGTATATATGAGTTGCATAGCAATGTATTTTGATTCGAAATTCATAAATGGTTTAATAAAATTTTTATCTATTTACATTATATTTTATTAAACTATTTTTTTCGAGTTAAAATTTTCATGTCTTTAGTGTATCATAGCGTGAAAAAGTTTGTGTAGATTTTTCATGTGCGTCACGGTATGATTTATGAATGTTTAAATGTGATAAAAGATAAGGTCCTATTTAAAATTGGAATATTTTTAACTGTTCTGGAAATCGCAAGATCGATTTAATCATAATTTCCGCGATAATTTAACTCAAGTTTTGAAGTCAATATGAATATAGTTTATTAAATGATCGTTGACGTTGAGTTTGACACAGAGAGTAAGACACGCTCATTCGTTTTTATTTTATATTTTTTGTACATTTTTACTCAATAATACTTAGGTGGTGTGCGTTTGTTTATTTTTTTATACTGTATTCGCAATCGTGTACGAATAGAGGAATATTCACTAATACCGCTAAAGGTTGATATGCTTCTACAGCATATGTATGCATAAAGTTTGGCTTGTGTGAAACACACACACTAAAGTCGGTTTTGGTACAAATTAATATTAAAGTGGATATTAAAATAGTTTATAATTCTAATAAATGATAAGTAAAGTTTGACCCTAATATATCTTAATAACATACTATATGCATATAAAAATTATTAACATATAAAATTACTTTCAAGAATTTAAAATATTCTTATTGCCCGACATTGTTGTTGTATTAGAATTATTACAGGAATGTCAAAATTATAACACGCAGTTGCTGTAATAAGTTGGTCGGATACATTAACCTGTCAAAATTATTACAAGAAAAATAATGTGCACAGTAATCGGACAGGGACTCAAGTTGTTATTAAACTGAACATCTTTGAGTTGATTTTGCTGAGATCTCATTGTTAATTTTTTAAACTTTTAACGAAGAGTAGACATGGGTTTGTATTTGGCTACAGTTCTATGACTTTATCTTATCAGTACCCAAAAATTGAATCAACTACTATTTAACAATCGTGAGTGAATTAATTTCGTCAAAACTTGATAAACAGTATATTCATATAAAAAAACACGAATCAATAAGGTCAAACTGGACTGTGACCTATATAATTAGTTCCCCTTTCGTTTAAAATATAACGAGTCTATTAACCTATACGGCCACACATTCATCATTTTCAATTACAAAAATTACAAACGCCACTGCACAACTAAAAATAGTTTCGTATTATAAAATTCATTCATCAGACGGAAATAAACCGATGACGCAATTACATAACTGCATTCTGATTGGAATAAAATCGGCGAAACGAATGTAAATAATAAACAAATGCCGCATAATTAACAAACATGTAGTTATTTGTAGGCATATTATTGTTGATGTAATTTCACTTGGCCATTAAATTAAAACAAACTACAAATTTATTTATACGAAAAAATTATGAATTCATATCGCGTGAGAATTTAACATTTTCTCTAATTGTCAAAAGACCATTTCTCCTCAATTTGACGTGTTTTCTATAAATAATCGAACTTTTTCGATTTGTACAGGCTTAAAATTTTTTTTCTAGGTAACGACCTGCACATAACAAACTGCTTATCAATTTTAGTGTTGGTTTTATGACAAATTACAATTGTATTTATATGTGTTATGCAATCGTAATAATGCGGACATACTTTTTCATGTTTTTGTTGTTATTGATCTAATTTATTACAGTTAAGATTGATGGCGTCCATCTTAAGGTAGAATGAATAGTTTTAATTATAACTTTAAATTAAATGTGTAACTAATTTTTACAAGTCTCATACTTAATTAAACAATATAATGGATAGTGTTCCATAATCTTATCAAAGTACAATAAAATAATTTATAATTTTGAACAATTTTTTCCACTTTCATATGGGTGTGGCTTAATTTTTTTTTAATTAACAAAAAAACTAATTTACCTGTATTTTACTGTGGTTTAATATCCAAATAATTAATTAATATGTATCACTTTAAAACTTAGCACATCTAAATATATAGTTTTTCTAGTATTTAATTTATAATTATTTTTTTAATTTTATAACGAAGTTCACTTCTTCACAGTTTTTCACAATATGGCTTCTTGCTTGTTGTTACGACGAACTCCAAATTTTTGGATAGCAGCAGTAAATCTTAATTGTCAGCGTAGTCGAACAATTGACGCGAGTTTACATTTTATATTCAGAAAGTCAGCAAACGTCAAAATTTTATCTGTCATTCAGTATTCAGTTATATTTTGTTTGATTTTTCCGATTAGATTGGTCAATAATATAATTATGTTGGCTCTTGAAAAAATTCCAGACCAAACAGGATATCTAGTCCTTACCGAGGATGGTGCTGTACAAGCATCGGGAGGTGATCTTGAGAATGATGAAAAAAGTGCAAATATTATTATGGGATTGATCACACTTACTGACAGGTGAACTACTACGCCTCTTTGTTTTTGGCCCAGATTTTTTAATTTTGTCTGATTTTATTACAGTGTCGATTCAAAAATATTTTCCAAAAGTAGTATAAAAAAGATTTCGATTATATATGATGAACATTTTTACATGGTATGCCAATCAAATAAGAAGATTTATATAGTTAAAAGGCGTCAACATCAAACTCAGATGCCCGATGCGGAAACAAGTGTATTTGCCTAGATAGTCTGAATAAAACTCAAAATATATTTGGAATAAATATGCTAATATATATATCATTTATTTGTAAATAATCGTGAATTATTAATTTTTATCAAAAAATACATTTTTTATATGTTGCTCGTACAATTTCTTTGCTTCTTCTGCTATTAACATCAAAGTCGAATTCTTATTGATGATCACATAAAAGTGGCGAGAATTTGAACTCTTCTTAATAATCCAATAATCGTTGGCCGCTTTAATTACGGTCTCTTCAGTTTTGCCAGTACTTTTGTTTGCCTCACCATTATAGTCATCTCCATTATCGTACAAATCGACCAATAGATTCATAACGTTTGTAGGAACAGTCGAACTCTTTACGTGGTTATTTATGATGTGAACAGTGCTTTGATGTTTCGATGTGAGCTCATTAAAATACAAATATTTTATATTGGATGATGAATCATTTGTCGATGGTGATGTTGCATGAAGTACAAAACCTTCACCAATTTCAGATGCTATATTTGTTAACTGTGGCCCAATAAACAAATGTAATTCTTGATAAAATTCATCGGTTATTTGTTGTTCTGCATCAAAAAATAGACATAATATTCCACTAAGTGCTTTATATACTATTAAATAGTACTCCTTTGGTCCACCTTCATTGAATATATACATTTTGGGCACTTTAACACAATTTTCAAATGAACCTGATCCAGTAATAAATCCCCCATAATGGGATGAATTGAATGAGTATCGCTTTGGAATGCTACCTCCTTGCAGTTCATTTGATAGTGTATTTGGAAATAAAGTTCCAACTAGATACTCGTACACCGAATACAAATCGTTTGGATTGATTCCGCTCCAAACAACTTGTTCCTTATAAAGAAATATTGAATGCTTAATAGTTGGAAATGTTGACTCAATCATTTTGATGAAATTATGAACTCGCATAAAAACTAATTGGTTCAATGGTAAATATTGAATACTCTGTAGCACATCGAGAATGTCTGAATTTTGTAGACGTAACGTTAGTATATACTTTGAATAAAAATGCTCCAATTTATTGAATAGATTTAAGATCTTTTTATCTTCTGTTTCTCCTATAAAGTTCATTTCAAACGTGCCCATGAATAGGCGGAACATATTGTACGACTGTTTTAGTACTGCCCGATAAATTAATTCATGTACTTCTTCGCTTTTATACTCACTAATCTCTTCACTAGCTTTAGTTTTTATTACATATGGAACATTTATGGTCATCACCATCCAAAAATTTTTCTCTGGTTGATAGAAAAGGTTAGTCGTTTTCTGTGTATGCAGACTTTGGCAGCTATCGTCATTTGTGAATGAACTGAAATAAAACAGATTTGCTTTAAATTGTATATTGTCATGCCGAAGAGAACTAATTAGACAACTAGGAGGAGATCATGGTCAAAAGCAGATCATAGCCGTATAAAATAGTTACAACAAATGTGAGTTACTTTGTAAATTTTACTATGGCTTCTGTAAACCCTGCTTCTTTTATCTTTACATCAACGTTTGTGTCGGGTGGATAGTAGAAAAGGATTTTTTTCTCTTCCTGAAAATAAAAACAACACATAATTTGTAATTGTTATCCATAAGTTTTTGTGAATCACCTCTCCTTCCTTTATAGCAAAAGTTGAATTGAAAATATAGAAATTTTTTAACGTGATCTCAGTGCGATGTGACATTTTTATTCAATATATTTTAATTATTATATTATACTCATTAAGAAAATTTATTTAGCAGTAAAAATATTTTTTTAAATAATCAATCACGATTCACGTCAGATATAAATTTATTGAATTGACATACAAATGTTACTCAGCTCAGCTGTCACTTTATTACTGACATCTTTTATCGATTTCGCATACTATATCTAACCATATCTAGCTTCATGTTCCTTACGGTCAGCTGTTTCAATGAAACGTCAAAATATTTGTTTACATTGTTCATTGACCTGACTGGTTATCAAAATTACTGTATGTTCGAGCTAGCATAAATTTTAAATGTGTACATAACAAATGTGTATTTGTTGTTATTACATAATAATAATAATAAATCAATTAGTTAAAACTAGTAGTCATGTTGACATTTTATTTTGTGTGAATCAAAACTAATATAATACAATTTTGTTTAAAGAATACAATGGATTTCAAAGTGTTCATGTTGGGTGGCATGTCTTCTGTAGGAGCAACATTTTTTACGAACCCGCTTGAAGTAATTAAAACACGTATGCAACTACAAGGAGAACTAGCCGCACGAGGAACTTATGTTGAATCATATCGCAATGTAATGCATGCTTTAATTCAAATTGCCAGACACGAGGGGATTGCGTCATTACAGAAAGGGTTGTCGGCTGCTCTGTGGTTTCAGTTTACGATCAATGCAACACGGTAAAAATATATTTTTATTATTGTATTGTGATATTAATATTTATCTAATTGACAGATTATGTATCTACGATGCGGCCGTTTCGAATAATTTGACCAAACAAAAAAATGGTCAGGAATCGCTTGCCAAAGGTGCACTTTATGGTGGGATTGGTGGAATTTTAGGTGCTGCAATATCAAATCCATTTTTTCTTATCAAAACACAATTACAATCCCATTCAGCACAGGCAATCGCTGTTGGTCATCAGCACAAGCATTTAAGTATGACTGACGCTTTCAAAAAAATAGTTAAGCAAAATGGTTTCCGTGGCCTTTATCGTAGTGTTCGAATTGCATCGATACGAGGTTGTTTAGGTAGTGGAGCTCAACTGACCTCATTTGGATATACCAAAGACCTGCTTAAGCGTCACAATGTTGCTTCAGGAAATCCGTACCTTTTGTCTTTTGTTTCCGGTATGCTAGCGGGAACGGTTATGTCGCTAGCTATTAACCCCCCGGATGTTATTGCTAGTCGCCTCTATAATCAACCCGTTGACGCCAACGGTAAGGGTACTATGTATTCAGGTGTCATCGATTGTTTTTGGAAAGTTTTAAAGGCGGAGGGCATCTATGGACTGTACAAAGGTTTGTGGGCTCAGTACATTCGCATCGGCCCGCATTCAACACTCGTGCTATTTTTCTTTGATGTAACGCGTAAATATTTAGAAATTTAATCGATTTATAGTTTTAATGATTTTATTTACGAGAACCAAGAGATATTAAATAGTTTATTTTCGCTACGAATCAATATTGTATTTAATTTTAAACAATCTTTCAGCCAATTTAAATCGACTTCGGGCATCAATTGCTCTATCAAATCCTCGTTCCATGATTATATCGATTTGGGGCGATGTTTGAAAATGTAAAAATGACAGGCGACAACGAAAAATTTCGTAACCACCCAGTTTTAATATGACACGGTCGGGGGCATCAATTTCTTCTACTTGAACTTCAAATTCCGCTTGCTGTAGCTTGTTCAACAAATTGTTGAGGCGTGCCTCACGATGTTCGATAACGCCGTAAATTTTATATGGACCATATTCTAAAGTAATTTTATTATATTTTGTGGACATATTTGAAACATGTTGATTAATTTGGGGAAAAAAAAATTAAATTATAATGAAAATTTAACTACAACTATCACTAATTATGTCATAAACTAAAAATATTTGAATTTTGTATTCGTTCAGCACAACTACTCATTTCAGGGATACGAACCTATGATAAATTAGACTTTCATGTACTCAACCAAAAAACGTTAATTGACATTTAAAGAATTATGCGTTATTTGATTTTAAACAAAATCGCAGTAACGTTTCAAGTTCATAGATAGCCCGCACCAAGTTTACAAAAAAATTAACCTATTAGTTATTCCAAATCGTAAGATCGTTTCTGCTGTAGTTATAAGTGAAGACTACGAACTGATTTCCTTGTAATTATATGGTTAATAATTTAACTTGGCTCGTTCATTTGAAAGAACTACGACTACTCTACAAATAATAACGAAAAAATTTGTCTTGTCTTATCGTTTTAAAAAAATTTACATTTCTCATATATAGACTTTGGAGACATTCATTTTATGTTTTCTACAAAAATTCACTATAGTCTAGGCCATCGTGATTCATTGCTTGATACTTCACGTACTGTATATATTAGTTCATTTGTTTTACTACATCGCTGTCAGCTGAACTGTCAAGTTGAAAATGGCCGCGCTATTAAAATTAAGCAAAAATTGTTTTACGAAAAATCATTTATTTTATTTAAATTATAAAAATACCTTGAATTTATATAGTGAAAAAACCAATTTAATTAAAACCAACTATATTATATTATCTAGGGTATGTGTTAAAAGATAGTTTTATATTATTTTCGATAAATTAGTTTTATTTTCAAAACATAACCTCTCTAAATCAAGTGTCAATTTTGAATGATGTTATTTATTTGGACTTGTTTGATTCAATTTTCTCTATATATAAATATATATTAAAGTTAAACAAACCTTGTTTTTTTGTAATTTAATTGTTGTTTTCTTATTTTACTGATTTCAGAATTGATACTTGATTCAGGGCGCATTTTGTATCTATCTCGAAACATTGGAGTACTCGACATTGAAATACTGTGATTGTGTATTAAAGTCTATTACATAAGCTAATACAAAATTACAACTGTTCTGTTTAAAATATGGGTCGAACAAAGCGACATCGTAAACGACAAAAAGATTACTTAATTACCAAAAATATAAATATATTTGGACGGGATGACAATACGTCCTACGTGATTGCAGAACTTATGAAATTTTTAATTAAAGACCAGGGGTGGATTAATGAGACACGTTTAAGAGTTAAACATTTTAGGGATTCGGGTCGTGGATTGTGCTCCAGATACAATTTATACATTAATGATGTTATTATAACATTACCGTTTGATTTGATTATTTCTATAAATACAATCGAGTCTGATGACGAGTTTATAAACTATTTTGTCGAGCTAAAGTCTGTTTCTAAAGTTGTTTCGCTACAAAGCTTACTTGCTTTATATCTCCTGCATCTGAAAAACATAGAAACTAAGTGGTCGTCGTATATTGCCACACTTCCAACTTCGTTTACGAATCCGTATTTCTTACACAAGGAAGAGCTATACTGTATACACAATAACCTACTCGAAAAGATTGTTGACCAAAACAATAAAATAAAACACTACTATCAAATGATCTGTAAACTACTAAAACCGGATACAACATTTTATCAAACTATAGATTTAACTCAATTCAAATGGGCTTACTTTATAGTAAATACTAGATCAATTTATTTGAAACCTCATGTTATCTCAAAACTCATACAAACGAAAAAAATACATCAAATCCTTGATGATGAACCAAACATGGGATTAGCACCATATCTTGATCTCTTTAACCATAGAGACGATGCCCAAATGGAATCACAATTGCTTCATACGCAAAAGGGACTTACATTCCAGTTAGTAGCAAAAAAGTTGTATAAAAAAAATCAACAAATTTATATAAACTATGGAAGTCATGATAATGCAAAATTATTATTGGAATATGGATTTTTTATTAATCGTAATCGTCACGATTTCATTGAAATCACAATGAGTGATTTGGGTACGTTTATAAAATGTAATAGCAAACTGAAAAAAATGTCAATTCCCAGTATTAAATTTAAGTATATAAAAGATCATGGCCTCGACATCCAAATGTTTTTAAACGCAGAAGACTTGTGTAGTCATAACTTACTGATAATAATATATTTCCTATTCGTTGACGAAACAATCTATCCGACTGAATTTGATCAAGTTTGTTTTGGTAGCACACCCGAAATTGATGATTTGAAATCACTAATCATAGATCTGGTCAATTTCAAGCGAAATGAGTTTGAGACGTGCCTGCGTGGAAAATCGAAACTTGATGTGTTATCGGATAGTGGACGAATTTATTTTTCATTTCTAATGGAATGCTTATCGCTCTTGAATGAAATTACAATAAAGCTAATTTGATTTGATTATGTATTTTTCGATAAATATTTGTGTTTTATTTATATTTTGTCTAGTCAAAACGTTTATTTTGAAAGCAATCTTTAATATGACATTACGTTTATATATGCACGGAATTGATAAGGAATGATAATTAGTCTAGTGATTATAATGTTTGATGACGAATAAAATAACATCTACAGAGAATCTATAGATAAAAACATAAATATGTAGATAAAAAATATCAGCATTTTATCTTGACTTAAATGTACACTACATAGAAGCTAAATTGATAATCACACATAGAATCCTGATAATTTAATAAATCCTCAGAAATATCGAAGGTAAAAATCTGATTCATCTTTGTAAGAGATAGTCTTCGTCAGTTTACCTTTCTTTTTTTAAGCCATTGTAAATACATATTTAATAATTTAAATTTTTTGTTTATTAATTAAATCTTAGGTAATTAATAAAATAAAACATTTTGATGATGTTCGTAATGTATTATGGATTGTAACGTATATCTTCTGGGGGCTAAATCAACACTACTCATTTTGTTGTTACCGTTGCATTATATCACAAATGCAACATTAAAAAATTTAAATAGTCCGAAGTTATCAAAAAACTTGGTCGCAACATCAAGTATGTGTATCATTTCTATCTGGTAGCCACTTGTCTGCATTTTGTTGATTTGACCCATATTCAAAATATTCACAAACAATTGAAAAAAAAACATGGAATTTTAACTTATTAGGTGAAGTAAGATTGATAACATTTTATAGTTAAAAGTAAAATTATTCAGGTAAAAGTTTTGTTTAGAGATACAACTCACATTGAGTTTTGTATCAAAATTTAAATTCATCAACCATGACTTAAAATAAAAAAACTTGTACTCTATGAACTGTAAAGTTATAAATTGTTTATAGTTAGTGATTATGTAAGAACTATATTTTAATAATTTACAGACTACCATAGTAAAATAAATTCAATGGCTATGATAAACAACCCTTACCGCATCTCAACTGAGTCATTACGCAAACCATTTTAACGTTTGGTGCACAGTGTACAGAATCATTGTAGGGTCGTTAGTCTAGTCAAGGTCAGCCGCCCAACGAATGTTTCTACACACAATCGCTTTTTATGTCATCCGGGCGGTGCATATTAATTTTTGGTCAACGCTGAGAATCGAACTCGAGACTGCGGTGTGATGTGATACTCTCTCAACCATTAAGGTACAACCGAGAGACTAGCTTAATAGTTGCTTGTAAGAGTTTGGCATTTTTGTATACGAAAAGTATTATGTTTTTCTTACCAAAACATCACCCTAGAAGATACCATTCGTTTTAAATCAACAACACGTAATCAAACTTAACTATTTTTGAAATTGGGTATTTTCATCAACTTTATCGGTGTTTGTAAAATAAACGGAAATGTTAAAAGTCTCAGTTAATTTCAGTCCTACCTATAAACATAATCAACCTGAGGTAATATGTTCAAGCTTCCGACAATGCTTGGTTTTTGTTATACCAAACTTTCCATCTTATGCAATTTGATTAACTATAGATAGAATTCTATATAATTAACCTTAAAAGATTCATACTAAGAAAAACATGCTGAAGCATTTATAATAGAAAAATCTAATAGCTTATTCCGATCAAATGAGCTTTTATCAGGCTTCAGATTCTCTAAATTATTTATCTGACCGACTTAATAGTGAAGTGGTTAAACTGACATCAGTTGGAGAATTAAGTGTCGAATTTGAATTGCGATATACGTAGATCTAACCTATAGCCCATACCTCTGATTTGGCTGGAAACGATAGATTATAGCAAAGATGAATAATTAGATAAAAAAAAACAAACAAATAAATATTTTATTTGCAAAGAAAAAAAACTATAAAAATCTATGATTTATGGTGAATATACATATGTATAAATTTATCTCAGGAGGAACCCATTGCTGTGATCCACAATGAAAATATTATCGCAGTATAGCTTTAATTTAAACAAAATACTGTCGTATATTATCTTGGAAAGAATTACTTCTCTGGCGGAGGAAATTATCGGTGACTACAAAGGTGGATTCTGTCCAAAACGGTCAGTTACTGAAAAAGTATTTTCACTACTGATGATTCTTTCCAAATTAAATTTTCCGCGATGTACACCAGCTATTCCTAGATTTTAGCAAACCTATGACTCGATTAAACGTGCGAGGCTATTAGAATGATAGTCACGCTGTAACAATGCTGTGTCAAAGTTGAGAACAGTACGAGAACTTTTGCAATTAGTTCTAATGTTCGACAACCTCATATTGGAATACATCCATCGTAAAAGTAAACCACCTCAAGGCAGTATTTTATTCCAACAATCCAATCGACTTGTTGTATATGCAGATGATATCTGTGTGATTTGATTAAATAGCAACGAAGTGAAACAGATAGTTGACTCACTTAAACATCATTCAGCTTCCGTTGGTCTCAAAATCAATGAGTCAAAAATCAAATATCTGATCTCTGGTTTTAGTTGATCAAGAAACATTCTGCGTGTTGATCCGAACCGAATGATACAGCAATCTTATAAGGAAGGATTGCCTT
Organism: Tipula lateralis; assembly: GCA_963932295.1. NCBI lineage: Eukaryota > Metazoa > Arthropoda > Insecta > Diptera > Tipulidae > Tipula > Tipula lateralis. The sequence goes on along the minus strand of OZ010738.1, from coordinate 24,271,188 downwards.
TCGGTAGGCGAAGATGTCGCTGTTGGCGACGATCCACGTCGTAGAGAATGATCTGGCATCTTGTCAACAATATGAAGAGCTCGCTCGTAATCGAAACCGATGGAGTCAGATTGTTGACATATTGTTGACATCTTCTGTTCACTCTCTATATTTAATGCAATACTAAAATATTAAAAAAATAAATCGACATTTAAATTTCAAAGAACTTTGAAAGTGTCTGAATAAATTGCTTCAGATCATATTTTATAAAAAATATTCTCCTGAACTCGAAATCATGTTGAATACTATGGTAGATCAATTCTGTACTCTTTAGTATATTGTTCTGTGCTTATAACTCTTGCCTTTGGTATATTGTAGAAAAATAACAATTTCCATAAATATTTTCTTTGGAAAATGAAAATTATAATTTGTTCCACATATCATTATTTTAAACGTATTTGTATTATGTTTAATAACAATGTCAGTTAATAAATAAAAAAGCACAACACATATGGTAAAAGTACTGTAGTGAAAAAAGCCAAAATAAATAATAGTGTTATTTGATATAATCTCACTACTTTTATGTTACAGACTTTTAGATTACTTTTATAAACACTCAGTCAAAGTGATTTTTTAATATAACACATTTTCATTTCAAATACGGTAGAAAAGCTGAAAATAAATATATAGCATGTCAAATGATGTAAAATAATATGAAGTAGGGTAGATTGTATGAATATCATTTATGTAGGTGTGAAAACTGAAATATATAATAAAAAATTAAAAAGATAATATGTGTGAAAATACTTATATGAAATAAATTGTAGATAATAAGAGAGATTATACCTTACCACAAATCATAAATATGGAATAACGTTTATTGTAAGCTATAGAATCTTTTATACTCGGAAACGCGGGATTATAAAATAATTCATTATAGGTGTGAACAAAAGTACTCTTTACTAAAGGGTCCGCCATCTAAAGTTTGTTTTTTAACTAGAGCTTATTTCGTGAATGGTAACACTTAGCTCATGTCTGATTTGACAGATAATTAGTTTTATCCTTCCGCTGAACGAATATGGTTGTGTATACGCTTGAACGACGCTGGGAAATATTGCGACTTACTTTGAAAATCATGGTAATGTTGCAGAATGTGTGCGAAAATTGCGTACGGATTTTGGAAGAAGAGAAGCACCGTCATCTCCGTATGTTCGTTATCTTGTGAAAAAAGTGAAAGAAACTGGCATCCTCATCGATAAACCAAAGCGTGAAAAGCCAAAAACAGTGCGTACACCCGAGAATATTGATACTGTAGCAGAAAGTGTGCATGATGCGCCATCAACATCAATTCACCGTCGTTCTCAACAATTGAACATTTCGGAGACATCATTGAGACGAAATTTGCATAAAGACCTTGGTATGACGCCATACAAAGTCCAATTGGTTCAGAAATTAAGGCCAACTGACCATCCAATGCGTTTTCGCTTCGCTGAGTGGGCCTGCGATCAACTTACAGAAGATGCCGATCTTGCCAAAAAAATCATCTTTTCGGATGAAGCTCATTTTGATCTTGGCGGGTATGTAAACAAGCAAAATTGTCGGATTTGGGGCACGAAAAACGCGCACGCATACATTGAAAAGCCGGTACACCCAAAACGCCGCATTATCAGCCGCAGAGCTGATGTCGTTTGGCCACCTCGGAGCTGCGATTTGACACTGTTGGACTATTATTTGTGGGGTGCCTTCAAAGATAAGTTACGCCGACAAGCCAGAGACAATTGACGCTTTAAAGGACAATATTCGTGAAGCCATTGATGAAATAAAGCTGCACACAATCGATAATGTGCTTAAAAATTGGACCGATCGTGTAGGCTACTGCATGGCCAGCCGAGGCAGCCATTTGAATGAAATTATTTTCCATTATTAACCGGAAGGATTGTACTTTTAAATAAAAAAAGAAATTTGAGAAAATATTCAGTAGTTCGGTATATTTGAAAAACTGCCGCAAATGTAAAATATTTTTTTAATTAACAAATTTGTTGAGCAAATACGATTAAATCATATAACATAATTGATGTAAAACTAGAACATGATTAGATATATCAAGAATTTTGGACAACATCCAAGTTGATGTATATAAACTTTTAACTAATTCCAAGAATTATTATTTTTGCATCAAAAATATTTTCTATATAACTCCCAAGTACTAATCTACATAGATTTCCATTTTGTTATTTGAAATTTCAATCTGAAAAATCTAAACAGATTAAATAAGAAAAGTTAGGAATATTAAGCAGTTGAAAAACGTTTATTGTAAAGACAGTTTTAGATTCGTGAGTGGGATTAAACGCTCAGAATCACCGCTAGTAAAATTTTAAGCTTTAATTAGAAGAAAAAATGTACTTAATAACAATTTTTCCTAATTTTTGCTTCAAATTTTTTAATTTAAACATTTATTATATAATGTGTTATAAATATCAGTGGTGCAAATAAGAAGTTAAATAAAAAGAAGATATTTGCGACAGTTATAGTAATAGATTGTTGTAATGAACTTCTATCTAACGCAAATTAGTCGAAAATTTCCAATACAAATTAGAAAAAACTTTGCAGATTTTCATGAAATTATCCCAGTTATTCGTTTCGACTATAGCAAGGCATATACTAAGACTTACTGATAGGTTTGAGAAAATAAGGTAATTAAACTTTAACAAAAATGATCATCGAGTAGTTCCGAAAACAGCTTACACCTCATATCAATAATTTTATCGAACTTCAACCATAACAACGTTACCATCACTGCTGAGGCTGTTATTTCAGAAAACATCACAAATGAGGCTGTTATTCCAGAAAACATCAAAAAAATCCACAAATTGGTTATGAACGTTGACATTGTAAAGATATTAGATGGTTTTGTTTTCATTATTTTACACGAACATTTCGGTGTGCAAAAGCTCTGTATACAGTGGGTGGCGTGAAGTCACATTCGACCAAAAACAACAACGAATATATGCTTTAGAGGAGGGTTTGGCGCTGTTAAACCTCAATAAAATCAATATTTGACAATAGATGAGACATGGCATCACAATTTCACGCCAGAATCGAAAAGACAGTCAACTGAGTGGACAGCAGTCGACGAACCGAATCTAAAGGGAGCAAAGATGTAACAGTTGGCCGGTAAGGATGGCGTCTGTATTTTGGAATGCGAACGGATTAGTATTCATCGAATATCTCAAAAAAAGAACCACCATCAACATCAAAATTAAAACGTGCAAGACAATGCACCGTGTCACAGATCGATGAAAACGATGGCAAAATTGAATGAATTGCGCTTCGAATTGTTTACCCACCCACCATATTCTCCAAATTTAGCTTCAAACGACTTTTTCCTGTTTTCAGATCTCAAGAGAGTGCTTGCTGGCAAGAAATATAAGTCCAATGATAAAGTAATCGCTAGAACTGAGGCCCATTTTAACGAGTGAAAACGTACTATAAAAGTTGTATCGAAAAGTTGGAAAATCGCTATACTCGTTGTATCGCCCGCGAAAGCAACTGTGTTGAATAATAAAATCGAGTTTTGTCAAAATTTTGTTTTTTTCTACGGAATTTTTGCGTTGTTACGAGGGGAGTAACAAAAGTTTGACCAGAAAAAAGCAAAAAAATTCTTTTCGTATTTATTCCTCGTCTTCATCTTATTTTTATCTTTTCTACATGATCGCCATTTATTGCAATGCATTCCTTAAGACTTAAGGTCCACTTCTCAAAACAGTCCACAATAGCTTGCTTTTTAAGCTTCTCAAATTCAGAACTAACCGCATCAATTATCTCAGTTAAACATCTTTCCCTCAATTTTTTTAAAATGTTTGGAAATAACCAGAAATCACAAGGTGCTTGATACGGGGAATATGATGCTGATCGCATTTCTTCGATGTCAGAGATCGCAATAAAACTACTCGTTACTTGAGTAGTGTGACCTGGTGCATTGTCATGATCTTCTTTAAATCATAATCAAATTCATTTTCTTCTAGGTTTCCAACAAATTTTTGAAAACTTTTGGTAATCAGTCTTAATTTTACAAAAGTTGCTAGACTGCCCATTTCCGAATTTAGTTAGGAAACATTTAGCAAAATGCACTCAAACCTATTTTTGGGCCTCGTTATTGATGTATCCCAGATAAATATTTAATATTATATTCATCTGGCGATATAGCTATTGCATTCAAGGTCAATTCATCAGCAATAATTTCATGTGTGAATCACGTGGATCATCGTAAACTTTGAACTTCATCAGAGCCACAGTAACGTAATAGTGGAAGATTTTGGTCGACCTTCTCGGGGCAAAGAAAAATGTCCACCTTAAATGCTCATCTGGAATCTTCGGAACCACTTGGAAATAGTTTTTATGCATCCTCAGGTATTTTACGTTTTCTCGTCTCCATTTTAACCGATCGTGCTGATTTTTTAAAATAAAGACGTCTCATTAAAGTATTGCAAACGATTTGGTATTTTTGGTTTTTTAAAAACAATATTTAAGAGGCTAACCGAACTTTTGTTACTTCCCTCGTATATTTTAAAAATGTAATTGTAATTGAGATCCTTTTGTTCAAATTCCATCTCTGACTTATGACGATTATGGTATGATTTTTATCGTTAGTTTCAACTAGCATCAGTATGTATCGGGTTATAAATTTAAAAAGGGCTTCCCAAAAAAACACTTTGTGTCTCGCCTTTAATCATATACAATATTATCGACATAATGTTTAAATTTAACAATAAATATACATTTTGAAATGCATGTGGTGATAAATATTTACTGAAAATTTTCTTCAAATCGTTTAGTCTAATGTTTATAATTTCTAATTCCCGAATGTAATGTCTATATAACTTTATGCTATGTATCGAATCGAGTAAGACGTTAATCACTCTATTTGTTAAGATATACGCAATTTAAAGAGAGTTAAGATGAATAACAAAACAATTCACATTATCATTCGTTTATATATTTTGTTTTTTCAGAATTTATCAACAAAAACACTTCAAATTGACGGTAACTCAAATCAACACAAAACTCAACATGAGAAAATTCAACCCCAACAGCTTGGCACAAATATATTGGGTGATGTCTTCAAAAAGAAAATTCCACCAAAAGGTAATTATTTTTCCGTATTGAAAATTTAACGTTTCGATATACTTGTTGGCTTAAAGAGTTTTAATTTTATTTTTATTATATTTTCTGTGATATTTTCACGTAATTTATTTTTCACATCGCTGAATTTGTTTAAACAAAAAAAAATTTATATACGTATTTATTATTATAATTTTAATTTTATTTTTTCATGATGATAGGATATACAGAATTATGTTCGTATAATAAAAAATAATTTTTTTTAAAAATTGGAAAAAGGGAGATAAATTTCGAACGCAAAAAAAAATTCACGTTGCAAAAAATATTTGATGCTTTAGAAATTCTTATATGTACATATAATTTATACTTAAGACTTATGATTTAACTTTATGATGGTTTTATATTTTTAATTCAAAGCTGGCTGTATGTAGTTTGATTCCAAAATATAATCAAAAAATTTAGGATTTGTAGCAATTTATATAGATTTAATTTGAATATATGGTATATGTACGAGTATGTTAAACGTTGACAAGACGACATTCGAAGATGATAACAAAACTGTATATATGTATATACTATATATACGAAAGATTTATTTCTTTTTAATAATATTTGCCTCACTTAAGATTAAAATTTGTCTTTCTTTGGAGGAAATTTAATTTTGTTTGTTCGTGTTTGGTATTAAGTGGGTTTTGCGAGATGAGTGACATAGATTGATTTGTTATACATATTACATCAAAATTGGAATTTTGTAATTAATGATTTAGAAAATGAAAGTGACGGAGATTATTACACTACATATGTGTTCGTATAAACATGCAGAAAGAATAAAGTTATCGATATCTAATTTTGCATCTAAATATTTTAGTACAATCGGACTCGTCGAATAATATTAATAAATTCAAAACTGAATAGTTGCAGCATAAGGTTTAATGCGTCCACGGTTTTCTAATACATCAGCATTTGTGTCATCGTCGCCATTATTATGGTTATGCTGATAAATCAGTGTGTCTTTTTTCTACATCTCGGCGACAGAAAAATCTAAGACTGCTACACTGAACGAAAATTGATTGACACAATTTTGCATTCTGACTATATATGGTATGAGTCAGTTATATCGCAAATCATAATAGATTGATCGATATAGATTCTACAACAATGTCCAATAGTTCACTTGGAATATATAACACAGCAGTGTTGATTATGATTACACTTTTCGTATGAACATAAACAACACCTTTGGGAGTACTTCTGCAATATCTTTATATAACAGCTGAGGGTGCATTAGATGAAATTCCACCAACGACGCAAACAGAAATTCGCTATGTCATTCTTTTCAGTTTTCGGTGTAAAGTAAAGCCACTAAAAATAATCAATGAATGTCAAATTGCATATAAAACGATTGCACCGCCTCTATAGACCAGACTATTTCCAAGTGATTCGGAAGATTCCAGACGAGACATTTTTCTGTAGAGCACGAGTAAGATCGATCAAAATTTTTTTACTGGTGACGTCATTGTGAACCCAAAGTTGACAAAGATCCACGATTGACACAAACAATTATTGCTGATGAATAATCTACGAATTTTAAATAAGGCCCAAAAAGAGGCTCGAAAGTATATTGCTAAATTTTACTTAATAAAAACCGAAAATGGGCGTCTAACAACTTTAACAAAGTCGTTACTGGTGAAATATCTTGGTTATATAAGTAAAATCCGGGAAAGATACACCAAAGACGCTTATCAACAGTTTTCAAAAATTGATTGGAAGCCCGGAAGAAACATGACAACGCGCCAACTCACACTGCTGAAATAACGAGTAACTTTACTGTCGGTGTCAAAAAAATACAACCAGCACCATATTCCTCGTATCTAACACCTTGTGATTTCTGGTTATTACCAAAAATTGAAACTAATTTGAGGAAAAGGTTCTTTAACAGTAACGCGAATATTATTGATGTGGTTAATGCTGAGCTTGATGAACAAGATTTTGAAGACTATTTTGAAAAATGTTTTTTTCTGGCCAACTAAGCGTACTTTTATTACTCCGCTCGTTTAGTATTGAGATTAGCTGGTATGCTGCTGATATTTTTAAAAATACTTACATTAATTAGTCTTGATTGTTTGAAGATCATTTGAGTTATGGTTCTGACTGTTTTTATAAAATATTTAAGCTGTTTAAATAATTCACTATTAATAATAATAAATTATATAATTAATCATTAAAAATGTAATCTGTCATCGATAAGAAAATGTGCTACTTTAACTTTTTCGATCTACTTTACGTCTCTAAAAAAATATTTCATTCAATTCTCGCTTATTTATATTTTACTACAATTAAATTTAATAATGTGGTTACCCTCAAAAATATCTATTCTTCAGAACTATCATTACTCAAGAAAGATGGGGGCAAATTAGTCAAACATAATTATCGAATATAAAATTTTATGAAACGTTAAAAAATGTCTTCGGGCGTCATTATTATACATACATAATTTTTGTTTGAGTACTAGAAGGATCCGCTGCTGTGAAACAAACAACCAAAAAATGTATAATTTTTATATATAAAAACTTATATATACATATATACGAGAATATATAAGGGATAAGAATGTTATAGTAGATTATCCATTATCAGTTCATTTCTTGAAGATAACTTTTTCAATAAAATTTTATTCGTATACTTAAAAGTTATATAAAACAAACTTTTCTAATATAATTACCAAAATAAAAAATAAGAAAATATAATATTTTATATTATTTATACATTTCTTTAGTGTTGCTGCTCCGCAGATACTACTGAGTACTGCTGCCTACTTTATTCGTTTAAGCGAAATATCTCGTCTTTGTGTTGTGTTTATATAATAATATAACAACTTTAGTAATATTATTATTATTTGATATTCTTCAAAGAAAACTTTTTATTTTTAAATTATTATTATTTTTCTTCTTTTTATTGATTTCGCTTAAGGAGTTAATACCAACAACAACGAAAACAATATTCACTTTATTTGTTAAATAAACTTTCATATACTTATTTATTTTTACCAGCGCCTTTTGTTGTTGATAGAATATTTTGTATAAATATGTATATGAAAATATCGGTCGTCAACAAAATTCGTAGGCAGTGACCATTTTATGGTTGCTGCAAAGCTACGATGGAAATTTTCGTACAAGTCAAGGAGGACAGGAGAATATAAAACGCGATTCTCCTGTGAAGGTCTGATAAATGAAGAAACGCAACGAAAATATCAAGATCTTGTCAGCAATAGCATTTTAGGATCCAACTACCAATCTGATGATGTGAACAGTGTCTGGGAAGTATTGAAAACCTCGGTTGTCGATGCTGCCCAGCACACTCTCGGTATAGTGAAAACTACGCCCAAAAATGATTGGTTTGATGAGGAGTGTCGTCTTGCTGTTGAGCAACGCAATATAGCCCACAATGAAGCGCAGACTCGGTTTACAATTGCAAGGAAAAACAAGGCAGTTCTTGCTAGGAGGACAGCTAAACGCATTTGTAAACAGAAGAAGCGCGAATGGTGGAAGGCCAAGGTCTTAAGAGTACAACAACTCAGCAATGAGCACAACTCGCGTGGTTTCTTTAAAGGAATCACCGAATTGCACCATACCTTAAGATCTCGGTCAACTGCCATTCGGGACCAGGATGGAAACCTCTGTGTTAACGTCGATGCGGTACTCGATACATGGCGTGAACATTTTTCTGATCTACTTAATGTTCCACATGTATCACAAGCTGTATTTGAATACTCTCAAATACAGACCGCGGAGATGTTCATTGAGGATCCATCCTATGAGGAATTCACAATGGCCATGCAGAGATTAAAGAAAAATCGTTCACCAGGAGTTGATTGCATTAATTCAGAGCTCTTGATATTCGGAGGGCTAACTTTGTGGAACTGTCTTTTCGACCTTGTTCGATTGGTATGGCGAAATGAAGTTATGCCTGATGAATGGAAAGTGGCCGCGTTATGCCCAATATTCAAAAAGGGTGATCGCATGAAATGCGAGAACTATCGCGGTATAGCTCTCCTTTGCACAGCATACAAGTTACTGTCATACATTATCTTGGGAAGAATTACTCCTCTAGCGGAGGAAATTGTCGGTGACTACCAAGGAGGATTCCGTCCAAATCGGTCAGTCACTGATCAAGTTTTTTCGCTACGGATGATTCTTTCCAATTACTACGAAACATCTCGCGATGTACACCAGGTATTCCTAGATTTCAAGCAAGCCTATGACTCGATCAATCGAGAGAGGCTATGGTATGCGCTTGAATATTTAGGAATACCGAAAAAATATGTACATCTGTGTAAAATGACAGTAACGCAGTCACAATGCTGTGTTAAAGTTGAGAACAGGCTATCGAGAACTTTTGCAATCAATTCCTGAAAGAATCATGCGTGTGATATATGGTCCAAAACGCGACGTCGATGGCACTTACCGAGTTCTTTTCAATCACGAGATCAGGAATTTAATGCAAATTCCTGATATCGTGCATGAAATCAAAGGACAGCGAATACGCTGGCTCGGTCACGTTCTGCGTGCTGATCCGAACCGAATGATACAGCGATCTTTAAAGGGAGAACCGCCTTTCGGTAGGCGAAGAGGTCGCTGTCGGCGACGATGGCTCCACGGCGTAGAGAGCGATCTGGCATCTTCCAACTGCTTGCAACAGTATGAAGATCTGGCTCGTGATCGAAACCGTTGGAGTCAGATTGTTGACACGGTACGGGCCAATAATGGCCTGTAAAAACCGCAAAAAAAAAAAAAAAAAAAATGTATATGAAAAACAACTTATCACGTTCCTTAAATTTAAGAAATAAAAATACAAACTTTTAATTTTATAACAAACATTTTCAATAATTATTTTAAAATATTGAAAACAAACTACACTACTAATTTTCTTTTCCAGTTACATAGTAAGGAAAGTATTGTTCAATCGTTATACAGTTCATAGTTAAATTTGTAGCGGCTGATCAAAAGATGGATCAATTACGTTAAGAAATAGGATATTTAACGAAGCTTGAATTCATCATGAGACATATAATGTGTGAATTATTTAATGCTTATAATTTCTGCTAAGAAGGAAAAGCACAAGCAACCAGAGTCATCTAGAACTTCTAGATAGCTTTAAAGCATCATGTAACAATTATTACCTTTACTAGGCATAAAACGGCAGAGGTTGGCAGATCTCAAACTCTTAATTCTGAATAAAACAACATTTCATAGATAAATATCTGTAATAATAAATGAGGAATTTAAAGATCTAGAAGAATTTCGAGCAAGAGCTATCGAAGATTGACCGTAAAACTCATAAAAACTATAGTTTAGCTTCAACCAATAACAAGCCTATAGGGTGAAATATATTCAAATTTCCTAATTCCAAAACTTAAACGAGTGCAAGCATTAAAAAATGTGTTTAGAATAGTCATGTTATCCTGCAACATACCAAATAAGACAACACCACCAAAAAGGAAATGCGGAAAGAGGTACGAGGACATAAACATTCTCTTCTTAAACTGAGTATCCATCCGTAAATTCTATCACTTTATATAGACAACTAAGTAAAGCAATGAATATTTTTTTGTACTATCAAAAAGTCATGTGCTGGAACATCCTGGAAATTTACGTTCTATAGTGAAAATATAAAGAACGAAACTTTAAAATTTCTGCTTTTCAACTATTATAAAAAAGAAAAGTTTTTATTATTTTTGAAAAGTGATAGAGCATGATAGAATCGTGATTAACTCATTATGAATTTTTTAAATCAGCTGTTAGCTATTTTCTTCACTTATGTTTGTTTTAATTATGTATTGGTATGAGGAAGTATACAACATTGGAAAGATTGATTCACTTTTCGTTTCGAAATGTATGTAAGTCTTTCATGCGACTGCCATTGCCAATTTATACACTCGTACACGATCATAAAAGAAGAGGCACATATTTTACATATTTTTTTTCTAATTAATTTTCTATCGAAATTGTAAAAACAAAATTTCCAAATACATAATTAAACAACCCCGCAGAAGCAAAACCAGTCCGAGTGAGCACTAAATTGGTCGGCATCTATTTCTCGCGTTTGTGATATTGTGTTCCACCTCAGTGGGTATAAACTAACCTCCATTTGGAATTAAAACATTTTCTATTAGATGGATGTATCGTTCAACATTTTCTAAACTTATTATAGTGCAAGTGAATTTTCAAAAGAAAACCATATTGTCGATTGATTTTATTTATTACTAAAACATAAAGATAAAAGGAACCTTCTCGTAACACTTTGCTTCATAGAACTGATTTTTGTCTAGCCTCTAGGCGGTAGTCTTTAAACTATGCACTTACTAAATAAATAATTAACCGATTTTCTAACCGAACCGTTGAATAGAAAGTCGAACGGTCTGGAAACGTCCAGCTGATGTATCTATTGTTTATGTGTTACACTACCCTACAAGCTAACACAAGTACTACAATAAATTTAAAGTTCAGCCTCTGCGATTTTTATATTTCTTATATTTATATTTTTACAATCTTTTTCGGGGCTTGCGGCACTTCCAACTCTTTCGCGGTTCGCTTATTTACGTCCTTACCTTACGCCATTACAGCCCAATCGAGGACGTACGGCTATAGGTCCGATTTACATAGAACCATCTGCACATTGCATTGCTCCATGCCAGCCTATAGTACTGACATGGAAGATGGGTTGGCCCATGAATTCTGCACTCCATCAGGGGGTCATAGATGTGTTCATTTACACCACCGATCGTAATCGTATGGTGAAAAATCCCTTTACCATCCTGCCCCTATCGGGAGTCGAACCCGCTACCTCCCACTCCAACTGCCGCAGCTTTACCACTGCGCCACCTGGGTGGTGAGATCTGTCTTATTTTCTTAAATATCAAAATAAATTAATTAATCATTACACATTATATTAAAAAGAACGCTAATTTAATTTTTTTTCATATGCTTTGTGAATACTGAGTTTAAAGAATTCGGTAGAAAATTTTCACTTATTTTCCATTTCCTTATTTCATTTTAATTGTGGTTGCAGTTTTATCCAAAGAATATTTTGGTCTTTAAGAAAAGTATTTCTTGGAAATATGTTTCCCCATAATTGCAGTTTTGACTTTTATTCTTCGAAACCTAGTTTTGAAATAATTTGTATAATTCATTAATCCTAGTTTACTAAATACTTTTGAAAAATCAAAGAATAACAATTGGAAAAATTTGTCTTGTTAAGTGTAATTTAATTAAGTGTTTAGTGCCCAAAATATAGCTTTACTATAAATTATAACAAGACATAATATTTGTCTCAAATTACTTATCTTATAATTATTTATGTGTATGCAGAAAATTATGGTTTCAGAGATCTCTGTGATATACATATATGTAACATTATGTTATAACTTAACAACTACATATACATATATGTAACATTATGTTTGAACTAAGGTTTTAAGAAAATATCCGTAAGGTTGTATATCTAGGCTAAATAATTAGGTTAAGTTGAGTGGCTGCTACAGCACATTTAGACCGACGACGATCCCTTGTGATACCATAGGATCTTACTTGCCTATTACTCTTCTAGGGAATTATCCTTCCCTATTACTCTTGGCCGTAATCGCCGCCATCTGCTTACCATAAATACCGACGGAGAGAAGGTGAAACACAACCTCCAATGATCGTGTTGGTGTTGTCCTCAACACCCATCATATAAGCATGCAGGCCGTTCTTTGCACCTTCTCGGTCTCCTTTGTGTAAGTTACTTTATCAAGAGCTGGACACCACACGCTTACCTCATACATAAGTACATGTCTTACTACGGAAGTGAATAGCCAGTGTACTAGCTCCGGCTTCAAGCCTCATCTCTTTCCGATGGCGTTTCTGCACGAGTACATGGCTATATCAGCCTTGTTTACTCCTTCCAAAATGTTGGGCTTCCAACTAAGCTTACTGTCCAAGATTACGCCTAGAAATCTTGCCTTGTCAGTAAAAGCTAGCCTCCTGCCATTTAAGAGAGGTGAATCTACTACAGATTTTATATTCCCTAGTAAATAGTACCAGTTCATTTGTGTACGAGCTAATTGCCAGTCCACATCTGATGACCCTCCTCATTAAGATTAGTAGGGAATTTTGGATTACCTCCTTCACCGTGCTTAAATATGAACCAGAGATAGCTATCAATACGTCATCTGCATAAGCAATCACTTCGATCGTTTCTCTTTCCAGCTATAACTGCAATCCATTGATTGCTGTGTCCCAGAGAAGAGGAGCCAGGACATCTGCCTGCGGGGTTCTCTCCACCACCCGCCTCCTGATGGAGGGTTCCTCCAGCTCCAAGTTAACCAAGCTGCGCCCAAGCAAGTGATTGATGAATCCACTTGCCGGGTAATCGACCCCAAAGAACGACAATCCTTTCAGAATTGCTTCCGTATTTACATTGTAAAAGGCGCCCACAATATCAAGGAACGTCAGCATTCAAAACTGCTACGAGAATATTGATTTCTCAATTGAACTTACCAGGGCGTGCTGTGCCCTTTACATAGTAAGCATGTTGAGACTGGGCCAGGCACTAGGCTTTATTTTTGAATGTATATAGATATCCATCAGTCTTCCCAAGGTTTTTAGTAGAAAGGATGATAGAGTTATGGGTCTTAAGTCCTTTAGGTAGCCATGTGAAAATTTACCCGCTTTAGGAATAAAATCCACCCTGACCTCTGCCCACCCCCACAGACTAGTTTTAAACACTTTGAAGATTACTTCCAGCCAGTGGAGGGTATTGATCGAGTTATGCTGAATCTCCGCTGGAATAATTTGGTCAGGACCAGCCGATTTATAGGGGTTTAAACCTTCAAGTGCCCATAAGATCCGTCGTTTTGTTACGATATCTTCTATGCGCAGTGAGTGTGCTTCTGGAAGAGTACTAGTCTCTGTCAAGTCGTCGAAGTGTCCTGTAAAATGGGTTTCGATCAGAAGTTTCAAAGATTAACTTATGTTTAGTCAAATATAGATTATCATTATAAAATTGTGTTTCAAATTGACAGATTTCCTAAAATTGATTTGTTATTCCAAGATTTAAATTATTAATCTTAATATCAATATACGCGATATATATATTTCGTATCGTACATATTACCTTAACTTCTGGGTTATAAAGGTGTATATTTTGCTCTTAAATATATTTATATGTTTGGAAGATATATATATACATAGTACATACATTTTTCAAAACAAGTTGAAGCAATATAAAAATAAGAATTATCTTAAAGATGAACGTTTCTTGTACACGTAAAAAATTTCAATTTTAAAGTAAGGATCCCATTTCTTATCGTTTATGTTGCGTACATAACATGAAATGAAACCAAAAAAAAAACGCAATAACACCACACGAGGGTATTTACGAAAAAGAATTTAAATACATTAAGATTAAGATGTGAAAATTTTATACTGTGTATCTATATTTACAATAAAAATAATTGTTAAGTCCTGGCGTAGAAGGAAAATGCGAAGCTAACATTTTCAAATGCGGAAATAACAACAAAATTTATATTGATTGTGTATATAATTTTGTTAATCTTAAGGAGTTAACATTTAATTAAACCAATCAAATTTGCTAATCACTGCTATGTTGTATAACAAAACAGAGTGGCACGTCGCCCTTATCTTTTAATATTATCAAGGAAATATATGTTTTATAGATATAATATAAGTTAAATAACTACATGATACCTAAAAGAAAGCAACATTAAGAAAACAGTGGAATAATCCTTAAGAAAAATACCGCATATTGTTGTAGATACACAACTGATGAGACACAGCAAGAATATCTTTACTTTGCACTTTGTTTTAAATAAAAATAAGCTTAAAGTTCTTTTGCTGTGCTATTGTAACCTCATTTTAAGTGTATATAGATAATTATCGTTATTTTCAACAATTTTATCGGTTAAAAATCTGCTCAAAATTTTTCTCAAACAACTTATATTTTCAATTTACCGTATTAAAAAGTTTAGATACATAATTATAGAGATTGACTTTCAACATAATGTATATATACATATAGTTAAATTAACTTTGTGTATAAACTAAAGAGTACCATGAGCAAAACTTTAACCAACAAATTTTAAAATTAACCACTGATTTTTTAAAATATGTTTACGAACAAAAATTATATATTTTTACGAGTAAAGTCAGGACGAGACTTACCATCTGTGACGTGAGCTGTAAAACTATGGTTTCTAATTATTTTGAGTTTATAACAATTTTTTATGAATTTGTGGATTATATTTGAATACATTGTTTTTATAGTTTGATATAATATTTGGCATGTTAAAAACAAAATATAAATTTATATGGTATAAAACATAACATAAATTATGTTAAAGGTGATCTTGTACACCGTTTGATGTTATGTTAGATTTTATATGATTCTTAAAGTACGAAGTTCAGAATTTACCTGCCGAGCAGAAACGCACTGAAGTTTCAAGAGCTTATGGAAGTATACATATAAAACAAAATAAACCTATTGTTTAGTTTTGTTGTAGAAAAGCTTTTATTTGTAATATGAGGAGTTTATTATAGTTTGCCTTTGCAGTTTGAAAGACTGATGTGTTTTAATGATAAAAATATTTTATCAAATTCATCATATTTTTGACACGAAGACTGAAGTGCTCATGGCTTAATAACATATGATTCCAATACATACAGCCTGTTACAATGGAATTACGCGAAAGACTTGTTCCAGACTTTCGCAGCTGTTAGATTTAACAACCCAGAATTGATTTATCACTTGTGAGATTTTCATTAAATCCTTTCAATTATTTTGCTATTTCAATGGTGTATAGATAATGTTTAAAAACTTTTAATCGTCATCACCTTCGAATAGTTTTTATCGATTTACAAATATTTTACCAGATTCACCACTTTGTATACAATTTTGCTTCCGCCTTCTTGTTTTTTTAAGGTTAAGGCTTTTCTGTTACAAAGATCGTTATGAATTGGTTATTTGGAGTACTGTCCACCGTGAGCTACTATTTTCTACCATTTTTCAGGCAGCATTAAAATCCCGTGTTGAAAAATCTGGGGGACTTTATTGAAAAATTCGATATCGGATCCGAAAGCGGATTTAGCTATTAGGAAAATTCGATATCCAAGAATCCGGTATTATGAAACGAATACCAATTTCCGATTGTTAGTTAGTAGACGAATCTCAATTTGTGTTATCGAATTTATTAGATAATTTCATAATAATAAAATTTGAAGCGGATCGGATTATTCGATATCGAAAATATTTCATAATAGCCTCCTTGATCATCTTTTAAAGTGATTCACGAATCGATCAATTTTTTTACTTCTGCATAACATTAAATTTGCTGGTCAGCTATAGGACGTGTGCCATCAAGGATTACATTATGTTAAAATGATAATCAAAGTGATCGACGTCTGAAGAATACGGCAGGTGGAATACGATTTCAATGTTACCAAGTGTCTTTTGACTACTGTCGTAACATAGAGTCTAGGATTGTTATGCTGTAAAATCACTCTTATTATGTTCAATGACGATCTCTTGTAACTGTTTCAGACGGTTTTAATAGCTCATGATTTAGTATACCGAGGTTGTCCCACTAAATTCAGATTTATCTAAATGTCGAAAATATTTGATTTGGCCGTTGGTGTAGACATGTGAGTGGGATATTTACGTGATTTTCGACAGTTGAGGTTATCGTAATAAGTCTATTTTTCATCCCATTATAATGCGATGCAGAACCGTTTTCCATTTTTGCTTTAGTAGAAACTGTTCAGAAGCAAACATACGCCGTTCAACGTCTCTCAAATTTTCAAACATAGTGCCCAATCCTTTTTGACTTTGACAGTTTTGCTTAGTAAACAATACCTCTAATTCATCATCTCCAAATACTTTTGCTGTTCCATCGTTAAGCCGTTCTTCGAAATGGTATTAATCACTATGAAATCACTAACGTTATATTATTTTATTCATAGCGGCCTTATATAAGAGTTAAAGCGCATTCGATGATCTCCTGTCGCAGATTTCTAAATGTTTAAGAAATAAATTTCCCACAAATTGCAAATAAATGTATAATTCAAATACAAATCGGATATGGTGTATTTACTTCGAAATTACTTCGTAACCATAACACAGTCTTTACCAGAACCACAATGTACTGAGATTATAACAAAATCTATGATTCGACAAAATTTTAACTTACAATTTGGACTTTCAAATTTTCTGGAAATAATTTAAAGTTCCGCCGAATATTTTAAGACTGTGGTTGAAAAATACCTTTGATATTACAACAAAATTCTCACCATATACGTAAATGAACGCATCTGTGCCTATCTGCAATATAAGGACAGATTACGTTTTCATTTATTTGAACTTTCACTGTGAACGCATCTTTACAAAAATAACCAATCTGTCATTATCAAAACATTCAGTAAACATTTTCATCATGGTGAAGTATACGCCCGAACAATATTTATAAAAATTCCGAGTCGATTTCTGTAACTTAAAGAGCGTTATCGCCCCAGTAGTCAAGCAATTCATAATCTAATGAAAAAATATGCAAACACACTTAGCGAATTTTGTGAAAAGATCTTGGCTTGTACCCACCCTTATTAGTACCAGTTAATACAAGAACTAAATACACTCGGTCATATCGTTACGTTACAGTCGATGAAAATCGCTACATCTGAACGTAACATTTGATAGGTCAAAAATTTCGAATTTTGTGCAGCAAATTTCTTTCGAAATATTGTTCAGACTCGAACTAGCTAAAATCTGAACTATAATCTGTATTACATGCAGTTTTGCCAAAATTACACAAACGATGAACAGCGTTTTGTATATTCCTATATTTAACCTATATGTATTTCCTATATTTCAATATTTATGGGAAAGTTGAAAATTTATTGAACCACCTAGCGCAACATATAATCGAGTGTGTGTTCGTATAACATGAACAAGATGGGAATACACGTCATAATAATTTTCAATAACCTTGAAATAATTTTTCACTTGCGCAACTTTTACAATACGTTGGTTTCTTATTGACACACTCCTACGCCAAACTTCATAACATTAAGGCACATTGATCTCTCATTCTAAATATGATACATCAACATTATTTATCTTAAATAATAACAATAATATATACATTATCCATTCAATCATGCTTAAATTATTCTGACAAGATAATTATTTTGTATATATTTAATATTGTATATGTTGTTTATACATTGATTAAAATTTTATAAAATATATTAAAAAGAATTATATTTGACATTTTGAATGTATAAATTATGTTAAATCTGGAAAAATATCAAATAAAGTATGTACGAGTACATATATGATATACAGATATGAAAATATGAAAAAAAATTAATTAAAAGGTCAAATATTTTAAATTTATTATAGAGGATTTTTAATTAAACCTGACAATATATTTATATTTATTATTAATATTGTTTTAACAATTGCGGGATAAATATTAAAAATTATAAACAATATAGAGTAATTTATATGCTTGTGTACGTACATATGTACATTTTACGTGTACAAGATTATAGAATATAATTATCGCAATACTCGTACACCTAAAAAAACACTCGTTGCCATATAAATTTTAAAAGGTGAGCTTTAAACATGGTGGTCGCACAGTAGGAGGATGAGAATTTTCCACACATATTATGTAATAGATTTTTTTTATATAAATCGACATTTTGACATAATATTTAAATTATATTGTATAAAGTCAAAAATACAATTGTCGAATTAAGTAAGATAAAGTATTTGTTTTTGATTTCGTAATTGTGTTGTCGAATGAGTTTTGATAAAATCATTCACACTTACCTCGAGGGAATAATTTTTAGATTTATTTTATATTAAATCGATTTCATTACGCCTTTAAAAAAAATTTGTTTTATATATACCGACAGTAAAATAGATACTCGAAAGCCAATTTATCAACAAAAATGTGAAATCAAATCAGGAAAAATCAAAACGGGAATGAATTTTGTGTATTATAATACGAGTGTATATATGTATGTATATTTATGTCAGAGACGAGGAAAGGAAAACGATAGATAATTTTTGTGATAAGATAAATTGGAAAAAAAAAATAAATTGTGAAAAGCTAAAAAAAAAATGTAGGAAAAACTCGTCGTAATAAATATGATTCTTTTTCCAATTTTCCAATATTATGATATCGCATCATGGGCTTTTGGGAAATATAATACATAGTAGACAAATTGATGTATTTATTTCTCGTAAATATATTACGGATATATTTTTTATTTATCCTGATTAAAGGAAAATCTGGTTTTGGGGCTATATTTAACTATTATTACAAAATTAAATATTTTTAATTTACTGATTTGATTTTTATCGCACAATATATTATTTATTATTAATGTAAAATAACAACTTAAAGCGATCAATTGAAAATTAACAAAACACACATTATACAATGAATAGTATACTGATTTTGCTTGGAACTTGTGTTTATCCGTTTATCTCCACCATCGATTTAAAACTTATTCGAAATTGTATATGTATATAAAAGGTTTTCCAATTTAAATTATTTCGAAGTATTGAACCCAATTTTCGATGACACGATCACACATTTCTACGGAAATGGCTGCTATCTCTCGTTCAATGTTAAGTCTGAGCTCCTCTAACGACGCCGGTCTATTGGCATAGACCAATGATTTAATGTTGCTCCATAAACAAATTTAGAGGTGCTAAGTTACAAAAATCTAGTCGGCCAATCGATAAGACCATTTCTAGATGTAACGTGTTCATCGAATTTAGATTTCAATAAGTCGATTGTTAGACCCGTTGTGTGGCATGTCGCACCGTCTTGTGGAAACCACATATCATTAATGTCTGGCTCATGCAATTCACCAAAGAAATAACGTTACAACATGTCTATTATTTGGCGTAGGAGTGCGTAGAAGAAACTAACGTATTGTACAAGTGAACAATTTTTTCAAGGTTATTTCAAGGTTATTACACTAGAGCTTCGAGTTGCATCGCTAATGCGTTCCAGGAAACTTTATGTACAGCGTTTATTTAATTGAAATTTTTAGGTTTATAATAAAACATAATTTGCTGTTAATAATGGAAATGAATGTCAAATAAGTGACCACCTATTGCAGCTCTACATACTTTCAATCTTTAAGTAAAATTTTCGAACTCATGTTGACGTAATTGTGCTTCAATTTGAGTTATTTACTCGATTATGTTTTCTGTCAGAAGTTCAATGGTTTGCGGATTATTATAGCGTAAAAGTTGCTTTTCAAAAAAACCCATACAAAAAAAAAAAATTGTTAGAATACATAATCTTGGTGGCCAATTTACCTATTATGAATGTCACCTCACCTTACTCATCACCGTGACGTGTATTATCACTCGAGTCATATTTTGGTATTATGATTGTCGTTTTATGTTGAGTGAGTGACGAACGCATCATGATGCGTTATTTTATATATTTTGTTGTTTTTAGGTTGGTAACTATTATTTTTTGTTTCGATTTCGGTATGTTTGACGTTTGCTGGTGTGTCAAAACAATAAATTTCAAGTTTTAAAAAGTAAATTAATCTTATGTTTTGTAGTTCAGTTTATTTTAATAATTAAATTTTTCAAAAATTCGAATACTGAGCGATATCTGGATTTTATTTCCTTTTCTTCCAAAAATTTTGGATACTGACTGCCGTTTGTAATTTTGCAAACTCACTGCTGTTTTATAAAATTATTATTAAAAAAGAAAATTATTATTTATTAATCTAAAATTATTATTTTAATAAATCACAAAAAAAGGAAATTATTATTTAAATTTAAATAAAAACAAAAAAAAAAAAATCGAATTTTAAATCATTCAAAAAAAAATTCTCACTAGCTGTCACCGACAAATTGTTAGTGAGGCTAAGTGACAAAATCCTCGCTCACCGTGACATTCATAATACCAAAATTTCATTTCAGTAAAGTCGCGTCACTCGGTGATGCGTAAGTGACATTCATAATAAGGGTATTAGTCAAAAAAAATCTCACCTGCTGTCACCGACAATTGTAAGTGAGACTAAGTGACAAAATCCTCGCTTACCATTCATAATACCAAAATTTCATTTGAGTGACGTCGTGTCACTCGATGACATCACATCATAATATGACTCGAGTGACAATACTCGTCACGATGACGAGTGAGGTGAGGTGACATTCATAATAAGGGTATTAGACTTACCAATCCACTAGACCAAAAACAACCCTAAACAGTCGCTTTTTGTAGATGTAGTTGTTTTTCCAATATTACTCTTGTGGATTATGTTCACACCAACAATGGAGGAATTTGTTGGACAATTTCTTTTTCTACATTTTGTACGAAATATTCATCCAAATTCTGCATAATTTTCACTAATGTAGACGCGTTGTTCAATCGTATAACTCTCCATATTTACTAGCCGCAATGTTTATACTTGACAGATGTCAATAAACAAAAACCATTTTTGTACCAAAAATATAATGGCGGGAAATGTAAAACAGTAGTTTGAACACCCTTAACAAATTTAGCATATACTTGCAATTGATAATTGGATTTCAAGGCAGATCTCGATATCATTTCCCACTCTATTATCATAAGTTATGAGAGAATCAAAATAATTTTATCTCTTATCACTCCCTCAATCTTGTAGTTACTATGAGGATTTATAATGCGTTTCTTAACGAGGAATTTCCTGGAAACTTAATTTTAATTAGCAATATAAATGAAAACAATCAGACTCTTTGAAAACTTATTAATTGATTATTGCAAAAAGTTAGTTCGACGAGCTTATATTTCAAATTTTGAAGTGATTCGCTTTCAGTTGATATTTTTGTGGTTTGAAGATAATTTTCAATAATTTTTACTAACTGTAACTGTATAGCCTGAAGCTAATATCTGACTTGTCATTATGTGAAAGGTAGTGCTCTAACTTCAGGCAATTCTCTTCTAAAATGACAGAAGTATATGATGATATCGATGAATCTTCATATAAGAATTTAAATGATTGTTGTGTTCAGAAATTTGATCTAACCGTTCTTCAACAGATTGTATGAATTGATCAAGAATTTTAAAATAAAATTCTAGTTTTAACTTATATTCTTGATCAACTATTACTTCATAACTAAAAAGAGGTTTCTTTCGGAGGGTGCGAATTGTTGAGGCTGAAAGAAAGCTGGCGGGAGCTTCTAGTTGTAATGTTTCTTGTCTGAGATATATGAGTACGTTGGCACATAGCAGGACTTTGTAAATATTTACTAAACATATTAATTCTATCTAAAACTGTGTACCCAATTTGAAGTGAACAAATAAAATCACACTTCAACATTTTATTTCCTATAGAACTTCTGCAGTATGCCATGTTGTTGGATCTTTATCGGTTGTTAGTTCCACTTAAGATATCCTCAATAGTGCCTTGAGAGTTAAAACCTTAACGTTCTTTTTCTATATTTCCCATATAGGAAATGAGCTAGAAAAGAATTGTATTTAATCTGAAAGTATCAAATTAGCGGAATGAGATGCACAGGGAACAAAAAACGCACGAGGCGCAATTACCTTATTTTTGATTAATGTTATAGTCTAAGGAGGTTTTGAATACTTCTTAAGCATTGGTTACATTTTTAAATGAATTTGTAAATCTTTTGCTAATACTCATAAATATTTTGGCCACCCTAAAATTTTGGCTCTCTGGTTTACTGCAACACTTGCACCTATGAGATAACTAACTAAATGTATCTTTATACATTTAGTAAGCTATCATCATTGCAAGAAGAACTATAGTTTTCCTTGTGATTCTTTAGGCTTCATTATAGGTTAAATTTCGTCTAATTATTTTGAACTTAATTTTCATTGTTTATAAAGTGCGAGTTAAAATCTATAACCAAAGTTGTTAGTACTTCCCAAAACATCATCAGGCTGGTATAGAAGTTGTTGATATTCTGTTGCTTTTGTTCAGATCACCACAAGAAAACTGCAATATGTTTCTCCTGTATTTCGTGACTTGTACAAAAGTTTCATGTGGCTAACTTACATCAGAGAGCTTATGTAGACCTAAACACACACTTTTAACTCTTGCTTTATTTAATAGCACTACTAAACTTATAAACTTATTAAATATCTGTAAGTTTGTGCTTGGAACTGGTTATGCTAGAGATTTAGTCTTGTGCCATTAAATAATGTATAAGCAACAACACTTTAATTTTTCTATATTACCTGATACATACACATATACGCATTGATCATCAATAGACGTTCATGGTTACATAATTTATGATTGAACGATATGATTCACATCATTTCTTGATTTTGTAGAAGCAATTAGGCTGAACAAACAATATACAATATTTTATCATTCACAAAGGATGACATTAAATATTTTGCAAATAAAATTGAAAAACTCAATTTAATTTTCCATTTCAAAAACAAAAATAAATAAATTATTCATTCGTTTAAAAGTATTTAAATTCGCCAATATTGTTTTGTTTCGTAAAACGGAAAAATCGTAAGAAAATGTTGTATGAATATAATAGGAAGTTGAAATTAAATAATGGGTTAAGGACTTTGTTTATATATATATATATATATATATATATATATATATATATATATATATATATATATATATATATATATATATATATATATATATATATATACATATATATATAAATATATATATATATATATATATATATATATATATATATATATATATATATATATATATATATATATATACATACATATATATAAAAATCATTAATTCATTTGAAATTTTATAAAATTATTTTATAATAATAATCATATAATAAGCGGAGATCGTCTGAGCTAGACTGTTCATTGGAGCTGTAGTAGTTGTTCATTAGAGTAGTTTGGATCACCACATCCAACAATGGAAAATGCTTGTTTCGTTTTGGAAAAATAACAATCAAGCGAGGATTGTTTTGTTCTTTGCGTAGATTCACGATACAATTGCTTGTAGCAAACATTTTCAATTTGACTGGATACTTTAAGACTTCTCCCGGCAATGGGAGGGTTTTCGAAAAGATTTCCATGGCTGTTTTTATAAGAAAAAATGCTTTTGGCATATCATTTCGTGTTAAAATGCGCTCATCTTCTGATTGAGCAGGGTTTCTCTTTCTGCTGCGCATCGGTAGTTTCGTCTAATAGCATCAACAGTTTTTTTTAAAATATCATCGTTACCACATTTAAAGAGTTCTGATTTGTCTGTTGTGTCTAGTTCACTTATTCCTACCTCATTCGCAATAGCGACAATTTCGTTTTGAGTTTCCAATGTAATATCATATCTGAGCACTCTGGTCTTAATTTTATTCACACACCATTCACTTGCTTTATCTCATCCCACGATTTTATAATGCTACCCACTGCATCTTTAACATTAAACTGCTTCCAAAAATCTTTAATTTATGCTGGTCGATTGGTTGCCGTAATGGAGTTGTATTTGGTACAAATACTACTTTGAGGTTTTCTGGGATGTTATTAAGTTTATGGCAGGCGTATTATCAATTATTAACAATGCCTTATTCGAAATATTATGTTCGTCTCTGAATTTTCTAACTGAATTTGAAAAATCAGTATTAAGCCAATCTTTAAATATTTTTGAAGTCTTACATTATTTTTTATTAAACCGCCAAGTGATTTTAAGCTTTGACGTATTAATACCTTTGAAGACCCGAGAAGTTTGCGAATGATAAATGAGAACCGGTTTCAACTTATAATCTGCAGCAGCATTACCCTAAAACAAAATTGTTATTCTATCCTTTGCTACCTTAAATCACAAACCTGATTTCTTCTCTTTAGTGATAAAAGTCCTTGTTGTCATTCACTTCCAAAAACGCGCCGTCTCGTCTAGATTTTGTATACTTGTATTGATGTGTATCCAGTGCCTTGTCTATATTTTTTTAAATACTCTGGATACATTTTTCGTAATTGCGAATATATCTTCCGTATACCGAAATTTTGATTTCAAATTAGTCATGTACGTAACTTCTAATTTCCGTTAAGCGAGCGTCCGTATGGTGAGAGACTACTGTTTATATATCTACTGTTTATATATCTGAATATTGTTGGAATAGCATATCGATCCCAAATTTTACAATGACAACTATGACTAGGTATTTCTTATAGGAACTCAATTGACCAAACAGAGAACACAGTCTTAATATTTTGAAGTGTAACAGTATTTCTTGCTCAATTTCTACCTAGTTTCTAGCTAAACAACACTATAGTCTTCCATATAATCTTCCTCATCATAAACTCCACACTTTTGTATTAGTGACACTACAAATCACTCCACAATAGTAAGGCTATACTATTTCGATATTCCAAAAATTAAGAAAATATTAACAGAGCTTTTTGGGTGGTGAAGAACATATAAATAAACGAAAATCGTTGATTGATTTTACAATATCGATTCATCATAAAGCGGGGATTCATTGTACATTTATAATATGTATTTAATTCAAAAATAAATTTAAAAGCTCCGCGCCACAATATAAAAATTTCCAAAATATATTACAACAATAAAAGTCAAAATGAATATCACACACGTATTATCAATAATTTTGCGGCAACATGTTTAGATTTAGTTATTTTTTGTACTACTATACGTGGTCTAAATATTATATATCACATGGAATAAAAAATTGATATTGATTCTAAACGAACCGAGACACACAAAATACATACATATATCCAATTTGAGTTATTACATATGACGGTCCAATATAAACATATGTGTATACGTTTGATATAAAGGCGGTGTGCTGCATTTTGATGACACCAAAGAAAATGGGTTAACCAATGTAGATATTTTTTTTTTTCGTTGAATTTTATAAATCTGTGGAAAAAGCTAATTCACCATTTCGTTGTTTTTCTCCAACATGAACATCAAAATCACAAACAAGAGAGTTAATGAAATTTTACGGAAAATAAATTAATTAACTTTTTTTTCCTCTCGGAGGGCATCCATCCATAAAGCCTGACATAAAATAAATAAATCTAGTTCTATGTGTTCAGTATATACATTGCTACGTATCGGGTAAACGTATTTATGGAAAACGAGATAGAATTCAATTTACTGAAAATTCGATTTTAGCTATACAGTTTGTATATTGACGTAATTTTACCTTTAACATTTCGTGTGCTGGGTGTGTATTCTGTAACTTGAAATTGAAAGACGATGATGATCTGTTATCTTATAATGTATTTTGTTAAAAAATTAAACAAGGTGTAAATCTATGATACGAGTATATAAATAATCTCATCTGCTTTGTTTGTATACATATATGTATGTACATAAAGAGATATGGGTGGAAAAACATAAAACAAAATTGTGGTTTTTGGGGTAGACGTATAAATGGGAAATTAAAAAATAACCCAAATGAAAATAAACGCGTGCAACTGAAATTATTATTTTTACGAATTTTCAGCATGGTTGCTGTCACCTTTTATGTTGTATATACATACTCGTATATATACATATAAATCGAGTATATACGTGTTGTTGATTATGTTGTCTGTAAAATTGTCTATATCACAAATGAAAATGGTAAATAAAAACAATGGAAATTCTTATTTTTTGCTTGGCTAGTCAAAGGAGATGAGATATGTTTCGGTAAATAATTAAATACAATGGTTTATAGCAGATGAAATGTTGATGAATAGGATTTTATAAATATATGGGACTAATATTTGTGTTATATTAAAATATAAAGGTTATTTTAGGTCTAATCCTAATCTAAAATATTATGACATGTCATGCACCAAAAAGAACGGATGGATGGTTTGATTTAAAAAACATTTAATTGCCATATATTATATATCTCATCCGTCGAGGTCTATCGAGGTGTGGGAGAAAATATCAATGTTCACCTTCTGAAATCAAAATATCTTGCTAATACGGATAAGTTGGAATTGTACACAGTGTTGATCAGACCCTTTGTTATGTATGGATGTGACAATTGGACCTTGTCAAATGAGTACGATAGATGACATGCGTGTAATATATGGCTCAAAACGCGACGTTGATGGCACATTCCGGGTTCTTTTCAATCACCAGATCAGGAATATAATGCGAATTCTTTATATCGTGCATCAAATCAAAGGACCGCGAGTACGCTGGCTCGGTCACTTTCGAACCGAATGGTACATCGATCTTTGAAGGGAAGGCCGCCTTTCGGTAGACAAAAAGGTCGCTATGACGATGGCTCCTCGGTGTAGAAAGCGATTTATATAGATCCGGAGTGCGATCTATATAGTTTACAACCAATTAAGTTCCGTTTAGACAGATACTTCTGGGGGCCAATTCTCGTCTGAAAATAAATACGAAAAACATCTTTACGACAAAATAAATCAATTTAAACTGAATCATATATAAAACATTCAACTTCGTTTATTTTTCAGTGAAATAAATTTCATTGTACTTTTCACGGAAACAAAATTGGCTCCCAGATGAGTTATACGATTTCCTTTTAGTGTAATACTCGTTTATCTAAAGCAGAGACGGAAAGAGTTTGGCATCTTTAGTAAATAAATATTCATAATAATAATATATTGTTGAATACTATTCACACATCTATAACAATTGAGTGATAATTTCCGATGTATTCGTATACTCGCATATTCAAAATTTATTGAATACAAGAAAAAATTCAATTTTATAGAGTTTGATTCAACCATTTGTATCGGATGGCGTTGTTTAAAATTTGTATGTCCATACTGCTTAATCAGTTGCCTACTCTGATGAAAATGCTAGAATGTAATCTCACACTAATCGAGGTTATAAGTATATCAATATCCGTTCTAGAGCATAGAAATGGAAGTGATACTTATATACCTGCTTCACATAAGTGTGGGAGAAATATTACAGTGGCTCGAGTTTATTCTAATGCTATTGACAAATAGTTATAGTTGTGTTGCTAACACAAATTAAAGAGATTTACAAACGCCACGAATGAGTTTGATAGTAAGGTAAGAAGTGTTACACTTTCCATAGACTGCACTGTTAGATCGATTTCAATCTGTAAAGCTTTTCAATTTGGGCGACAGATTCAAATAAGTGCTTAGATGTAAAAATCTTTTAATAATAATCAGTTCATATATGTAACTGTACCCATCTGCAGGCGAACATCTCCAACTTATATTTCTAAAACAATGTTACTTCCTATGATTGTATCGCATTTAACTTACTTTTTAACCAAGTATTTGCATCTTATGTATAGAAAATAAGTAAAGTGATAGAACTACCTTTAATTCAAAAAAAATGCGATCTCACATCAGATTACACATCTGTCAAAAGGTTTTGAACGATCAGTTTAAATAGTAGTAGTAGTTGTAGTGTATTTTATCAGAGACTACTTCTACAATATGTGAATGTTTATGGTACTAGAGCTATATAATTATCTGTAAGTTAAAGGCCGTAAATGGCCCTTATCGTGTCTCAACTGATACCTTACGAACCATTAATACGAACTGGTGCATTAACATTGGGGACAATATGTTGACATTTTTGAAGCATCGTGTATTTTTATACTTTCCAAAAATTACTAGGATTGTTAATCGATATTTAGACTATAGCCAAAACTCTTAAATTCAAGGGCGAGAAATATACAAGTGGCAAAATAGCTCTATATTTTTCACCCTTAAATTTTAACCTTCTTTATCCAATCTTCTGCGATTGTAATTGTTTCACCTGATATTTGAAAAAAACAACTCAATTCCATGTCCACTTATTGTTGGATTTTTTTGAATAATTTATTAAATCGATCTGCTTTTTGATGAAGTATTAGTCCGTATTGGTACATTTTGACTTTGTTGTAACTTAAATCACTGTAATAGCGTGTTGTAACTTAAGCTACTGTGATCGATATCATCATGGGTAACAGCCTTGATTCTTTTAGTATTAAGTGATTCAGACCCGAAAATTTCCGAATAGATACACGATTTTTCGAAACTTCCTTAAATGTAGACTGGTCACAAAATATTTATTTGCTTGATAATCAGTTCTGCACGTTGATATTAACGCAACGGATATTTCTCGTTTCGACTCTAATGTTGTGTCACTGTAGCCAACAACTGGTTAGAAATTTTTGTATATTACATTACTAATCGATAGTTTATAATATAATTTATCTTCCATTCCAATACTTGCTTTAATAATATCCGTTGAAAGATATAAATATATTGTTTCGAATCCAATGATAAATTAAAAATTGTTGAATCCACGAGGGGAGTAACAAAAGTTCGGTTAGTTCACCAGAAAGAGAAACCAATTCAAAAAAATGTCTCTACATAATTGCCATAGATTTCAATGCATTTCGTAAGCCTACAGATCCACTTTTCGAAACAGTCTTCAAAATATTGCTTTTTAAGCTTGTTCAGCACTAGCCGCAGCAATTATTTCCGCATTGCTGTAAATACCTATTTTCTCAATTTTTTTTAATTTTTGGAAGTAACCAGAAAGCACAAGGTTCTAGTCGGGGATATGATGCTGGTTGTATTTCTTCGATGTCAGAGATCACAATAAAGTGACTAGTTATTTCAGCAGTGTGAGCTGGCGCGTTGTCATGATGTTAAATGTAACACTGCAAATCCTCGTTCTTCTGGGTTTTCCAAAAATTTTGAAAACTGTTGGAAAGCGTTCTTCGGTATACCGTGTTGCAGTTACCGTCTGACTATTTTGACATCATTACTTTTATTGCTAATTTGTCTTGGTAAGCTTTACCGGTTGAGTTTACTCCTGTTCGGCTCCATATCATGGACTGCTGTTTGTTTTCTGGGTCGTACTTCTAGAACCAAGATTCGTCACCAGTGGCCCTATTCTGGTAATTCCCGGGGAAAACAGTATTGGGGAATAATTTTATATGTAATTAGAGTTTAAATATTTATTTTTCTGGCATACTGAGGTAAAAAGCTAGTGTTAAATTGGGAATAATTTTTCCTTTCAATTTTGGTATGGAAAAATTATTCCCAATTTATAAATATTTACATCGAACCTTTTTCGTCAGTAGGCCGGAAAAAATATATTTGAACAGAAATTTCATATAAAATCTTTCCCCAATTCCCTATTCCCCAATTTCTCGTGGAATTACCAGAATAGGGCCACAGTTACGACTTTAATAAAGGATAAACTTCCTTTTTTTTAATTTATTTAGAGAAAATTTAACAAAATGCATTGGGCCTCATGTAAAATTTGTGGAACCATACAACTTCGTGTATCCCAAATGGTTATTTAATATAGCCATGGCATTAAAGGCCAATTCATCAACAATAATTTCTTGAGTCAATCGTGAATCTTCGTCAACTTTGGACTTCACCAGAGCCACAGTAACATCATCAGTGAAAGATTTTGGTCGATCATCACAGACCTCGACCTTCACAGAAAAACGGCCTGTGTGGTCAGAAAAACTACCTGTGTCTTGTACGTCACTTGGAAATAGTCTGAGGGGATGGAGCAATCGCTCCATATGCAATTTTGCGTTCATTGAATAAGTGGCTTTAGTTTACCGAAGAGAATCACATAACGAATTTCTGTCGGTGATGAAATTTCGTCATCTTCTATTTTCGGTTTTTTCGTTGCGAATTTTTGGAAAAAGTCTTATAAAACAATTTTTTTAAATATTTCAGCGAACTTTTGTTACTCCTCTCGGTTAGGAAAGAATAACAACAATTTAATATGATTCTATATTTTAATAATAATACATTTTGTAATATCTTTTTAAAAAATAAATCAAATTTCTTTCTAATCGATGATAAATGAATAAATACAATATACTCGTATGTGCATGGATTATTATTTCAACAATTTTTTTTATCGAAAAAATCCAATAAAATTTTTTTTATTATTGTGTCACAAAACATTTTTCTATTTTATTTTCCCAATTTTTATTTAATATAATCTAAAAAGTAATATTCGAACGTATAAAAATAAAAATTATTTTTTTTTGCCAAAAAATAAACTTAAATTATTTTAATAAATAAAATCATTTTTATATTTTACTTAAAAAACGAAAATCATTTATTTCTATATGATTTTATATTGGTTGTGTAATAAAATTTATATTATTATTAATAATATTTATTGTCTTTATTATATAACAAAAATAAATGCTTGAGAAGAATGTTGGTATAACTTATACTTTTGGTTTTTGTATTGTGAAGAGAAAATTTTATGGTTTTGAATAAGAATTTAGTAATTTATTTTCTCCAGTTTTGGGAGTTTTCCCATTTTCTCTATACATACATATAAAATTGATATATTTGAATTTCAAATTAAATACGATAATAAAATTTATATAAATATTATTATTATTACTATATATAATAAAATTTAATGGTTTTAATTTAATAATATTTTAAATATTTGTCTTTATGGAATTTTTGGTTATTTTATTAATTATAGTA
Organism: Tipula lateralis; assembly: GCA_963932295.1. Taxonomy (NCBI): domain Eukaryota; kingdom Metazoa; phylum Arthropoda; class Insecta; order Diptera; family Tipulidae; genus Tipula; species Tipula lateralis. The sequence continues at coordinate 24,239,597 of OZ010738.1, read as the reverse complement.
TAAATCATATAATAATTTTCAAGTATTTATTTATTTCAAATTACTGGTTATTTTGTTGGTTTTAGTAATATGAAAATTGGTTATCGGGTTTGATCACTTCACAGTTCAACATTATCATGTAATCAGTTAACATAGATTCGAGATGGTTCTCATGTATCGTGGACGAAACGTTTCAGCTACCGAATGATCCTTCGATTTCGATTAGATTGCAAAATTTACTATTTTGTTTTACCCTTTCATTTCCACGTTGGCAAGATATTTACATTTCAGAATTAATTGTAAAGGGTAGCACACTTTAATTTATTCCACTATAATAATATCATGAATTTAATGGTCCAAGATATTTGAGTAACAATCTTAAAACTCTCCCCAGAAGTACAATCTCAGTCCCGAAATCTGTTAGATCTTTGAATGAAGCTCAACATATTCGGTATCATCAAGGACGTCAGTTGATTCTCAAGAGAGTATGTAAACTAGGCTCACAGGAAGTGCTCAACAGTTTCCTTTTTTCGTGCCCCACACTGTTCGTAGTTTGTGGTATTCCGAATTTTCATACGGAATATGTCATTATTCGGGGAATAATATCCCATGACAATAGCCAGCAAGATCCTCAAAGAGTGTCTACCAAAATTCAAGGTAGGGCTTGGATCTAACTTAAGAGATAATAACGGGTTCAGGTCTCACGAAAGTAGAATCTGCACCCGAACGGGCCTATTTATCCAGTGAAGTCTAATTTCATTCAAACTGTCTAGTCAATTTTAGGCCGTATACCAACAAGTTTCGATGAAACAGTATTGGAGTTAATCACTTTTAATACATCTTATCTGTCAACAGTGAAATGCAGATACGAATCCATCTGAAAGACAATACCTCATAATATAATTTGACATTAGAACTTAGCATGTATAACCCGCCATTAGCTAGATAACAATATACCGATATATCAGTAAAGACCATCCATATGGTCACCGGAATGATAGTTCCATATGTGGTTTTCGGTAATAATAACATGAAATAATTGCGCAATAACATGAAATAATTGCGCAAAGACGTTCTTTGACACCATAGTATCCTCGGGCATGGTAGTTTAGTGCTGCCTACCTTCCTCCGTATTTGGCAGTGGCCAGCAGGGCTTAATTGATGGTCTATGCATTGTAGGCGAATGGCTGGTTGTCCGCCTTGTGCCCGCAATATTCTACGCTACCAAATTAATTCGGCAAATGAGGTTATAGGTCTGATAACCGAAACGTATCGCTAATACACGCGTCTTGGTTTCACGCCTGATTTACCAAATGTCTGTTTACATTTCCAGTAAGTATTACATCCCTTATTGCATTTCACTTCTATGTATTTTTGCCACGTTATCTTCCGATGAATGGTTATAAATTCGTTCAGCGGTTTTGAGGTTTGCAATACTTCTCAGACAGTATCCAGTTCAGCAGACTGGTAATATTATGGTATTATGTGGCTTTTATGTTTTAAATTATCAATTTAATAACTAATAATGCAACTGGAAAAAATAAACATTAGAAAATTGGTTTACCACCGTTTTTTGAACGGCAGATGGTTAAATTTCTGACACATTTATTTATTAGTTTGTTTTCGAGAATTATTGTATTTTTTAAACATGTGATAATAGTCTGGAATTCGATTAGTCAATGTGAGGAATTTTGTTGTATGCCTTTTGTCAGAGCACAAAACCCAAGTATTGTGTAACAGACCACCTGGTGAAATTTATAAAAATGAAATTTGTAAATATTTGAGCTTGTCAAAATATTTGTTTCCTGCCTAACCACGGGTATTTTAAAATAGCATTCGTATATCACCTTAAATAATGTTAATATTTTAACAGCTGTGCTTCTTATTAAGATATAAATTAGTTATATGATTCATATCCTCGTAATATACTTGAACCATGTTTTTTAGATTATACATTTAACAATGATGTAATCATAGCATAATCTCATAAAAGTAGTATTTGATTAAAATAAACTGAATGAATGAATAATCTTGTACTCGTATAACAAAATATACAAATGTAGTATTTTTACTATCCACTCAAATTCGAGAAATCTCAAAATTTTATTTTGAATTATTCATTAGAACACATTCTCGGTAAATAGAACAAATAGAACATAAGTAGAAATAGAATAATGAAGATAAATACAAACTATATGTTTGTCCATTTTACATAATTATCTTATCATATCATCATATCTTATATCTATATGCATAAACCAAGTAATTTGTTAAATTAAAATTGCATTATCTTCATTTGTTTCACAATAATAATTTAATAAAATTAAAAAATAAAAAACAAACTGAAAATTGAAATTTCCATTAATCCATTTTCTTTCAACGTCTTATTAAATTATTTTCTAATAATATTTTTTACTGTGCAAATACCAATTGATCTATTACATTTAAATTTTCCCTTTTAAGAGTATACATATTCTCATTTTTGTGTTCTGGAAAATTTAAGAGGAAAACTCAAATTAAATTAAAAAAAAAGCTTCGAAAAAAACAGACAAGAAAAATCATTATCATTAGAAAGTATATAGAAATTTTCTATATTGAATAAAAATCAATATCGTATATTCATACATATATGTGTACGTCTGTACAAAATATAGTATTAGTAATACATAATCTTAACGACAAGAAAATTATAAGAAAATGTATGAAAATTCATTAATAAGTCAACACTATATTAAAGCTATTTTCTAAAAATGAAAAATTTGATGCAGTTAATAAAAGAAATCCTATTTGTATAAACCATACATATAAGTATATGTATGTAATCGTATTTTGAAAGTACACAAAACGAAGAAAAGTAGAAAATCTTTCTTCTATATTGGAAAAATAAGTAAAATACCAACATGAAAATACTCATCGTACATTATATTATATATATTATACAGGTGATGGAAAATAATAATAAAAAATAAGGTAAATTTTATAAGTAGTAGGTTAGATGAGATGTGTACTATATACTCGTCTGTATGTATGTATATACGAAAGAATTGAAGAATTTGAGAAGCTTACAGTATAAAATAAAATAAAAACTGTCAAAATAAAATATCCCGAATTAATTAAATTCTTAAGAGAGAAGCAAGCACACAAAACAAAGTGTAATAAAAATTTTAACGTCTCGACCATAAAATTTATTATAATACATAAACAATTGTTGACTAGCAAAACTGTAAACAATTCACTGTGTAGTAAAATGATAAGAAAACAAAACGCGAAACGTTTTACTTTTAATGCGATCGATTAGAACAGGTACTAAAGTTTATATAACATATATTATGTATATACATCGCGCTTTGCTGCTATTTGGAACAGCAGCGACATGTGGCATTATTTAATGGACAAAAGTTGTTTGGTGAAATGATTAAATTGTGTATATGGGTGAACAGTTTTAATGTATTTGGCTATATAAATAAATCGTGGCATCTAAGCAATTTAGTATATTAACAATATAGTTTATGCTTTATTTTATTTGAAAAGCTCTTTTTATACCATGCACTAAGCGTAATCGAACGGCGATGTGTCGATAAAAGTTTTATTGTTCAGTTATTGAATTATGAGATTTCAGTTATTAAATTATGAATGAAGAATATAAGAAGTTGACTGACGGATAATGCTGTTAAAGTTAGCCGAAAGTTTCTAACCAAAAACATAAAAATTATAATATTTATAGCAATTCTAGCCAAAAGTTGAAAATTTTATACTATTCGATTGATTGTCAACCAAAAAGTATTCTTTGACATTTTCCAGCCGGAACAAAATTTTATTCATCGAATAATTACCAATGTTTTGGGGCTCAGGCTCAAAGCATTCCCATCCCAACTCTTTCGCGGTTCGCTTAATTACGTGCGGAGGACGTACGGCTATAGGTCTGATTTACGTATAAAAACATCTGTACGTTGCAGCTGCATGGCAGTTTATACTATAGTACTGACATGGAAGATGGTTTGGCATATGAGTTCTGCACTCCAACAGGGGGTCATAGATGTGTTCATTCACACAACCAATCGTAATCGATGGTGAAAATTCTTTTTGCATCTCACCCCTATCGGAATTCGAACCCGGTTTCAACTGCCACATCTTTAACCATTGCGTCATTTGGGAATTCGATTCATTGAATGTAAACATCTAAAATATGTTTAAAATTAACCTCTGGAGCGTTATGACTAGATTGAGTTTGTTTGAAGCAGTTTATTAATCGTTACTTATGGAAAAATTTCATGTGGTGAGTCCGAGAAAATTCGATTTATTGAACTCGTAGTGCAAACTTCTAACATCTTTATAAAAATAAATATTAGAGTTTTATGGCTCGATTTGAGTTTATTTAAATCAGTTTATCAGTGGTTACCACTAGCAAAAGTGTTGAGTCAAGTTTCACATTGACAAGCTGCTTAAAATAAATGTATATCCATAGCCATAACACTCTAGTGGTTCTTTTTATAGAGATTTTATCAATGGTTACCACTTTGGCCGATGCATACAATTTTGTTTCGGCTGGAAAATATCCAAAAATACTTTCGCTTGGAATAGCAAAGACTATCTGCATTATCGAATTTTTTAGTAATTCGACTGCAAACTGTCGGCTTACTTTAAAAGCACTTGAATAGCGCAGTGGTTAAAACTGTTTGCTTTAGAGCAAAAGCTCTAAACTGGTACAATTTTCAACAGCACTGGGAATGCAAAAAATATGACGATACGTCATATTAATACGGAAGTGAAGAGACTACTTAAGAAATTCTTAAGAAAAGACAGCAACTGGCAATATAACTATTATTATAATTCGCTAAGTGCAAATATTACTGCTGCTGGTGGTTATGGTAAAAGATAATAAAAAGAAATCATATAACCAGTGTACATTGGAACAAATAAGAAAACAATTATACCATTGACGATGTATTTTGACTTTTTAAAATCTGCGTGGTGGTTGAAATTGAAAATTAAGCTAAGGCGTCTGAACTGATATTAATAATTCATATAAATAGTTTTAGAATAATCCGCAAACCAATATAATGAATGCTCAAGATTATTTTCAAATTTTTTTTAAGGAATTTGGAATTTTTCTCAGAAAGTTAAAATGTATAGCTTTATAATCGATTTTTTTATAATTTTGCAGAGAATGAAAATATTTCAGATGATTTTCGAAATTTTAATTGAACTCGCTGTACCTTCGCTCCAGAAACTGCACGTCTTTGTAACTGCACGTTTTTGTTAACTGCCGACCCTAAACCCAATGATCTATCACTTACGGGAGTAAAACTCGTAACCATTTCCTCCAGAATAACCTATGACGATTTTTTCAAACCAACTGAACGTGGTATCCTTTTAACATACTATCGTATCATCAACCAGTAAACGAGATTATTAGCTCATCGATCGGATACGTGCCTAAATTTCTCTTTATTTCTCTGAATTGTTTTTTTTTACAGCGTTAACAATTGGTTGCACTTTTCACAATTTATTTTCTTCGTCGTTTGGGAGAGCTGCTATCAATATAGCATATCAATATAATGACACTTCCTGAACTATGAAAAAGCCTCTAGTGAAAAGTGACGTTAAAAGTTCGATACGAAACCCGTTTCTCCAATATTATCGCACGCTTGGCTATGGTACACACCCTTTCAGCAAAAGGGCTTTCTACAATTGTTTTATCTCACCGCGCTTTTTGTTGACAATTTTTTTCCTTGTTTGAAAACGGCATACATGTTTGTGAACGTTGCAACCGATTAAAAGTGTTCAGTGATAAAGTTTTTATAAAAATATAATATCGGAGAACTTGGTCGTTTATTAACAATTTGTTCTTCTTCAGGAATAGAAATCCCAGCAAAGTTCGAATTAGTGCAAATCCGTTACAGTGCAGGTCTATATTGGACCTCAATATCTTCGTTGTTTTCTAAATCATCATCGTCTGCAGAAATGTGTATGTTCGGTTTCACAGATGTTCGAGAAAAAAAAATTGATTCGGTCGGACATGATAAAACATTTAATTGCACAAATGTGTATGTTCGGTTGGAAAGGGTTGGAAACATGTTACTGTTAATTCGGTAACTCACACTGTCCAATAGACCATTTAGTGGTTTTCAATGACCACCCTCTTCTAATTTAACCATGTTATTGAGTACTTATATAGAAAAAGAAACTATATATGTTGAACTATTTTAGATGTATACATCGAAACCAGCGAAATGTATACGCTGCGAAAATCACCACCCAGTAAATTATAGAGACTGTGTGATATCCAAACAGCTGCAAAGAATGAGAAATAGTAAAAGAAATATAGCAGAGAACATCAGAACTAAATTCTCAACCTAGGACTTAATTCTCAACCTAGGACGCCATCTTATCCAAACCAAATCCCTCTTAATAGCGTGAAAGTAAAAGAAGGCACGACATATGCCCAAATAGCTATAGGCAAAAGGAAAATATCAAAAAAGCATCCAGTCAGGAAAATCATTTGACTGACTGGATCTGGCGGGACCAGATCAAAGACTAGAATCTATGAAAACTACTAAAACAACAAGAACAAAGACTAGGAACATTGGAAATTACAATACATCGAAGAACAAAAATAAAAAAACTACAGAAGCGACATGTAAAACTAGAGAGTTCATTGACTACCTTAATTCGAAGCCATACAAATTATACAAGAAAAATAATGACACAATTGCTACCAGGAATAATAAGAATTGCTAACAGGAATGCAAATAATCTTGCGCATCGCATTTTAGAATTAGAAGTATTTTTAAACACAAAAAAATTGATATATGACTAATCTCAGAAAATCATCTCCTAGAATATCGTATTTCAATGTGTTGAAGCAGCAGAAAGAGATGCTTGACATCAATCTTTATGAAGGCAAATCTTAAACATCAAGAAGAACTTAAAATAGAAGAAGAAGCTATACAAGTATAGCAACTGTTTCTATTGATACCAAAAACAACAAGAGCTACACTATATCAACAATCTACTCCACCCAGATATAACCCAAAAAACGAAGATTTCATTAAACTTTTTAAATGGTTTGGTTACAATTTCACTAATAGACTTAAAAGCAAAAAACATATTCTGTAGATCAAATCAAACTACTCCCAAAAAAAGAGAGCTGTTTGAAGCAGACAGAACATTAAAACGTGAGTTTAACTACAATAGAAAGCCAACCTACTGGCATACGGACCCAAATAAAATTCTTGACCTTCTAGATATCTATATATCAAGAGGTATCTCCGAAAATTACGTAGTAGTCGGGAATGAAAAATGACTAGCATCGGATCACTCTCCAGTCTTAATGACAATAAGTTTCAAGGCAATAAGGAAACGTACTGCTGTAGTTTCCGGTAGTGCTTTCCGGTAGTTTCAATCAAAAATAATCAAAGCACTCCGGAAAATACAACACATAATCAATGCTGTCTTTTGACAAAGTTATGTTCCGAGACAGTGGAAAGTAGCAGAAATCATAATAATTCCTCTTTATTAACAAACACATCAAAAATTTTCGAAAGATTGTTTCTCAAGAGAAAACCAATTATAGAGAATAGAAAACTTATACCACCACATCAATTGGGTTTTCGAGAAGGCCACTCAACAAAAAAACAGGTACATAGGATCACTGATACGATTGAAGGGGCGCTGAAAGAGAAGAAGGTATGTTGAGCAGTATTCCTAAACGTAGTCCAAGCAGTTGTCCAAGCGTAGTCCAAGATCTAACAAAACAATATTTTGAATTCCTAAAGTCTTATATAAATGACCGTTACTTTCGGGTGAGACAAAAAGAGTAGTACTCAAAACTAAAGAAAATAGTGGCAGGAGTCCCACTAAGTAGTGTGTTTGGCCCTGTGTTATACTAGCTGTTTAAAAATGATTTACTAAATATAGTAGAAGCCAGAATAGGGTCATTTGCTGATGACACTGCAGTTATGACCGTTGATACTAGTATTGTCGAGTCAACACGGAAACTACAAAATGCTAATACAATGAACATTTGGACAAAAACTTGGAGAATAACGAATCAAAATCAAGACACACCAACTTCACAAACAAGAAAGTATAGAGTATATTTCGATAAGGCTGAATTCCGAACAAATTCCGTACTCTGATAATGCGAAATATCTTGGCATGACACTAAGATTAGGTTAAAAAGAAAATGCAAGAATTGAATTTTAAATTAAAAAAATGCAGTGGCTTACTGGAAGAAACTCTGAGCTGACAACGCAAAACAAACTACTGTTATATAACCTATCTGGATATACGGCACTTAACTTTAGGACTGTGAATAGAAAACTACAGTTAAGAGTATACATTTCAAAACACAGTACTACAAAGCATTGTGAATGCTCCATAGTATATTCGAAATGACAACCTCCATCGAAACCTTAACATGGACTATGTCGGCGATGAAATATTTAAATATGCAAGGAGTCATGTTCTACGACTGCAGCAGGAGCTGCAGGACCTACTGGATCACACCAATCGATCAAAGCGCCTAAAAAGATCAAAGCCTTTAGAATTACCGAAATCAAAGGAAACTAACTGGGAAAAACCGATTTTTCTCATACCATAAGATGCTACACCGTTTACATATTACTGTACTTCACAATTATACAAGATGGGTAAATTTTGTAATGTGGCGAGCAAAAATGTGGCGATGTCGTTTAATCTGACGCCGATAATACGATAGTAATCGTAAATCTCTTAGTAGTTAAGCAATTTTGATAAAGCTTCAAAATGGCTTTTAGCTACCTCTACCGTCTAATAAAAAAAAAATCTATGGCTTAGAGGCCGTAAACGGCCTTTACCGCGTCTCAACTGAGACCTTACGAACCTATTTTAACGATTGGTGCACATTGTAGGTGGACAGCCTGTTTTTACACACAAACGCGTTTTTATGTCATCCGGTTGCATGTTAATTTTTGGTCAACGGCGAGAATCGAACTCGAGACCGCGGCGTGATGAAAAACTCTCTTAACCATTAAGCTACATCCGGCGACTTCTAATAAAGTGTTATATAAAGTGTTATATAATTTCGTTAAGATAAGGTTAGTAAATTTCAAAACTTCGATACTTCTATCTAACACTCTCAAAAGCTAAGTGAAATCTAACTATAAAAAATAAAATAACTCATCGATGAAAAGTTTTATATAGTTTGTGTACTTCGAGAATTATTATATATTGTGTTCAATTGAAAATAAACTCTATATAACATCCAGTTCACCTACTGCACAAGAATTTCAATAAATCAAATCACAAACCATTTCTCATAAAATTCACATTGTTAATGTAGCAAAAAACTGTACGGTATTCGAAATATTTTCAAATCACAACATTTTTTATTCAAGATGCTATCGTATTCCTCTATATATACATGTGTACTCGTATAATAGGCAACAAGGCGGTTTTTTTTGGTCGATATCAGATACATTAGAAATTTTTCGTATATTGGATCCAAATTTTATTATTTTTATTTAATTTTGATATTATCCGACAATTTTTTTTATGGATATACATACATAACATGTATAAATTTTTTAAAACTTCAAACAATTTTGTTTTATATTAAAAGTTGATAAGGTTGGTTTTTGCGTCTACGCTATGCATCGTAAATTTCGTAAACTGAAACGAAACTGGATAGTCAGTGATAAAAATCATTACACATATAAATCTATTGGCAAAAACTTGTTAACAATAAAAAGCTAAACGCTTCAAGCTACATCCCATATATTCATCTATGTAAAGCACATACAAAAGGATGACCTAGTTACATACGATACATCATCCTTTCAATAATAGTCTCGTTGCTTATCATAGAATATCATATATAGGCAAATTCATATATATAATAATTGAATGTCCTAAAGCTGCAGTGAACTAACGATGACAATAAAAACTAGAAATAAGCTTTATTGCAAATATATTAGCTTTCATTATAATAGGTTAGGTTAGGTTAGGTTAGGTTAGGTTAGGTTGAGTGGCTGCTACCACACACTTAGACCGGTTACAGTCCATTGTGATACCACAGGATCTTACTTCCCTATTACTTTTATGAGAATCAATACGGTTTTGGTACCTACCGTTTCTTTCTCCTCATCCATACAGCTTCTGCAAAAGTTAATTGCTTCTAGTCCTAGCCTCCTCGCATGTTCTACAAGTAGGCAGTGTCCTGTGACTATTCCCACGATCGTTTTTACACTACATGAAAGGATACACTACATGAAAGGATGTTATCTTTTATTCGCTGAGGCAACTGCCTCCTTGGATAGCACGGTCTTGAGTGCCTTAATGAGCCTGCTCAACTTTGCCCTTTTCGGTAGCAATTGGAGAGTTGTACCATGCCTCGCTAGTTCGCCCGCCCGGCAGTTCTCCATGACGTGCGGGTGGCAGGGGACCCAGACTATCTGAATGTTGAAATGTCCACATATCTCATTCAGATACAAGTGGCAACACAACGCCACTCTAGACGTCAGAGAAACAGAGTCCAGTTACTTAATTTCCGCCTGACTGTCCACATAAATTGCGATATCAGTTGAGGATACCACATTATGTCTCTACTCTACCAAATGTTAAGCTTCCAACTAAGCTTACTGTTCAAGATTACGCTTAGAAATCTTGCCTTGTCAGTAAAAGCTAGTGGATTTACTACCGTATTTTATATTTCCTTGTAAATAGCACCAGTTCAATTTTGGACGAGCTAATTGCCAGTCCACATCTGATGGCCCACCTCGTAATTATTAGGAGGGCATTTTGGATTACATTCTTCACTGTGCTTAATAATTACCAGAGACAGCTATCGCTACGTCATCTATACATAAGCAATCACTTCGATCCCATCTCTCTGTCCATGTGGTTTCCTTAGCCACCTGCCTCCTGTTGCTGGATTCAACATGCAAAACTCTTGCGAGAATATTGATTTCTCAATTGTACTTACCAGGGTGTGCAGAGCTGTGTCCACAGATTTCCCTTTACAGTAAGCATGCTGAGACTGCGCCCAGTCACTAGGCTTTATTTTTAAACGTATGTAGATATCTATCAGTTTTTCCAAGGTTTTCAGTAGAATGGATGATAAAGTAATGGGTCTTAAGTCCTTTGGGTCGCTATGTGAGCATTTACCTGCTTTCAGAATAAAGACCACTCTTACCTCTGTCCACCCCCATGGAATACAGAACAGTTTTAAATACCCTTCAAGTTGTTCTGAATCTGTGGGTAGGCTAGTTAATACCCACCGCACTTAATAAAAAGACTTTTAAGAATTTAGTTACTTATTAATTTTTATTTATTTATAGAGTTTAAATTTAATTTTCAAAAACAATTTTGTTGGTTGTACCAATAACTCATATAAGAGACTGTGCTATTTTATTATAATTTTTTCATTTTATAAAATTTACAAATACAATTACTTCTAATATTATAAATGTATTTATCATCTAAAGAATATAATACCATCACAAATATCACTACTGTCAAGTTGCCAATAGCGGGAACGTATTCGTACATTTGGTATACACTATACTCGAGTACCATTGTATATATATATTTGTACACCACTTTGTAATTACGCGCTGTATTACCTATACTACTTTGATTTATAATTACGAAAATTGTTATGTATAAATAAATTTATATTACGCGACCTAATTAGCTGCGATGGGTACAGCTACAATACTCCCTCCGCAGCGTTAGCGTCAATAACCAGTAGATTGGATAACACTAACCGTCTGTATTGCTGTTGACATTATGATTATGTTGATACTACGAAAATTTTACACGATTATGGTTTCTCAGAGGAAGAGTTTTTTCTATTGTTTCAGTCACGTATGCCGGTTTGATTCTGTCGATAGAGATAGAAATATTTTTACCTTTTATCTCTACGATAAAATATTTGCGAAGCTTTTTAATCACCTTATATGGACCTTCATATGGAGCTGTTAGACCAATTTTAACTTTATCCACGCGGACGAATACGAAGTCGCAGTCTATCAAGTCTTTGTGAATAAATATGTTGTCCTTTGGAGGGGTTCGTGGCTGCTTAGGTACGATATTGTGCATTAACTCTTTAAGTTTCCCGACCAGTGACATAGGATCAGTTGATAACACGGGCTCAGAATGCATTAAAAGATCTCCAGGAACCTTTGGTGTTTGTCCGTAGACAAGGTCCGCTGGAGTGCACCCTAGGTCATCTTTAACCGAAGTTCGTATTCCAAGAAGAATAAAGGGGAGCTCGTAACTCCAATTAATGGTGTTTTCGCGAGCATAGAGAGCGGCTTTAAGCTGCCGATGGAAACGCTCCACCATTCCGTTTGCCTTTGGATTGTAACTTGACTTTCGTATTCTGTGGGAACCAAGCATTTTTCTAAATTCTTGGAAAAGGTTGCTCTCGAATTGACTGCCTTGGTCAGTCGTTATCTCTAATGGTACACCAAACCGAGAAATGTACTGGTCGACGAAAGCATGTATTACAGTCGATGTTTTCATATCCACAAGTGGAATTGCTTCTGGCCATCGTGTGAAACGGTCTATTATGGTTAAAATGAATGAATAACCGTTTGAAGGTGGTAATGGACCTACAAGATCCATGTGTATGTTTTCGAACCTACTAGTGGGCATTTTGAACGTACCTAGTTCCGATTTTGTATGTCTACGCACCTTAGCTCTTTGACACGAAATGCATGTTTTAGCCCAATTACCCGTATCAATATTCATTTTTGGCCAAAAATATTTACGTGAAACTAATTTGCGACTAGTGCGCACACCAGGATGTGATAAATTGTGCAATTGGTTGAATATTGACCTACGAATTTGTTCAGGAATATACGGTCGATTTACTCCCGTCGAAGTTTCAGACCAAATCTTCCGTTTCGATATGTTATCACTTATTTGGATGAGCTTCCATTTATGGTTATTTTTGGCATTGTTACATAATTCAAGAAGCTCGTTATCAGTTTCTTGTAAAGTAACTAATTGTTCGATATTTATGTTCGCGAGCTGAATTTTAAAAATGTCGTCTATTTCCGGCCTGCTCAGTGTATCAGCTACAATATTACTGTCGCCTTTAATATACCTGATGTCGGTAGTAAATTGAGAAATATAATCCAATTGACGGGCTTGGCGAGGGCTTCGTCCCGTCTTGGATGAAATAGCTGAGCACAATGGTTTGTGATCGGTAAAAACTGTGAATATTCTGCCTTCGACGAAATATCTAAAGTGCTTTATAGCATAGTAGATAGCAAGTAACTCTCGGTCAAACGTAGAATACTTTTGTTCTGCAGGAGTAAGCTTCTTGGATAGAAATCCAATTGGTTCTCGGATTCCTTGTCTATGTTGTTCAAGTACTCCTCCCAAAGCCACATTAGAAGCATCGGTTGTAATACTTATTCGGCAATTATTCCTTGGATGTGCTAAAAGTGTACTCTGTGCGAGGGCTGTCTTAATTTTATTAAAAACTGCTTCACATTCAGTATTCCAAGAAAATATTATTTTATTTTTCACTTGTTTCAATGTTTTTATATGTTCATGGACTGGGGCAAGTAATGCTGCCAAATGCGGGATAAACCTGTGGTAATAGTTAACCATACCTACGAATTTCTGTACTTGTCGTACTGAAGTAGGTTGGGGGAAATTCCGAATTGCCTCGACTCTTTTCGTTGACGGTAATATTCCATCTTTCGTTATTTCATGACTGAGAAATTCGATTTGATTCACTCCAAAAACGCACTTCGATGGTTTAATATTTAAACCATATTCTGCTAATCGACTAAGGACTGTTTTAATGTGACATTTGTGTTCTTCGTGAGAGCCACTAGCTACCAATATGTCATCGATATAAGCAAACACAAAGTCGAGACCTCTGGTTACCTCGTTTACAAAACGCTGAAAGGTTTGAGCCGCGTTCCGCAAACCATAAGGCATTCTGACAAACTCAAACAGACCAAACGGAACTGTAATTGCTGTTTTATATATATATCGCTTTCCGCTACCGGGATTTGATGGTAGGCTCGTACCAAGTCTATTTTGGAGAAAAACGTACAACCCTGTAGATTCATTGAAAAATTGTGAATATGGGGCAGTGGATATCGATCCGGTACTGTTACCGAATTGAGTCTCCTGTAATCCCCACAGGGTCGCCAATCGTTACTATCTCGTTTTGGTACAAGATGTAGGGGTGAAGAAACTGAAGAATCAGATGGTCTACACAATCCTAACATTGACATGTGTTCGAATTCAGAACGAGCGATTTTATGCCGCTCAAGGTCCAATCTTCTAGGAGTAGAATACGGAAGATGACCTTGGGTGATTATTTTATGAACCACCTTGTGCTTAACTGGTACATCATATCTTGGTTCTTGAGTCAAGGAAGGGAATTGACTTAGTAATTTTCCATATTCCCCGTTAATAGTGTGTAGTCGCGGGGAAGACGAGTTGTCCTTTTTAATGATCGAGCTGACAGATAAAGTTGTTTTATTATCTCTCAAAACTCTTTTTGCGAAATCTTCGCTGGAATAATTCGGTAAGCACCAGCCAATTTATAAGGTTTGAAACCTACAAGTGCTCATAGGATCCGGTTTTTGGTTATGATATCCTCTATGTGCAGTGAGTGTGCTTCTCGAAGAGTACTAGTCGCTGTCGAGTCATCGAAGCGTCATGGAAAGTGAAGCCATGAGTAGTTTCAAAGATTCCTCACTAGAAGTAGTCCAGGATCCAACCGGTTTAATTAAATAACTGGAACTGGAAGGGTAAGTAGACAGTATCTTCCTAAGACGAGAGGTTCTGAGAGACTTCTTTCATTTTATAGCAGAAGAGTCACCATGGCCTCCTTTGTGTCTTCTTCGATTCTTTTTTGTATACTTTGAGGTCCTCCTTATAGGAGTCCCAGTCTTGAGCCACTCTCGTACTTTTGGCTATATTGATGGCTATCCTACACACCTTCCAGTAACTCTCCAGTTTCTTAGACCACCATGCCAGTTTTTGCTTACATGGTCTTAGGTAATGGGCAAGCAGCGTTGAAGAACCGATTGCAGGCAATAGTGATTGTGTCCACTATGTAATTCAGTTCCTCCATTGTCGCTGGTGGCTCATGTCCCCCGGTGTTAATAGTTCTTTACGCGTTTCCCTATACTTGCTACAGTTTGCTCCGGGTGGCAGGAGAGACGTTAAGGCCAAAGGTTTTATAACGATGATCAGAGAAGGAGTGCTCCTCTGCCACTCTCCATCCCCTGACCATAAGATACATCTTTTGTAAGGCAATGGTTACGTCTAAAACCTCCTGCCGGTTTTTAGTAATAAATGTGGGTTCTTGCCCAATATTACACACCCAAAGGTTATTATTTAATATATAGGTCATCAAAAAATAACTCACTTCTTTCGTTGTTATCACATCCAAGGAGCACCCCAATCTTCTTCGTTCCCGCTTCGGGAGCCACGTCCTCAAGGTTATTCGGCGGAACCCACTTGTCCCGATCCATATAGGCTCAGACCAACCAGATTAGACCGACACCAACCTCTAGGCTCCCTGCTGTTATGTCACCATTGCTGTATTGAGAAAGTAGAAAATATATTATAAGCTCACATAAAAAATATTTAAACATATTTTAAGCTAAAAATTCAAAAACAATTTAATTTAGTAAAAAAAGCTTTTTTACACCCTTCCGTTATGTTAAGGAAAATATATGTATTATGTATATATAAACCACAACATTTGTCTCGGATAGTCTTAAATTTAGGGTTTCTTTTATATAAATTTAAACACAAAAAATTTCCATTTTGATATTTCTTAGGGTCAGTATGTGGTTTTTATAATTTTCGTGGCTTTTCATAAAATTATTTTAATGGTAAATAAAAAGTTTTTGGTTTATATTAAAGCCAAATCCTATGACTATGGTAAAAACTATATGTGCACATAAAAGCTGCCATATAGTGTTGTGAACAATACGACTATATACATATATAATATGGAGGTATGATAAAAATTAATTTGTGTGGATATCATTTATTTTATCTGGATGAGATATTTTGATTTATGGTTGAGCTTTTTTTATAGTTTTCGTTTTGGGTGAAACTAACTACTGTGACTATCTCTAAATATTTAAGCTTACGTAATTTATAGTTTTTTTTTTCGGTTAATGTTGTCACTTTTATTGGGGTTTCTGTTTTATCGTTCGATTTTTGTTTTACTAATTATTATCAACTCTTTTCTTAACTTTATGTATAAGATTATGGAAAAGAAAAAATGCCAATAACTTTACGAAACATAATAAATTATAAATATATTTTCTAATTTATTTTTACCATATCAATTGGAATTATGTGTTAGTTTTTGAAAAAAAAAATACTGTCAAAGACAATGTTCCAGTATTTTCCCAACATTTATAATAACAAGAAGCGTCAACAACTAACTTTGTATAACAAATTAAAAGTAGTTTAAAACTTAATTTGAATTAGTTTTACTTCTTGAACTTAAACATAGTTTGATTTGTGTGTGTACATCATGCTATACCAGTGGTAAACAAAGTCGGGCAAACATTAAAGACAAAAATTGTTGGAGTTTTAAACAGTGTATCATATCAGTTAGTGAACATTTAACATCTTATTTAGTCGTTGCTGGAATACTAAATGACATTAAGGGCAGACACAAGTTGTCGATGGATTTGTTTTATTCTTATATGCTGTAAACCATAAAGTTTCGTCAACTTCAGGTTTAATTTACTTTAGTTGCGTTTACGACCACTAAATTACATATAAGTATACATAGTTGTAGATATACGAGGTTGGAGTGAGAAGTCTGGTAACAATGAAACAAAGAATAAATTTTCAGCCAAAAAAAATTATCTACCATCCTGGAGCATCTTATTTTGTTGAGGGCTACAGGTTTTATCTCTTCCCATGTTTTACCGAGTTGTTTCGCTTCAGCTAGCATTTTTCTATTCCATTTCATCTCTGGCCTCCTTTCTTCCCTTTTTCCTTGCGAATTCCAGTCGAAACCATCTCCTTTATTTCGGAACTGATTTGTTTTCTGCCTAGTTCAATGTTAATTATAGTGTTAGGCCTGTTCAGTTTTCGCTTTCTTCTTAACGAGCACTTGGAGTACCTTTCTTATTTAAATTATTTTTCAGCGTTGTCGCCTTTTAGCTCGATACACTTAATCGTACATTTTCCTAATTTTGTGCTCCCTTTCGAATAATACGATTTCTTCAACTCTTCAAGATCGGTGTTTGTTGCATCGATAATCTCCTCATTATAGAGCTGAATCTCTTTCCACTGAACCATTTATATAAGTTCGGAATCAAGAAATAGTCGCAGGGGCTAAATCTAGAAAATATAGCGGATATGGAAGCAATTCGAACTTAATTCATCAATTTCGGCCATGGCAACTACACACATGTGAACCCGTGCATTATCTAGATGGAAGAGAAATTTTTCTTCGCCAAATGCGGTCCTTTAATTTGCAGTAATATTTGCCTTTGCCTGTTTTCGCCTTTTGAATGTAATCGATGTAGACCATATGCCATGTTCATCCCATAAAATTGTGTTAATGACCTTGTTGGGCGATAAAACCATCTTAGCCTTCTTCGACGCAGATTCGTAGTAGAAACCCACTGTTTAGACCGTTCTTTGGTCTCCGGTGTATGTGATGAATCCATGTTTCATCCATAGTTATGAAACGGCGCAAAAACTTCTTTTTATTTCACTTGAACCTCGCCAGACTTGCCTCTGAAGTTGTCACGTGTACGTTTGTGGTCGACTGTATGCAAACCCAGCACCCAATGCCCATATAGCGCACACGTTAATCTGAGATGCGATGTCTACTATCTAGCTAACTTTCACTCTGCGGTCTTGCAATACCGTATCATGGGTTTTGTCAACATTTTTTTGTGTGCTTACTTCATTTGCGCGTTCTGAACGTTCGGCATCAGTTGTGCTTGTACGACCACAACGAATATTTATCAAGCTTTGTTTTGGTTTGCGTAACGGTTTTTCCACGCAGAAATAAGTGTTTAATTAACTTTTTGGAAAGAAACAATGGGTTGTCTGTTTTCAATGACTGTCAAAACTGAACTTAATGACACATCTGTCTGAAATTGTGGCGCACTCTTTTGCAATTTTACCAGACTTCTTACTCCGCCTTCATATGTTGTGGCTATGATTGCTGCTGAAATATTTATATGAGACCAGACGGAATATTACTCAAATCGATCAGGTCGAATATTGATAAGTTTGACACCTTTGAAACGCCATTCCATCAATAAATAAAACTGTGATTCATGGCTGAAATCTTTACTTATACATATTTGACCCCAAAAACGCAAACAACAATCTATTAATAAAGAGGCATGAATGCCAGTATAAAAAATGTGATGTAGCCAACAAATGTATCAACATATTCACTGTCGCCGATTGTACCTTAAATGTTAAAGTTTCTCATCACAACGCGATTTCGAGTCCGATTCTCGCCGTTGCCAAAAATTAACATGCACCGGATGACATAAAAGGCGATTGTGTGTAAAAACATTCGTTGAACTTACCACCTATAATGTGCATCAATCGTTATAACTGGTTCGTAAGGTCTCAGTTAAGTCGCTCTAAGGGCCGTTTACGGCATCTAAACCAATAAATTGTTAAAGTGTACAAGCCAATAAATGGATGTGGTTCGACGGATCAAAAAATTGTAAATTGTGCTTTCCGTAACATTAAAAATTTATTCTCATCATAGATACTTTGTAGCTTTATTTTGAAGCTTTACTTTGTAGCCTGTTGCTATTGTTTGTATTATTCATAAATTATTTGTGTATTATTCATAAATTCCTCAATTATTTGTTAATATATGTAATTTTACAGAATTTTATTTTAAATTACAGTCCAAAGATTCCGATTAAGTAACGGAAAATATTGTCTGTACGACAAGCTTTTAAACTAGCATAAAGCTTAGTTTCTTGAATACAATTTATAATGTTGTCCTTTATGACTTTTTGAGTTAGAAGACTCAATCTATCTATACCATCAAATTTTTTTCCCTCCAATTTTAGGAGCATAGAGCGTCTACCTGGATCATCTTATTTTGTTGAGGGCTACAGGTCTCTTCCCATGTTTTATCGAGTTGTTTAGCTTCAACTAGCATTTTGCTATTCCATGTCATCACTAGTCTCCTTTCTTCCCTTTTCCCTTGCAAGTTCCATACTCTAATGAAATCTTCGGTATATCACATGAAAATTTCCTCAGCGTATGGCTGAATCAATATCCTTTATTTCGGTTTGTATATCTGACTGATTTGTTTTCTATCCAGTTCAATGTTAATTATGGTGTCAGTCCATTTAGCATTTCAGTATTCGATTTCTTGTTTATACGAGCACATGGAATTTCTTTCTCATTTTTTTGTGTGTTTCCAGGTCTACGTCTTAGTACTGATTTCACACATGAGTTATATTGGTTTTGCCAATAGATTGAATAAATGTCTTCCTATTTGTTTTCGATCTTCAGACTTCGTTAGCTGGATCTGATCGCGGTTGCATTTTCCATTGTTTGTCTGAGTGTTTGTGTGTGAACAGTCATATGTAATCTGCATAGTAGAAAACGTGATATTCAATTTCCGCATTTCATTACCCAACACTGTCAAAATGAATTCATTATATTGAACTCGCTTTCTAGCATCCCGATACATTTCTTGTATGCGTTAAATCAATTTCTGTGGGATGCCACTAAATCACAAAGTGTGCCATATTGCGATCCGTTTTATCGTATCGAATGCGCGTTCGAAATCGACGAAGAGCAGGTACAGTATGGTATATCCTTCAGAAGTAGTTGGTGGAAACTATAATTGTTGTGACGACAAAGAAAAGTCTTTGGTTTTTCATTTTATTTTCCATAAACTATTAATAGATTTGGCTATA
The DNA here is from genome assembly GCA_963932295.1 of Tipula lateralis. Classification (NCBI taxonomy): domain Eukaryota; kingdom Metazoa; phylum Arthropoda; class Insecta; order Diptera; family Tipulidae; genus Tipula; species Tipula lateralis. Next base: position 24,219,702 of record OZ010738.1, on the reverse strand, counting down.
AGTTTAAAGTGCATCAAATTGAATGTAAAATTCTGGATCGACAGTTTCAAATTAGGTATCATTTTTCGAAACAACACAGTCAAAACTAAATTATTTCATAGTTTCTTACGTGTATATAGGACATTTCTTACGTACAAGACAGCGAAAATCAACTTACACCGAATACGCAGTCAGATCATATCGATATTCTTTGTCTAGATACCTTATACATAAATCAACTTTAAAATCTGTTTTATATAATCTTCCACTAATTTCTATAAACTTCTTTTATAACACATCTTATTTTTGTTTTAATCCTCTTACTTCCTCAACAAACTACATAAAAATACTTTCCTTAATTACCTAAAATATTAATATATTTAACTTTAAATTGCCGGAAATGACAATTACTTCATCAATTATTAATAACCAACCTTAACGATACCCCTAAAATACGCAAATCTTACCTTAAATGTATTTATTTTTCTTAGAAAAAGATTATTCAAAAACAAAAACATCCTTTTTTACCGACAGAAGCAACAGCAGTTAAAAAAAACACACAAAAACAAACTTCAGCTACATTAGAACTTGGGAAAAATATATAAATCAACATTAGCTTTTAGCAACGTAATAATAATTTTGATTAAAAACGCGGAAAATAATAACAACAATACAAAAATATTCCAAAACACAACAATAAACAAAAACCGGGAAAATGATAATAAAATTATGGAAATATGTAAAAGCACAAAAATAACATGGAGCTTTTTTTATTTGTGTTTTTATGAAGTTGGGAAAACATAAACTTGTAAATAGAAGTGAAAAACACTAAAATATTCACAACAATATTTTTTTAAACGTTTTCAATTTATAGTTTATGCACTATAAATATAGAGACATGCCCATATTTAGATGTACTCGTATATAGAAATTTTAAACCATTTTGTACACCGGAAAAAAATGAGACAGGATATACTCATATTGGCATATAAAATTAGATTACCTACACTAACGACTAGTCGTGGGGGTTAGGGCATCCATAATTCGTAAATATTTCGAACGAAACATAAGATCCATAGAATACCACCACAGTAACTAGAGCGTGTTGTAGGGGGCAACTAAATATGGTTGGATCGCTAAGCTTGGATCCGTAAAAAATTCAAATACAAAATCGGATACTGCCAAAAACACAAAAAAAAACACTTTTAAGTACTCGATCACGAAATTAATGATCGGCCGTGGAACGTGTACTTAGAAAACTTGGGGTGTTGACGGCCTTGTCACATATATGAAAGAGTATAGGCTGAAACTCGAGGCTCTTCAAGAAACTTGATGGCCTAAAAGTGGAGACCTTGTGTCCAAAGGCTACATTGCTACACGGTGGAAATGATCTCGAAATCTTTGAATCTCTAATGTTTGAACTTAGATTTCTCATTGGTTTACTTCCAACCGAATGTGTCAGCTACGCTTGTCAATTGTCTGTGTACATGCGCCCACTGATAAAAGCCAACCTCAGGATAATAACTCATTTTACAATAATTTAAATAATCTGATGAGCTTTAAACCTTAGAACGATGTCACGTAAAACATTCCGAAACAAAATTGACCATCTATTGATTTAAAAAAAGAGAGCTCAGGTTGTCCAAAGCGTGATTTCGTATCGATAGTCTACAAAATTCGTAAGCAGTGACCATTATCTGGTCATTGCAAAGACACGATGAAAATTTTCATACAAGTCAAGAAGGACATAAAAGTATAAAATGCGATTCTTCTGTGAATGTTTGATAGATAAAGAAACCCAACCAAAATCAAAATCTTGTCAGCAATAGCATTTTGCGATCTAATTACCAGTCTGATGAAGTGAACGGTGCTTGGGCAATATTAACCGAGGGTTGTTGGTGCAGGCTAGCACATGCTCGGCTTACGATTGCAAGTAGAAATAAAGCAGTTCTTGCTAAGAGGCCAGCTTAACGCATTTGTATACAGAAGAAGCGCGAATGGTGAAAGGTCTTTTAAGAGTGATTGAGTTGTTACTCAGCAATGTGAACAATTTTCGTTGTTAACTTTTGTTTTTTTTTGTGAAGATGATATATGAACAAAACACGATGTTGATGGCACATACCGAGTTCATTTCAATGACCTGAAAAAACCGATAAAAAATATTAAACACACGACATATAAATATTAGGATAAATTAATGTTAAATTCAACTTTGTTGCTTGTTATACAAATATTGTTCACAACCCACTTAAAATCTCGAATTTCTAAAAATATTTCTAACTAAAGACCAAATAGGTAAGATCTTTTTTGTTTTATAAAAACAATATACAAGTGTTAAAAACATCTTAGTTGATGTTTCTATCAAATTCCTTTTTTGGAATACAGAAATATAATCTTTTCCAGTTTGGAAATTTTTAGCTCGTTTAGTATATGGGTTTTCCTTTAATATATTAATACATATTATATTTTCCTTTCTCCAATTAGGGTCTGAAATACGTTACTATTACTTAAATTTATTTTTATATTGATTGTTTAGCTTGCTGATTTTTTTTTGAATAGCTACCCGAATTAAACTCACAATTTTAAAATTATGTATCTATTATTAAAACATAATTTTTGTTAATACATATTTTTAAAAATAATCACTGTCTTAAAATGAAGTCGTGAATGCCACTAGCTCAGACTGGTTGACATTAAAATGGAAAGTATTGTAGCTACTTTTTAATCTCATGTTGGAATACATCCTTCGTTAAAGTGAAACACCTCAGGACAATATCTTATTCCGACAATCCAATCAACTTCTTGCATATGCAGATGATATCTGTGTGATTGGATTAAATGGCAACGGAGTGAAAGAGATACTTGATCCACTGGAACAGTTTTCAGCTTCCGTTGGTCTCAAAATCAATGAGTCCAAAACCAAATATATGATCTCTGGTTTTCGAGACCAAGACGCAATTGATTTCAGTAGTGGAAACCAGACGTTTGAAGGAGTCATGAGATTCAAATATCTTGGATCTCTCATTACTCACGATAATAGTGTGGGAGGTTTGCCTTGCCGCTGGCAATTTGGCTTTGTATCCTCTACGTCCACTGCTGAAATCAAAATATCTTGCAAATACGGATAAGCTGAAGCTGTACAGAAGTTTGATCAGACCCGTTGTCATGTATGGATGTGAGAGTTGGACCTTGACGGATGAGTACGAAAGATTGCTTCTAACATTCGAGAGAAGAATCATGCGAGTGATATATGGCCCAAAACGTGACGTCGATGGGACTTACCGAGTTCTATTCAATCACGAGATCAGGAATTTAATTCAAATTCCTGATATCATGCATGCAATAAAAGAACAGCGAGTACGCTGGCTCGGAAACGGTCTGCGTGCTGATCCAAACCGAATGATACAGCGATCTTTGATGGAAGAACCACCTTTCGGTAGGCGAAGAGGTCGCTGTCGGTGACGATGGCTCCACGGCGTAGAGAGTCATCTGGCATTTGCAAACTGTTTACAACGTTTGAAGAGCTGGCTCGTGATCGAAACCGATGGAGTCAGATTGTTGACACGGTACGGGCCAATAATGGCCTGTAAAAACAGTTTAAAAAAAATAAATTGTAGCTACTATGAACTTTTTTATATTTTTTTTAATTTCAAGTTAAATAATTTTATAGTTTTCAAATAAAATTGACTAAGAATTTATATTTAATATAGTTAACCGATTCGGAAGTTGTTTTCTGTTTTCAAATTTAATTAAACAATGATAGGGCCGAAACTTTTCAAATAATGATAATGTTATGTCCGCTACTGAAGATTATTTTGAAGACAAAAACAAAACTTGTTTTTTTTTACGGTTTAAATAAATTATTTGAAAGATGTAATAAATGCATTAATGTTGAAAGACATTATGTTGAAAAATAAAAGCAAAATTTCTCTAGATGTATAGGTATTTTGTACCGATGTTACGTATTTATTGATTTGCCCTCGAACCACAATTATTCTCTAGTATCATGTTTTTGTGAACTGGCCTAGTTTACCTCCCAACTCATTTTATAAATTTTCCATAATTGTTTTACCTCAAAGGCAATTAATTTTGTTTGTTACTATTCAACACAGTCAAAATTTTTACCTACTATATCGAAAAGCTGTCGAATCATATTAATTTTAGTTTTTGTCGAATACTTCCCATTCGGTTAAATAGTTTTATAATGTTATAAGTTATTTAAATTTTATTAAAAGATGGAATCAAAAGAGTTTCAAACTTCTCTATTTTAAGTAACTCAGATTTCAAAATCCGACATTGTTGGCTACATATTTGCGTGAACTTCTTCCTAAACTATCCCAAAAAGACAACAACAAAAACTAGAATTTTTTTAGGAAGAATTTCACACGTGTGTAGTGTAAAATGAAGTATTTCCTAATTTCATTATTACAAATAAAATTCTATTGATGTGTTTGAATGTATAAGTAAAACTACGGATTAATGAATAAATGAAATAAAGGCTGCGTGCCATACTCAAGGTAAATGACATTTTTAGTCAATTTTTTAGTAAATTGAAATACTGTTCTAAAAAGTAGGGTAAATGGATTGAAAAAAAGGTAATTGGTTGTTGTTGTTATTTTTTGACATTTATATTATTGCTTCATAATCCCAACGTTTTAGGTAATTTAAAATTATTATAACCATAGATAAATAGTAAATATAATATAAAATTAATAATAAATATTATATAAATAGTAAAAAGATATATATTGTATACATTTAAATATGGGAAACATTAAACGAAATTTTGACGTTTCATTTATTACCTAAAAACCAGTGATTTTAACCCTTAATACCATTTTCACTAAAAAATTTACTTGCATAGTTTAGCACGACATGAGAAGTAAATTTGTACTAAAAATGCGATTTACCGAATTTTGTAATTTACTTTGAGTATGGCACACAGCCAAAGTATTCTTTCCAAATAAACAGTATATGATGATTGTAATTGTATTTAAATATATACGAGTAAATTATAAAATATCATTATTTTGTATTCAAACTAAAATAATTGTAATATTGTTTTTACATTTCAATGGATCTACTAGAAAAACATCATCATTAGAAATTCTAATGGTCCTCTGGGTGATTAGTATTCGAAAATCCCATAATAAGTAATCAATTGGCATCATAGGTACTTTCCTGGAGTTTTCCCGACCTTCAGGAAAACCGGAATTTTGGTCCCGGTTTTCCTGAAGGACAGGAAAACTCTAGGAAAGTACCTAAGATGCCAATTGATTATTTATTATGGAATTTTCGAATACTAATCACCCAGAGGACCATTAGAATTTCTAATGATGATGTTTTTCTGATAGATTAGATCCATAGAAATGTAAAAACAATCAAGCATTTAGGTTTTCTTGAAGGACGGGAAAACTCTAGGAATGTACTTATGGTTCGAATCAATGCAAAATATGTTTTGTTCGTTAATATGAAGTTATACAAATACATAAAACAAATAAATTGTTGTTGTAAGTTAAGGAAGATATAGGAAAAACTTCTTTCTCATGGCTACATCACATCTAGTATAATTTCTCCCTTTGGAGGTTTCTTGTACGTGTTTCAACATTGAAGCTAAAGCGTGTCATTATTCTTCTAGCATATGTAATACCCAACATTGATTATTTTAATTAAATGTTTATGACACTTTGTTTTGTAAAATGAAAAGCGCATCTTTTTTACTATTCTATAGTTTCTATACTATTCTATAAACATAGTCTTTTCATTTAAGCTAACTTTCAAGGATCATGTCAAGGACAATAATTCTTCGTTCAAGTGCTCAGCGGTTTTCTGTGATTTGTTTGTTGCTTCACAATCCAGAAGATTGTCGCATACTGCTGATATGCCTTATGATGAAAAACTTAGGGTATAGATAAATTTCGCTCTTGAAAAAGGTTCAGAAATATTCAGACATATTTAGTTTCCAAGCCCAGAGAAGGTTTTTCCAGTATAAATTATATCCTTCCGCCCAAAGTTTTGTACGTAATAATTGAAATCTAGGTCTTAGTAGGTGTAGAAATAATGGTATTTATTAAGGCTCCATTTTAAAAATTGACTGACAGTCAAAAATGACGAAAAGAGAAAATATTTATAAAACTCCAACTAAAAGACAAAGACAACGTTATTTATAGCGAATTATAGCAGAATTTTGAAGAAACCATAACCAAAAAACTCATTAATTATTCATTCTTGGAGTTTTTTTAATTATGAATTAAAATTTATTATTAAATATCATAATGCTAAACAAATATGATTTGTTATTTCAATTCAATTATAATTTTACCAAAATAATATATCGACTATTTGACCCTTGACTATAAAATTGGTTGTGTGCGAAAATAATTTCTTGATTTCTGTTGTCTTACACATATTTTATGGCTGACTGTGACTGCAATAAAAAGTATTCAATTTTATACTTTTTATGGCAGTCACACCACAAACACAAATATTTTTCCAGTCAAGTTTGACTGAGATGGTTTTTTGTTTCGTTTGCACTACTGTTTAATAAATATTTTTGTCTCATTTTAATTTTTACTGACAGTCAATTTTTCTCATGGAATAGAACCTTTATGGATTTCATTTTTTGAAATTTGTATTCGTCTTTTTTATAGTTTTATTGTTCGGGAACAACTAAAAGTCAGTAAGTTTCACTTCCATCCAAAGCTTTTCAGATACAAGTATAAATCAAATTCAGCCCCATAGTAGGTTACTCAATAACTTCCAATCTGGGTTAAGAAAGTTTCATGGTATGATATCTGCATTACTATGGGAACAGGCAACTGGTTTCAATTACTTTAATGACATAGAATCCTGGTTTCACCATTGTTCGTTCCACATTTCGCTGATGATTTTCGCTGGAAATGAGGATTTATATAGAATATATAATTGGTCCAATAGGCTCATCTTAAATGGTCGTGTATTAATTTATTTATTTTAAAAAATTCCTTAAATTCGTTTATTTTCCTTATATTCATCTTCATCGGTCACTCATTTCGCTTTCCACTACTGTTAGTAATTGAAGAATCAGTTTTTAACAAAACTCTTACATCGAGTGACCATTTGGTTAAAGTTAGTAAGAAGATATTTAGATTACTTAGTTGTTCGTATAAAGCGGTAGGGCTGACGGATAGTCAGTTTAAAATGAGGAAGTTTATGTCCTATCTTCTGGTGGTGATGTCATATTTGGTATGTTTCAGGAGAATATAACTATTCTAAAAAAATGTTTTAATGCTTGCACTCGTTTTATTTTCGGAATTAGAAATTTTGACCATATTTCATCCTATACTAGGCTTGTTTGTAGTTTAACTATATATTCTTGGTTGTAGTTTAACTATAGTTTTTATGAGTTTTGAATTTGCGGTTTTATTAGGAAGTGCTCAAAACTAAAAAACAGCCTTCGATTCCTAAACTCCTCATTATTGTTACGGATATCACTATTCCATAGAGTTTATGTTCCATTCCATATTATATATTTATTAATTAATATATTAACAATAATTTTGTTAACTGCATATCTCATTTTGAGCTTATAAGCTAGTCAACGATAGATTTTATTTCCAAGACCGGCCATCATGTTGTAACACCAGCCATTTCAAAAGATTGTTCAATCACTTTTACGTCACCGGTAGAGCTCACTTTTTTGGTACGTTTGTTTTTTCTATTCATATACCATCTCATGATAGGACATTTTCAGGTCGTATCATGTGACGGTATATGAATGCTATGGAGCAGCACATGGTCGTACACAAATACAATTTTTGAATATCTGGAGTGTTGCTATACTGCAGATACAATTATTGAGTCCAACACAATTATAAGCAACTAGATGATGTTTAGATCCAGATTAACATTAAGATGCTGCTTTTAGCATTTCATATCATAAAAAAATTAAGTTTAAATTTTTTGTGAATAAAATTAAACTTCACCAGACAAGACAGTCAAAGCCTTTACGGAACTTGAAATTTGGCGAGATGCTTAAATTCAAATTTCTTGAATGATGTGTTATAATGACAGTACATAAAGGTCGTTTAAACTTATTTGTAATATTGTTTTAATGTTCATGCTGTTCATCCCATTGTAAATGTACAAGCTCATTCTATGTGTGTGCACTCAAAATTCTATGTTTGTGCCTGGTGTTGATTTTTTCAGTATACAATTTAAGAGGTTGGAATGAAAAGTAATAGTACGAAGGAATTGCAGATATGTAAGCATCATGTAAAAACATGATGCTTCCATATCTGCAATTTCTTCGTACTGCAAATTATAAGCATTAAATATTTAGCAAATATGGATAAGCTAAAATTGGACAGAGTGTTGATCATAGCCGTTGTTATGTATGGATGTGACAATTGGACCTTGACGGATGAGTACGAAAGATGACTATTAAAATTCGAGAGAAGAATCATACGTGTGATATATGGCCAAAATTACGACGTTGATGGCACGAGATCAAGAATTTGATGCGAATTCCTGATACCGTGCATGAAATCAAAGGACAGCGAGTACGCTGGCTCGGTTACGTTCTGCGTGGTAAACCGAACCGATTGATACAGCTAACAGTATGAAGAGCTGGTTCGAGATCGAAACCGATGGAAAAAATCATTGACACGGCACGGGCCAACAATGGCCTCAAAAAGCCATCAAAAATAAAAAATATTTATTGGTATTGTTTTTCCAAAAATCTCATGACCAAGTGATTTTTTCTGTCTTCGCCTAAAATTTATTATAAAAATAATTAAACTTGCATTATAGTATATCTCGCAGAACGTATTTAATTTATATACGATAGTTGGTTTGCCATTTAATAATATTTTATAACGAGCTCATCAAATTGTAACGATTATTACCCACAACCATCAACATATCATAATCACATATGCAACATGTATAAATCATATTTATCCTTTTATACAATTTTCTATTCTATATTCACCTTTCACGCAATCAAAAAATCCAAACAACATACATTTATAATTCAAATGTGAATTATGATTTCCTCCACATAATGTTTTTCCATATTAAACTGTGTACTAGAATAATATTAATGAGAAAAACCAGTGGAAATATTTTATATCACGATAAATTAATTTCGCGAATATAATGTATATTGTATGTATGTATACCATATACACTTGGGTGCAAAAATATCACACATTGCTCAATTACCCACAAAAGTTCAAAAACATCATAAAATCCAATATTTGTTTAATGTTTTAAATACAGATTCAAAGTCTAATTCAATACCTATCCAATTTTTTGTATTTGTACCAAGTGATTTTCTACCAAATGCATACAGCAGGCTTTCCAATTAAATCCTGAAAACTTCTTCAACCGGAGCAAAGAAATGGATACTACACAAGAGGTAACCGCACAAGTGATTGCAGTAATTTATGCCGCACCAAAGGGAAGTGGCTCTATAACTAAATTTGACCCGATTCTCCGTTCGTTGAGTGTAGCAGAGATATAAGGAAACTAGTGGTTTCAGACGCCAACAATTGCGATGCAAAATCAACGAATGAATGTGGTTTAACTGAAACGGTGGCTCCTAGAATTTTGTGAAGGCGAAGTCAATCGTTCGACAGTTGAAGATGAACTTAAACTGCCTGCAAATAGACCAGGAAATAGCCGCAGCACACCAACAAGCCCGTCGTGGGTTCGCTCGAGAGCATTTGAATTGGAGAGAACAAGAATGAAGAAGAGTCTAGGCGAGTGCAGGGTGTGTTTATATAGAACCGATGAACACAGAAGAGAATATAGAAGATAAGATGAGCGATATGCGCAATGTTGCATTGAAGAATGTGTCTCGTATGGCGTAAAATCGTGCATTTTCTGGGGAGAGGTATCATTAGAGGCGAATACAGATCTTGTATTCATCATCTGAGCTAATACTGATTGTTGATCAAAAGGAACGAGTTCTCATCGGTGCCACTGGATAATTATTGAGATAGACTTTGAATCTGCGTTTAAAAAAATTAAGCAAACATCGAATTTTCTTTGATAATTTGATTTGATAATTTGAAAGATTTTTTTCATTTTTTATTTTTTTATTTTTTTTATCTCTACAATCTATTTCGGGGATCGAGGCACTTCCAACTCTTTCGCAATTCGCTAATTTACGTCCTTACCTTACGCCATTACAGCCAAATCGAGGACGTACGGCTATAAGTCTGATTTACGTAGAACCATTTGCACATTGCATAGCTCCATGACAGCCTATAGTACTGACATGGATGATGAGTTGGCCCATGATTTCTGCACTCCAACAGGGGGTCATAGTTGTGTTCATTCACACCACCGATCGTAATCGTATGGTGAAAAATCCCTTTTGCATCCTGTCCCTATCGGGAATCGTACCCGGTACCTCCCGCTCCAACTGCCACAGTTTTAACCACTGCTCCATCTGGGCGGTAATTTGAACTTTTGTTGAAAATTGAGTAATGTGCATTTTTTTTGCACCCAAGTGTATATATTCGTCTAACCAGAAAACATTGTGTTATGTTGCACATATTATGTATGTGAACATACTAAAATGAAACATAACCACTGTAAAGTACCACAAAAGCGAAATAAAATTATGGAACATAAAAAATAGTAATAAAATCTGGAAAAAAAATAATAATTTCAATCGCTAGAGTCTGCGGAACTTGGGTGTAATATTCGTGCATACAGTAAAAGCTAAACTCAATGGGTCGCCTTAGATTGTATATATTTACTCATATGTACATAGTAAATGGAAATGTGTATTTGAAACATATTTTTATTATGTAATATAGCAACGAAAACATTTCAACCAAAACATATATACATATATAAAACGGTTATGTATATCCTCCGTCTTATATGTACATACAAACTTATATATACTCGTATAGCACATAAAATAAGCTTTTGCAAGAACTTTATATGCGAATTTTATCACAAAAAGGATAATATTTTGATTATGGATGAAGCTTAACACTTTAGAAGAGGAAATAATCCATGGTTTAGAAATTTTTTCCGTTTTTTTTTGTTTTTGGATATGATTGATGGGTATTTTTGTTTTTTTATGCTACAAGACATAAGAAGAATATGATGCGTATCTCTCGGATCGCAAACATATATGTACATATCCCTGGGTGTGACATTGATTTTTCTCGTATGGATTAATAGATAAGGCTGTAATGTAATCAAATTTTTGAAATCCTATATGTACGTATGTATAAACATGGATTGATCGACGATGTACCATCAGTTCGTAATATAGTATAAATATTCGATAATTGAAGTAAAGCTGGGTGTCAATATATATTTCGATTACGTATTTGTGTGTGGAAGCCCTGTGGGTGGGGGCATCCATGTTTCGCAAACGAAACATACGACTTATATAATACCACCACAGTGTTCTGAGCTTGTCGTAAGAGGCGACTAAATCTGGTTGGATCGCTTGTATTACGCCAAAACTAGATTAAGAGATGCACTGCCTCCAATAATTCAAACCAATCACCGTTTGGCATTTGCAGATGATATCTGTGTGATTGGAGTAAATGGTAACGAAGCGAAAAAGATACTCGATACACTGGATATCCTGCAAATATACGGATAAGCTGTACACTGTGTGTTAATTAAACCCGTTGGTATTATGTATGGATGTAAAAGTTGGACTTTGACGGATGAGCTTCTACCATTCGAGAGAAGAATCATGCGTGTTATATATGGCCCAAACGCGACGTGATGGCATATACCGAGTTCTTCACGAGGTCAGGAATTTAATGCGAATTTCTGCGAATTCATGTTCTGCGTGCTGATCCAAACCGAATGATTCAGCAGTCTTTGTAGAAAGAACCCCTTTTCGATAGACGAAGAGATCGATAGACGCTGTTGGAAACGATTTCTCCACTCTGGCATCTTCTAATTGCCTGCAACTGTATGAAGTGCTGGCTCGTATAACCGATGGAGTCAGATTGTTGACACGGTTCGAGCCAACAATGGCCTGTAAAAACCGTCAAAAAAAATCGTGTGCGTTATACTTAATATGTGTGGTGAAAGAAATTAAACAAATTTATAGCCTACATAAATTTTTCATTTGATTTTTATCATGCATGATATACGAGTATAAACCATTTTCTATTTTCGTCGGGAACCATCTAAAACGCAACAACAGTTTGAATTTTGTCTTCATTTCGATTCTCATGTTACATGTCAGATATGTTTATATAACGTAGGTTTTTTTTAACAAAACGTAAATAAATAAATTGGGAAAACATTAATACTTAATATGAATTACTAATGTCTTCCTAAAAGTTTAGTTATATGTCGTGCGATGGGGGACCAAATGTTTATATCAACTTTAATTTCCGTCTAACTTTGTTCGAACACAGCCTATTCACATATATACACACAGAGACGTATAAGAACTTTGTATTTTTCCTCTTGTATAATCTTGTGAAAATTTCTATTTTTATTTTCATTTTGTTTTTTCAATTTTAATACAAATAAAAACTTAATTTTTTTGCTTCTTGCTGATGTTTCACAAAAAATAAACGAAAAGAATAAGAATATAAAAATTCTTACGTTTTTCGCTAAAATAAAAATCAATAAGAAATTGTAATTTTTAATTTATTAGAATTTAATGTTATTATTTTAATCTGATTTTTATGTCCTGAAAAATTGAAAAACGTAAAAATAATTCGAAATTAAATTGTATTTCTGTATGTATGTGCTTTAGGTTTAAGATGACAAAAATAATATCGGATGTGATATCATAATTCGTTTTGTCAACCAATGTCCCAAAATAAGATTTTCAATATGGTATCTCTCAAATATAATTTAGATATACTGTTTCGTATCTTACGGCAATATTGTGCGCAATCTATGTACATCTTACCTTACGCCACTATAGCCAAATCGAGGACATACGGCTCAGGGGCTTGGAAAATGTATCCCGTCACACCACCGATTTAAAAATTAATTTCTTATGCTTATCCCGTCCCCTTGTGGCGCAGTGGTTAAAGCTGCGGCTGTTAGAGCGGGAGGTACCGGGTTCGAATCCCGATTCGGGGCAATATTCAAATGGGGTTTTCACCTTCGATCGTTGGGCGGTGCGATAGGTGTGAAAAATGAACATATATCTGGATCCCCATTGTCGTGTTTAGAATCCATGGGCCGACCCATCTTCCATGTCAGTACTATAGGCTGACATGGAGCTATACAATGCGCAGATGGTACTACGAAAAAAAACTCGGACCTATAGCCGTACAAAGTGGTATCACAACGAACCGATCGCCGGTCTAAGTGTGCGATAGCAGCCACAACAACCTAACCTAACCATCCTGTCCCTATCCGGATTCGAACCTAGTACCTTTTTGCTGCAACTGCCGTAGCTTTAACCACTGAACCTGTTGGACTGTTAATATTATATTGTAGCAGTTACAAAAACTCGCCGTTCGAATGAGCAGTAAAATAAGAATTATCGGACTGTTATACCTTGCACTTGTAGTAATATTTTTTTTTTAATTTATTTTATACTATGCTATCTTTTTTGGGGCTCAAGGCTCTCCCAGCTCTTTCGCCGTTCGCTTATTTACGTCCTACTTTACGCCTTAATGGCCAAATCGAGGACTATAGGTGCGGTTTTCGTAGAACCATCTGCGCATTGCATAGCTCCATGCCAGCCTATAGTACTGACATGGAAGATGGGTCGGCCCATGAGTTTTGCACTCCAACAAGGGGCCATAGATGTATTCCTTAACACCATCGATCGTAATCAGATGGTGAAAAGTCCTTTAGTACCCTCCCCTATCGGGATTCGAACCCGGTACATCCCGCTCCAACTGCCAAAGCTTTAACCACTGAGCCACCTGGGCGGTTAGTAATAATTGATAAAATCAATTTCTTATAAATAATTACACACCAATATACAAACTTTTTAGTTTTTTTGTATAACTTAACCTTATGGATGACAAGCAGTTTGAGTTTGTTCCTGAAAAATCAACGAAATACTAAACTATCGTTGCAGTTGTCCAACAATATTTTTGTAAAATTAATAACACAAATAGTAATTTTCCTACTTGTTGATGTTACTTAGCATTTCACATATACCAACTGTATACTTTTGATTAAACTTACCAATATTGTTCTCTGCCAACAATGTTACAAATATCCTTACAATCGGCGTTAAATTGTTAAAACTCACTGGTGAAAATTTTGGCCACGTTGTCACAGTTCGCAAAGCTAAACCACTTTTTGGTCGTCGTGAAACTGGTGGATTTAAATTTGAGCTGTTGGGACATGTTAGTGATGTGAAAAGTCGAAACCATATGTGTCGCTCAAGAACAACTCAGTATATTGTGGCTCTAGCCCGTAGTGTTGAATACAACCCAGGTTAGTCGATTCTTCGAATCAGACATTCCACAAACGTCATTACATCGTATTTTGCATAAAGATTTAGGTCTTAAGACTTTTAAAGTTCAGTTAACACAAGCCAAACGCTCACTATAAGTGTGGTATCTTCGCTGATTGGATGCTTCAAATGCATCAAAATGATTTGGATTTTCATTGAAAAACCATTTTCAGTGATGAGACCCATTTTCACCTCGGAGGCTACGTTTATAAGCAGAATTGTCGTGTATGGGAAAGAAAATCCAAGATTGATTGTTGAGAAGCCTCTCCATCCTGAATGTGTCACTGTTTTGTGCGGTTGTTGGGCTGGCGGTGTGATTAGACCTTTCGAAAATGAGGCACGTGCAACTGTTACGTGAATGAATTGCGCTGCCGAGCTATGATTAATGATTTTTTTATGGCCGGAATTAGAAGACATTGATGTGATCTCGAAGAGGTGATCACAATTGGCCATTGAGATCTCTTGATGTAAAACCTATAGAGTTTTTTCTTTGGAGCCACGTGAAATTTAAGGTCCATTCCATTGATGCAGAATATATTCAAGATCTTAAAGATGTAATTCGAGAACATACAGCCGCAAATGTGCGAATTGGTCACGGAATTTTTCATCAAAAGTATATGGAGTTGGAAGCGTAGCCGTGTCCATTTGGCTGATATCGTTTCAAATGTAAATACATAAATGTCAAATGTAATTCCCCTTTACGTGAAATAAATATTCATTCATTATTCTTAAAAAATACTCGTTTCAAATATGATTATGTAACCTTTTATTGGAAAACCCTTTAGCATGTGATTCTCATTTTGTTAATTTAAAATTATAATAATCTTGTATTTCGATGGTCAAAATCAATGCTTAAATGTTGTCTAGTTAATTATTTCAATTAGCAATCCTTTTGAATTATTTCTATAATTTGTAAAAAGCTTGCGGCTTACCCAAATAGGCCCAACTTTCAATTTTTCTTTTCTTAATTCCGAGTTATACTATTACACTATGTTTTTCAGTTAATATTTTCAATGGCCAACGGTTCTGAAATTTTTCATATTTTTGAAAAGTAGGGGCTCCCCAAATCAGAATACAAAACACGCGATCTTTATTTCACAATCAACATATGTACATTTTATACATACTTATTAACACATACCATTTTTTGTAACCTTAGATAGTTTTAACTATACGACTTTACACCATTGTTAGTTTTTTTTTTGTAATAAACTATAGCATTCGATTCCAAAATAAAAATTCGTCTTTTTTGATAATATATTGATGTTCACACCACATAGGAAATTGATAAATCGAAAATGTTTCGAATCAAATATCTGTAGTTCGTTGGAAAGGTTGAAACACGGTGGTTTCTCCACAACATATATACAAAGCAATTGCATTAGCATATACGCATATAAGATGAACTCAATCCCTTATTCAATAATTTTTTTAGATCGAAAGATCATACGACACCCAATTCAAAGAAACTTCACATCTTAGCAGCTGGTTGATTCAGCAACGTAGTTAGCTAAGTTTAACTTAGCATATTTTTTTTTAATATAACGACAAACCTAGTGTTCTCATTCGGAATTTAATTGGGCCTGGGTTTGAATACTATCCGTTTTATTCCAAAACATAATTCTTGCATCTAAGCCATAGTTTGGTGAAAAAGATGAAAAGTGTTTTAGCATTTTATCTATTCATTTAGTTTCTATTGAACTCTGCATCTGAAGTTTGATGTTCAGCATCGAGGAATTTTCATTTACTCCGGTTTTTCGTAGTTTCACAATCAAACGTTAAAGCAATATAAAGATGAAAAGGTATAAGTGCTATTTTTAAAGAAGCCTGATTATATAACCAAGACAGTTATAATCGTACGGAGTTTATAATCTTCTTAAAACATATCAATATACGGTTGATTATTCAGTGTTAACTTGTTTCTTATTCCGCTCTGCAGAAAAAAAATCAACACCTGATAATTTAAATATTGACATTGGACGCATTTTTAGTAGACTATTTTCAATTTTTATCAAATTAGCAACATTTTATTCTACTTGTAAGAGAAAAATTTTAAAGCTTCTGATTATATTAACATCGATTGTAATATTACTTCTTTGGAAGCTATGATAAATTCTGCGATGCCAAGAACGACTCGAAAATGAATTTGTTTTAAAAAAGAAAAACCTGAAGAAAACTTTAACTTTCCAAAAGTTAGTAAACGCAGAATCTGAGAAAAATACAAAAAAAAAAAATTGGAAATCATAACCTAATAGAATAGGAGAGTTGTGGTATTACATCGATACTAGTTTACTCCTTTCATCTTTGCTCCATTTTATTATCCAGTAAAAGTATGTTGTTTCTTAAATACTTCTATAATTTTCAAGTTTGGCTCAAAAATGGTACTCACAAGGCGAGTACCATTTTTGAGCCAAACTTGAAAATTATAGAAGTATTTAAGAAACAACATACTTTTACTGGATAATAAAATGGAGCAATGATGAAAGGAGTAAACTAGTAACATTTTTTAGCAACATATCAACATATAACTTTTCATTTCCGGAATTGTAAGTATATAACTTCAATATGGTTCATATAAGAATAAACTAACAATCTGGATTTGACTTCGTTGTGATCCTATAAACTGCTAATTTTATAGGTTTGAACACGATGGTGATTTTTTGAAAATCACTTATTCAGAATGAAAATTAGTACAATTTTGTCTCAATACCAGACTCTGTATTATAATTATATAAAGAAATAAACTTGTATTTTGTCCTTACATTTACGTCGAAACTATCTATCTATTTCAATTACGCCATTCAGTATTCTTCTATAGGTGTGCATCTAGCTTTCATCTAAATCGGGTATCGATGGCAGAGCTATATAAAGGATTATCGTTAATCTTAAGTTGCCATTAAGACAAATTTGATTTGCCTTCTCTTGGTCAGAATATATTTACGCGATGGCCTTAGTTCTAATGATAATTCGACCAAACGTGGTTCTCAAAATTACTTTGAAAATATTCACGCTTTTAATTCACCATTTGCCATGGATAGCTCTGAAGCTACATTTCAATATTCATAAGGTTGGGGTTTAACATCAGAATATGGTCGTCAAACGTGCACATTATACTTTTATAATGATACTGCTGATTTGTATAGAATGTGTGACCAAATTTTGAGTGTATGCGGTTGATTTAATGCGTGCATTGACTGCAGAATAAGATCACGTGAATGATTTTATTTGATCCTTCAGATCAATGGCCAAATATTATAAATACCCTGATCTTTGTATGACGATAAAAGTTAATCGAGATTTAGATATACGTTGATTCTGTTCAGGCCGGTGTTTACAAAAATGATGATGGTGAACCTCATTTTTAGTGAACTAAGGTTATTTTTTCAAAACTGTTAAACGCAATTCGTATCATTTCTGTTTAAGATTCTGCGTTAGATCTCTAAGTCTATACGTTATCGTTCCAAAAATTGTAATACTGATTGAGTTCATACTGTGAGCCATAAAGTCATTTTACCAACATTTTTTGAATGCAAGGTCAATCGTACAATCTGTCAAAACCAATCAAGCTAAAAAATCGTCGTTACAATGTTTCGCGAAAGCGGTAAAGAGAAGCAAGTAGATCACGAGTGGCAATGCTAGTGTATTTGAAAAATTTATACAAATGGAGATCGATCACTTCATGTCACGATTAAGTAGTTTGCACAATGCAAGACAAATATCTATTGTAACGAATCCACTAGTCAAATTAGTACTCATACAACATGTATCCATCTTGCCGAAGCAAGCTTTCAGTATTCAATAGTGATCAATACGATCACCGTGGCTTATTCCATAGTCAATCTATAAAGGTTCCGGAAATCAATCTAATTAACTTCATTCCTGGAAATCAAATTGTGTTCTAATGAAATATGTTTCAACTGTTTGCACTAAAATACCAGGTGCAGTCACAATAAGTGGAAACTGCAGCAACGAAGTGGCGCCCATATCGCATTCCATTGTAGAATTCAAACTTAAATCGAGAATTTGTTCTATTTTAGTTATAACTCTATTCGTCGAGAAGATTTGGCCCTTGCTGATATCTTTTTTGAGCGTCCAAACAAAATTACCATTTCACGTGATTGGAATGATTCACAAAGGTGGTATTATTGACGGTGTCAAAGGTTCACCATTTCATCAAGTATCGATTAGAAACGCACATATTGAAAATTTGAACTCTATTTTTAGAAATGTAGAACGTTTGTTTAACGCGAGAACTGAAACATGATAGATGGCATTAAGGGTCTATACATTATCGTAATGATGATCAGAGCTACACAGTTTTCCTTTTGTTCAAAGGTCAACTCGTCACTACTTGACGAATTACAAGGCAATGTAATCGTTCGATTACAACATATGGTATGTCGTTTTTCTAAGAATTTCCAATCCTTTTTACATGTTTATGCAGGATAAATTAGACTCGAGTTATATGAATCACCGACGACAATAAATCATCTAACCAAATATGCCATTTTTCTTATCACGGTATCATGCAACGTACTCCAACTCTTCGATTGCAGTGAATTCCTAGATATTTGATTTGCCCGTTGGTCGTTCCTTATCACTATCATCTTCAACGAAATGGGATGAAGTGGTACCCAAATCAATGACATAGGTGCCCTATCAAAATAGCTTAACCTCGGTGTATGATCTTAGAATCGATTTGTAAATAAATTATTTGATAATACACGATAATTCATGGCTTCAATGACTCCTTGCGTATACCCAGCGGTGTGTATCGTTTATTGATGATTTTCTAAAACGTATTTTGTATATATGAGTATATTGGACAAGTAAATCTTTGCATCAAAGAATTTAGACGATAATTGTTTATATGCAAGTTCATCTTGCCCTATTTAAGCGTGTCGGGAAACTCTCGAACCGTCCGGGCTCATTGTTTTTTATTATGCTGTTCCTCTGGTTTAAAATTCTTTTGTATTGAAATATACCACTAGATGACACTGGGGTAAGCGTGGTTCAAAAATTGGTTATGCGAGATTTTATAATGCAAGATTATAGAACTAATCGATCACTAATTTTGGAAAGCTCGGAAATTTTTTGCAAATATGCAGTAAATATATGTACTTTATCTAGATTTTCTAACAAACAAAATATTTGCTCACTAATGGCCTGTGCCACTTGGGGGAACGTATTTGTAATCGTTAATCATGTTTTATGCCAAATTTTTACTCTAATAGGTTTTTAACGTGTTCTTAATGTACTCTCCGACATTTCGTTGAATTAATGATTTAGCAACAAATCTTTGAACCAGACAATGTATGTAGTTGATTTAAGTTTTAGGTGAGGTGATATTTCGAACTGTCGGGTTCAAACATACTTTTATATTTCACGTTTGGGTATTGGTATATATTTGATCGTTTTTGATTCCCGTTTCACGTAATTTATCCATCAGGCATCAATGCATAAGTATATACAATATTCTTATTTGTTTATAAGAAAATTTTACGAGTTATTTTCGATCCTCTTTTCCGTCTTAAATACTGAGTATCTGCAGTGATTCATTTAAAATAAATTTAAAATGGAAGGGTACTATGTATTTGAACCCTACCGACATAAAATAAAATAAAATGGAAATAAAACATTGAGATATCAAAATGGAACCATCAATAAAAAAATTCTGTTTTATATTTACACATTTAATATCATGACTTGTAATTTAATCTGCCATCCATCACAATCAAAATATATTGAAAAACAATCTTATATTTTATATATACATACACATAACGTTACAAGATGAAATATAGAAAAGCTGTATCGAAATATTTGAGGTTTTCTTATATCACATCATAATATTCAATTCGTTCCGCATCTAACCCAAAGCTACGATGAAAACTTTTGAGTATAAAAGCGCACAGTATAAAAATAAAATTAATGATAGTAATTTTTTATGATTTTGCAAGAAATTCCAAACCAAAACTTACAACAACAACAACAAAATCGAACAAAACAAAAAAAAGAAAAATGAAGAAAAACATTTTCTTATTACTTATATTTCAACACTAAATATTTTTGTTGCGTCATGTATCTATATCCCACATCAGCAGGCACATGATGAAAAAGAAATTGTGGAAAATTTATTCACCAAATATTTCTTTTGTGTATGCGGATATGTTCTTCACTCACCCAGTCTTTCTCGTGCA
The DNA here is from genome assembly GCA_963932295.1 of Tipula lateralis. Classification (NCBI taxonomy): domain Eukaryota; kingdom Metazoa; phylum Arthropoda; class Insecta; order Diptera; family Tipulidae; genus Tipula; species Tipula lateralis. The sequence goes on along the minus strand of OZ010738.1, from coordinate 24,199,107 downwards.
TACACTTCGAGCACAATTTATCATGAAATGTAAGTTTTTATTTTTGGTTAGCTGCGGAATGGTAACATTTCACGTTTAGGTTACTGCTGCTTTCATATTCTCAGGTACATCATCTCTGGCACGACAGTGTCTTATTTTAAAAAGAAGAATGATAAAAATTAAAAGAAAATCCAAAATTTCGTGTACGAATAAATATAGGCAACCTTTTTTTTTTTTGAGGGGGGTTAAATTGGAAATTATATATTCAATTCATGTTTGGTAGTTTTATGTAATTTAGTCGATCCATTTTTTTTGTCTTCTCGTATATTGGTACATTTAGATAAATATTAGTTAAGAAACAGGATAAATTGTTTTATCTTAACTTTGTATTGTTGCTATTTTTATATGCTTTGATGGTCTCTTTGCAAATATACTCCATAATTTTACTTAATAAGTCAGCGTATATTATGCAGTCTACTTTCATTCCTCGACAAAGAATGTTGGGTGCTTAATGATCTACTGTTTACTTGAATCTATCACAGATATAAGAATCTCGTACTAGATTCGATTAGAACTCCGGTGGAGTTGGATGGTTATGCCACAATTACCTTCTTTACCCAAATTTATCAATATTATTATCAATATTAAGTACACGGTATTATTATGATTACTAAAACTGATTCTGACCTGTCCTAATATTTAAAATAGAATTTGCCATATTGGAGTTATTGTTGCCATGAAATTCTGATCTTCGTTAAACGAACTAATAACGATTACCTCGATATAGCAAGGAACAATTTTAAAGCAGAGCAATAAAAGCTTACCGAAATGTGAGTGTTTAAGATCATCATATTTCTAACCTTCTTATTGATCTTTAATATCATGCCAGTATGCCTTAATCTGCAACCCTGGGCTATTCATAAATCCAATCATTCATTAATCTGAATTAACACCGATTATATATAGAAACGAATACTAGAAGTGATAACACAAACCAGCAAAATCAAATACCGACTCTTGGCGATAGTACACGGACACGAATTGGGAACTGGAAACCATCACAAGTATACAGGGAAGGAAATTAAACGCTATCACATCGAGATTCTATAGGCCTCAGTGATGTCAGATGGAAGCAAAGTTGCGAATATTCTCTGAAAGAGACGAACAAGACGTTGGCATAATAACAAAAAATAAAGCAAAGAAAGCAATACTGGAATGGACACCAGTTAACAGTAAAATAATAGTGGCAGATTTCATTCAAAAATAAGAACACAGTACAAGCCGAAGGATGCAGATGAAAAAAAAATTGTATGAGCAATCATAAGCCACAGTAGTAGGAAAATTGAAACAACAACTTCGACCTGACAACTGTCATGGGTAAAAATGGGTTATAGATTCTGTGTGAAACCACAATAGAGAAAGACTTGTAAACTTATGCATCACAAAACAGTTGTTGGTATAGACGGCAATTGGGACCACACACTCAACAGGACTTACAATTGATATTTTTGTATTTCGAGTTCAGTGATTGAATCAGACTTGATTGATTTCGAGCTACTCCAATCATTAATATGTGTCAAACTTGGACCAAGATCTTATATTTGTGCCATAAATATGTGATATAACATACAGATCAACGGGACTTATTGTTATGATTTTACATTTCAATAATTAAATGAGATACGATTGAATGATTGAATGGGAGCTGGTGCATAAATGCACATGGGTATCAGCGGATGGCAGAAATTATTGGTTTGTCACATCACTACAAGATATTAGGATAATGAGAGGAATGTATACACAGCGATCACCAACTGGTAATAGCAATCAAAATATCGAATCTTGGTAATTCCAATGATATCCTGATCATTATCCAATTTAATGTAATGCGGAAATTTATCATCAGATCTCGTAATAGTATACAATGGAGATTAACTGGTAAACTCATTCAGCTGGAATATGCAGATGAAATATGTTTGCAGCAGAAAATAACACATCTATCTGATCTAACCAACGCAGTTGGTTTCAAGATAAACGTCAGACAAATCAAGACAAATATAACCACACCAATGCAAATCAAAAATGTTCAGGTTGAAGATGTTATGAGTTTGTATACCTTAACTGCACAATAGCGGAAAGAGGAATTCTTCTGCTCTCTCACGCAAGATCAAGATAAGAATGATCTACTAGTATGTGAAATCAGTACAACATTAACCACGTGCCTTTGAAGAACACTGAAATACTTCTGGCCTAAACCATTACCACCAATGACATTCATACACAAACAAATCAGTCTGATATAGAGATCGAAATAAAGAGACGAAAGTGGACGTAGATTGGTTGGGCGAAGCTGTGCTACTCTTGTCATCTTGATAATGATCGGGACTTGTGCATTAGTAACGATATACACTATTTTAAAGAGTTTGTATTCGTTGGATCAATACGATTAAGGATTGTAATTTCCACTCTCGACGAAGCATTTGAAAATAATTTCTCGATGTAAACGTACAAGTGACATTAGAGCCTGCAGATGGCTCTGATTGCGTGATTTTTTTTGTTTGTCTGTCGGCTTTTACAGGCCATTACTGGCCCGTACCGTGTCAACAATCTGCTGACTCCATCGGATTCGATCACTAGCCAGGTCTTCAAACCGTTGTAGTCCGTTTGAAGATGCCACATCGCTCTCTACGCCGTGGAGCCATCGTCGCCGGCAGCGACCTCTTTGCCTACTGAAAGGCAGTTCTCCCTTGAAAGATCGCTGTATCATTCGGTTCGGATCAGCACGAACGTGACCGAGCCAGTGTACTCGCTGTGCTTTGATTTCATTCACGATATCAGGAATGTGCATTAAATTCCTGATCTCGTAATTGAATAGAACTCGGTATGTGCCATCAACGTCGCGTTTTGGGCCATATATCACACGCATGATTCTTCTCTCGAATGTTAGAAGCCATCTTTCGTACTCATCCGTCAAGGTCCAACTCTCACATCCATACATGGGTCTGATCAACACTCTGTACAGTTTCAGCTTATCCGCATTTGCAAGATATTTTAATTTCAGCAGTGGACGTATAGGATATAAAGCCCGATTGCCAGCGGTATGCCGAAACTTGATATCCTCTCCCACCTGTGGGTGAGGGCATCCATGTTTCGTAAATATTTCGAACGAAACATGAAACTCATAGAATACCACCACAGTATCCAGAGCTTGTCGTAGAAGGCGACTAAATCTGGTTGGATCGTTGGGATGACGACCCGCATCCGTAAAAAACCATCACTGTAAAAATTTCAACAAGTGATTTTTTAATAGATAATTTTTGATGTCCGGTTTAAATTTAGGTCTGGTGATTGACTCTAATCTTGATACATTATGACTTATGAAAACATGCTGCCATTATTAAGTCGAAACCGCAATTCGATTTGGTCTAGTCATCCTACGACCATCTTTTTTGTTTGGTTTTTGATAGTGTAATGGCTAGACATTTGATCATTAACATCGACTTCGTTTTGGATTTGATATAAAACAATATCGCTTCTGGCTTTTGTAATCCAATTATTAAAATTTAATCGTACTCTAATATTGGAAGAAAAATCACGGTTTTATTCTTCTCGATACGTAAGAAATTATTGTGGTGAAAATTGAGCTCTAATGATTGAACAAGGCGAACAAAATGATTTCTTATTTCTGATGGGACGATTTTATAACTTCAACGTACCCTAGTGGAGTATTCAATAAATGCTTTTTTCGCAGGTAATATTGGATCAGCGCACATTCAGTGGAGACAATCGTCTTACTCTTCTTAGTTTCCAAAATGATTAAAGTATTTTTCATATATGATGATATCGCTAAGGGATGTTATTTTATAAATTTTCATTTATAGTAAATTCCAGGTATCTCAAATTTTGTTCTTTTATCCGATTATGTAACACACGTACTCGCCAAATCGTGCTGGTCTAAAAATTGAGAAAATTGTTTTCCAGAATACAACAAAACTTTTTATGGCTCATACTAAAAATTTCTTTGAGAAAAATGGGTGAGTAATCTTTTGATAGTTCATCATCGTAACTTAAAGTTCATCATCGTAGACTGGACTTTCTATTGGACCTACTGTTTTTAGCATCGCCATATATTTTACCAAGTACTTTCGCTTTGGCTAGCACCGTTCTTTTCCAGGTCATTACTGACTTACCGACTATCCTTGTGAATTCCATTACAATGATATTCGTGTTATGTCAATTGGAGTCTTTGCCAGTGTATGGTCGATTTTTTCATTTATTTTACTGACGTTTATTTTGAGACCAATTTTCTTTTCATGGTCTGTAGTTTCTGCTGCATATCGACCTTCCTATGTGTTAGCACGTAAATGTCCAGTTCAAATAATTGAACCGTGTTAGTGGTCTCCATTCAATACTATTTGGTGATGTGGGGTCGAGTTCGCGCATGATTCTTTCAATCGTTATTAGGTATAATGGAAGATTGACACAATTGGAGAATTGTTCACGTTGTTCGGTATACCCATTTTGCAAATTGCCTTCCAGATTTGGTCTCGACTGATTAAGTCAAATATAAAATAATCATCTGTAATACTTTTAATGTACTGTTGAGAAATAAAAAACCTCTTCAGTTCTTCCATTCTCTTAGGTCGCCTTTCCATTCCTACGAGATTCTCCCAGTGTTCCATACTTCAAATAATAGAAGTGTAAGAAGTGGGTTGCCTTTGAATAATTCAGTTGTTATATTATCTGTACTTTTTTTAAGTTTCCTGTTTCTAGATGACAGTTATACCTTCCCGCTCCGTTGGTGAATGCGTATTGATATAGTTACTCTATATAGTTGCCATCCGGAAGTTCGTAATCCGTTTCACTTGTGGAGTCGTCTTCAAAGTATTTTTTTCGTCAATTTGATGGTTGCTCTTATGAAGTTAGGGCTTAACCAGTCAGATCATTTATGGGTGGATTTTTTTTTTAACTTCTCAATGACTTTGCTTTCACATTAGTGTATAGTGTGCGCATATCTCTGCTAGTTGTTGTTCCTTCTGCAGTCTTGTATACAGGTGTGGGATAGGAGTTCGTTAACTTTCATCGTTCTTTGATTTTCTTTCGCGATTCATCTAACATACATACTTCCTCTTATTCAATTGTTTGTAGTATTAAAAGACAAGAATAAGAAAAGAACGTAAGTATCGACCCTAATAAAAGAACTAGATAAATAAAACATTTTAATTTGTAGTTCATGTACTTTCTTATATAAGAACATAACACAAATTTAATTTAATTTGTTTAACTGCCTTATGAATATCTTAAATTAAATTTATGCGCTGTCTTTGAATTTATAAGATGTGTTACGAATATTTAAATCGTGTATATAAGAAAAAAATTAACCCCTATAAAAATTGAACAAATTGACCATTTTAGTTTGTGCCTTAATATCAAATTTACTTGATATCAATATCAATGAGACTGTAAGAAAGTAGCTCTATCTTATACATATACTTATAGTTGGTTTTCTTCTTATTTTATAAAGCAACTTAGTGATACCATTACGATACATATCTTACAAATGGATAACAATAAACATTTCGATGTGGCTAATTTCATATCGCCCAACCAAAAATTTTGATATGACCCATTCCATTCAACTATATATACACTTGAGTGCAAAAAAATTGCATATTGCTCAGTTTCCCACAAAAGTTCAAAAATACCAAAAAAAAGCCAATATTTGCTTAATTTTTTTTAATGTAGATTGAAAGTCTATTTCAATACCTGTCCAGTGGTTACTTTTTTGTATTTATACGTGCGGGGGTAAACATCTGAGATACACGTTTTTATGAATTTGTCTCCCTCTCATGGCTCCCATTCCGCTACAATCGCCTGTTGCAGCTCCAGGCTTCGAGCTGGTCGCTTCATAACAGGCACATCCACCACTTGAAGGTACGTACTGATATAGCCGTATGAGGTCACGCATTCTTCATGAACCGAAAATTTTCAAGAATAAATTCAAAAGGTACGAAGTACTCCTTGAGCACTTTCTAAATGTATCGTTAAGAAGTCATTATGCTGTGCTGTGTAGTACGAGGTCGGCCCTTGTCGTTGTCTGAAGCCACCCGTTTCGTAGCTCCATTAGAAGGCGAAATAAATAAAGGAACGTTCAAGCTAATCATCGATATGCGAATGATCACAATTCCAATCGAGATATTCCATGGTATGCTATTTGTATTGATCTTGTTGTCACTTGATCAAATCACTTTGTTGGCCTGCTACAAGTACAAAAAAGCATAGAATAAATATATATAAGAAGTCTTAAACCGAAGACAATAAAAATATTAGCGCTGCTACCGACCAAATTTCATACTAGTAAAACCTCGGATTTTATCTATTGTACTTGTTTTTATATTCTGCCACACCATACACGATTAACTTATTTTACTTAGTTTTATTAAAGTTTTAGTAGTAGCTATGTGTACGTATATTATATTCTATTATGAAAAAAAATTTTCAGTATTTTTTACTGATAAAACCAAAGCGAGAAAAAAATTAAAAATGCCATTAGAGTGACAGAGATCGTGTTTTACTTTTTTTTTATAGTGGATATATTTTGACAGATGCGTGTAACATAACCAATAAATTAGAAATTTTTTTTGTTTTTGAAAAAAAGACAAAATACGCTTTAAATTTACAACAATAAATTGAATAAAAAATAAACTTAACATAATTATTCATTATTTCAATTAGTTTCACAATGAATAAAGATGAATGGCACAAAACGAAATATTAAAATTATTAATTGACCATAAAAAATCATCCATCTTTATTTTTCCTATAAAATATTTCTCCAGTACTGAATAAAAATACTTCTCTTCATATATTTTGTCAGTACTGCTATAATTATTTTCTCCGTAACCATAAAAATTTACTCAGTACTGAATAAATTTTTTGTACTGGAAATATTTTTTATTTCACTCGCACTTTAAGAAAAATTATATTTTTTATCCCGTCTTGACTATTTTGTCAGTATTTTTTCATAATGGAAATCAGGTTTAATAAACAAAAGGACAGAAGAAATGAAAACCATATTTTTAATTAACACTGGTGTTTGTAATGCATATATAGATACAATACATATGCATGTAGGAATATTTTATTGTGTGTAATATTCCAGTTAAGCTTTTACAAAAATCGTAAATGTTGATTGCCCGAAAAGTGAAAATCGATTTTGGAAGATTTAATGTCGTGTATTTTGTGAAATTATGTGTGACTTAATAGTTATAGAAGAAAAAATTGATTATTATTGTGTAGAATATTCAGGACGGTTATTGTTTCTAAAAAGTATTTTGTTTAGTGAATATTATTGTTTTTTATGATAAATATAGTGCTTTTTATTGTTTTTTATTATAAATATAAAGACGAAAAATATAATTGACGATTATTGTTTTAGTTAAAGTTTTGATTTATTTATACAATGAAACCATCTGGTATAAAGTGTGCGGTTCCGAAATGCGATTCAAAGCAAAAAGATGGTGCCCGCTTGTTTAAATACTCTGAAAACTATTTAGACCATGGTGCGTGGCTAAAAAACTGTGACATTTTACCAATGTGTAAAAAACGAATATATATATATTTGTGCAAAACATTTTGAAATAAATTTCTTCTTAAAAAGGAAATTAAAACTAACGGCAGTTCCAACACTTTTCTTACCACCTAGAATCCCTAAAGGTCAAACAGATTATAATATTGAATTATTGGCCTCTGAAAATGTGGACCCAAATATACAAGATATGTATATTTAAATTTAAACAGTTCCATCAGAACATATTCGAGGTCAAAACCACAACAGGACAATAGAAGATATTATGGAAATGCCAGATCCATATTTCGACGAGAATGAAGTGATCGGTACTTGTGGTGACTGTTAAATCCGTGATGAAACGTTGAAGTATATAGATCATTAAATAGGAAACTACATTTTAAGATCGATAAGTTAAAGAGTAATACGAATAACCTTTTAAAAATCGTAAAGAACTTAAAACAAAGAAATCGCACAATAACTAAACAAGTTTTATGTTTAAAATCAAAAAATAAAAAGACAATAAATGAAGTTATTGACAGTCAAATTAAAAGTGACCATGCCAAGAATTTTTGTAAAATGATCATGATTAATCGACCAAAAGCGCAAAGATGGGCTGATCCTTTTGAAATACTTGCTCAGAATATATGCTATAAATCTCCAAAAAGCTATAATTTTATGAGAGATAGGCTAAATTTTGAAATACCATTAAAAGCCGCGCTAATACGTTGGCAACCAATAAAAAAATTTTCCACAGGATTCAACAATAGTTTTATGCTCGAAAAGTTAAAGCAAAAAATTAGTACTTTAAGTCTAGTTGGAAAATTGTGTTCTTTGGTTTTCGATGAAATAAGAATTCGGAAAGATTTAAAGTATAATGCAGTTACGGATTGTATTAACGGTTACATCGATTTAGGAAATGATTGCAGGGAACGAAAATTAGGAAGCTATACGTATATGTCTTTATGGTCCGTGAAGTTATAGATAACTGGAAGACAATTATTAGTTACTATGTTTTAGAAAACGCGATTTCATCGAATAGTTTGACTAAACTGATCCTAACAAATTTAGATTTAGTGTTTTCGTTGGGCTTAGATGTACGAGCCGTAATCTGTGATCAAGGTTCAAATAATCGTAAAGCTTGGGAGATTATGCGAGAATTTTATAAAATAGAAACCGCTTCTATGATACGAATGTGTCCTAAATTAAGTGACAAGCACATTAATCCCGGCCATTTTGATAAAATGAAGGTTAAACTTGCCACTCAAATATTTAGTTGTAGTATGGTCGCTGGTTTGAAAACCGCATATGAATTGAATAAATTCCCAACAACATTTATAGAAAAAGTACCAGCCACATGGTTACTTTTTGAGAAATTCGATAAACTCTTCGACTGCTTAAATTAAAAAATTGTATATAATGCCAATCCATTCAAGTCGGCACTTCAAAACGATGAAAATACTAAAGTACTACCGTATCTCAAAAGGATGCTAGTTTTTTAAAATCGATAAAGCTAGTTAATAACAAAAAAGTTTGTTCGGTTATGGAATGATTCAAACCATTACGAGTATGTTAATATTAATGAAGATTACATATCTATTAACATCGCGACTTAACCAAGATGCATTGGAAAATACATTTGCATTAATAAGATCGGCCAACGGAACTTATATAAATCCATCAGTTCAGGAATTTAGTTTTACACTTTCGAAATTATTATCAATAAAATATTTGACATCATTCACGGAACATGCAAACTGTGAAGGATACAATTAAAGACTAGATGTTATTCGACAAGACCAGTAGTTAGAAGTTGAACCAGTTTCAAATCAAAGTGTTTATTCCAATAATTGTGAAACCCATAATGTTTCAGATGATAAAATTTTGGAAAATGGAGATGCATCTCTAAACATTAATTCAGTTTTAGAATTTAATAGTACTGATGAAGTTTGTAGCATCACCATATCAGACCATTCCATTAGATATTTTGCAGGATATTTAATCTTCAAAATATCAAAAAAAATAATTGCGATGATTGTGGTAAATCACTGCTCAAGGAAAATGATTATGTGGAAAAAACTTCGGAATTATTACTAAAAAATAAAAACTATACGGGAGACAATTTTGGTCGTCTACAAGCACCATCTGAAATGTTTTTTTAATTTGTGCCTTCACCAAATATCTATTTTTAATACATTTTTTTTTAGAAAAATCTCACATTATTGGATGAAATTGTCCAAAAACTATTAAACTCTCATTTTGAGTTTTACTCAAAACTAAATTTTATGGTTACCATTGAAACACTAGTTGAGTTATCTCATTTTAAAGAAATTTGTTATTACTTGCCTTTCCAAAACCGTAAGTAGGAAATTTTATTATGCCAGTATTAATACACTTGCATAGAAACACATACTGTAGAATATATGTTGAGAACAAGATTTTGGAATGTATGTTCAGGACAACATTGGTGTAGTTGAATAGCATGTAGAATGTATGTCTATAGATAACATTGGCATGGTTAGATGGAATTTAGAGTGTATGCTCATCACAACATTGGCAGCCAAAGTGTGACCATTTTTAAAATCAAAACAATCATTTCGAATTCAAAGATATCTCGTTTCAAATTAGGCAGTCTCTGAAATATAGACTAGTGACATAAATATTCTTGAAATACACGATAGAAAATAAATATTAACTATATGGACTTTTTCGTTTATAATCTAAGGTTGATTTTTTCATATGATTGTTTGCGAACGAAAAAACTTGGCAGGCTTGTGGAAACACACACACACACACACACCTCCTAAAGCGAGGTTTTCGTAATAAATATTACACACAACTACATGTTTAAGCTAGGTTAGTCTAGCTTCCAAAAAATATAATATGACGAGTGTCGCTAGCTATGAAATATCATTCAAGAAACAAACCACATGAGTTTTCTTACATTTATTATACTTTTTGAAAAAAGACACCACTGGATATGTATTGAAATAGACTTTGAAGTTTAGTGAAAAATTAAGCAATCTGCGATTTTTTGCACTCAAGTGTATATACTGTACATATCATGAATAACAAACTACTACCATATACCAAACTATAATAGTTGACAGCTTTTTATGAAATAACACATATAAAACAAAAGAAAACCAATTTATCTCACTCATTTACGATAAGACTAAGAAAAAAACGAATGGAGAAGACGAACAATACAAATTCCAATTAAACAATTAATCACCACAATTACTTAAATGTCTTCTTCCCCATCCATACAACATCGTTTCGCATGTAGCAAACATTTATTTTTATTTATCATAAATTTTCTTGGAAAGCATGTACATGTACGTATGTATGTGTATACAATTAAATAATTTTCTTTTCGTCTTATTTTGAGTGTGTACAAAAGTCCTAACGGAATTCGTTATCTATATACATATACACCGAACGAAATGACATCTTAATGTTTAATTTAAGCCAATTGTTTTACTCCGGCTCATTGTACGAACATAATATGCTTAATCTCAATACATAACGAATATAAAGAAATTATGTTGTTTTATTAGTTCACCCATTTTTTGGGTGGCTCGTTCTCCTTATCCTATACGAGTATGTCAGTATATAGTAGCGCAATTCAGGCGAGAAACGAAATAAAAGAAAAATCAAAAAAGAAAAACGATTTAACACAAAGAGCTTAAAGGAAAAATCAAAATTAAAGCATGAATTAATTTTTAATTGATTTTCGTCTCACTCTAATTTGTGTAAACATACAGTTGTAGTGCTTCAGTATTGCGCCTGTGGCCAATGTATTTTGTGATATTAGAAGATAATTTTTTTATCGTCAAATTCGAAATTAATTGATTTGCTACATTTACTCGTATATATACTCGTACATAATGGAAATGAATATTTAATTACCAATATTGGAAATGTTTTAAATCTTAATTAATCAATATTAATGTGTATGTTGAAGCGAGGAGGGAAATTAATTATAGTTAATCTTCAATTTAATTAATTAATTCGATTTGGTTGTTGTTGCTGGATTTTGTGAGAAAACAGCATCTATATCTAGGCTTTAGGGAGTCTTTAATTTTATTAATTATTAGATTTAAATAAATTATTTAGTTTTTGTTGGTAAATTGGATTTTGGAGACTTCTCAGGTTTAGGTCGACCTACGGGCAATCGCCATATAAGACGCTGGTCTAGAAAGACAAACATTCTGCGTACTCATTAATTATAATTATTGAATAATTTGTATGTCTCTGAGTAACGCTATATTAAGTTCAACAGTTGATAAAAAACGCAGTTGGTTGGCGACCTCTACCTGCAGTTAGTTAAAAGTGAGTGTTAGTGCATGCAAGTTGTTTGAAGTTGTTTAAGTATGCAATATTTGTAAAACAGACTCAAATTAAGATCTTGGTGGTGATTCCTACTGGTCATGGTCGCTTTTGATAAAGTTCACATTTCAGTGTGAAACCTACCTTTACCTTCTCAGAACTCGCAAAACTGTGGATATTTTAAAGAACCAGTTTTGAATTTTTCAAAATTTAAAAATCAGTTAAACCGGTAAAACCGACTCTCAAAACAAATTATTCACATACATAAAAATGTTACTTTTTCTTTTGTGTTATGTAAGCTTTTACGGGAGGTTTGCTCCTGTTGGGATCCATATTTTCACCTGCCTTTTTGATTTCCGGGTCGTACTCATAGAATATCGTCACCAGTAACGACATTACTAAAGTTGCTAGACTGTTTATTTACGAATTTGTTTAGGAAAAAAATGCACTCAATCTTCTTTTTGGGCCTCATTTAAAAATTGTAGAACCTTTTGAGCAGATTTCTTCGTGTATCCTAGATTTTTTTTTATATTGAAACTTGTGTTTCCAGACTAACCATCAATTTTCATCTGAATTCTCAAAAACTAAACTATAATGTGGTCACTGATTATCCAGCGATGCACCAATGCATGTCCGTATGTTGCTTCTAACATACTAACGAGCGCGAAAGGTTTGGTTCTTTTTAGTATCCTCACCAAATGTTCACTATCCAGTAGTCGACAGGCTTCCACATTGTCATGCTCCATTAGCCTTGATTCATATATTTCGTTGCAAATCTTTTATTTTTTTTTTATTTTCGGAACTCTAAAATCACAATGCAAATCTGTATTTCGAATGTATCAGGGTGCATATACTCACCTTATGCTGGAAGTTTTATATAAGTCTTATGCTAGGATTCTTAGTACAACCACAAAGCTGAATGCCATATAGCCAGATCGGCTTTGGAACCTGATTATACAATTGTAAATAATTAAGATCAAGCTCTTTTCTGTTCAGAAATAAGGTCGAATAGTTTTTTTAATCTTATGACACATATTATGTGTCATTCTGCGAATATGATCAATTGTTAAATGTTTTCATCTGCACCCAAATTAGTTTACGCCTCTACTTTCTATTATAGGCTTCATTCTTCTCAGGAGAAGTCACTCTATAAGCTTTGTGAAATAATAGGAAGCATGGATATCGGGTGATACGATTTAGCTTCATTGGTCGGTTTACCTGGTTTCGGCAACATAATAACCCGCAACCTTCCACACAGAAAGAATATGCTGTAATCTAATAACAGCTTTCTCTGGTAGTTGCTTTAGAATTTCTCTCGTTTAAATGTCATCTACATGACCCTTTGCTGTCTTCAGATTGAATTTTATTTCCCTATCAACTTCTTTCTAAGTAATTAGAAGGATTCTACCCACTTAATCGTTGCTTCCATTTTCGATTATAATATCCGATTCGGTCTCATTCGGTTTAAAATATCAGCCAGCTTTTGATTTGTTATCTCTAGCCCACGAGCCATCACTTCGCTTAATAGAAGGCAATTGCGTTATTGGGGTTTTATAATTTTTGTAGTCTTCCATTGTTACTTATCTTCGTATTTTCATCAGCGGTCAATTTTCCAAGTTAGAAAGAAAAGATTTTCATTTAACTTCGAAATTTGTGCTGTTGTGATTTGTTTTTAAAAATCACCTTGTCAGATGAACTCTTCGTTTGTTGCCATGTTCTTCTATAGCTTTCTTTTTTTCTAAGACCAGGTTCGAATTTCTTTTTAAAATATTATTTATATTGCTTTCTAAATCAGATCTGAAGCTCTCCCAATCAGTTGGTTTATTGGCAAGAGTTGGTTTCGTTCCTTCCTTATTACACTGTCACTTATGGAAAGTATGTTTCAAATATCAAACACACATCGATATTTTTAACACCGTTAGAATTCCAAGTAGCAATTTTTAGGTTTTCTTGATACATCATTTTGAGAGAATTAATTCTTTCTAACCTTTCAGAAAAGTTGTTTATGTTATCATTCATAACATTGTGCATCATTTCCATCAAAGTGTTCGAATGTTTAGGGTTCAATGCTGGTCCGGAGTTTACCTTTCCTGTCTCAGCCACTTGCGCGTATGATATACCACCTCTTATGAAGACTAAAAGACGGCCATTCCTGAAATTATCCAGTTTACCATAGCAGTGTTCATCTGCGAATTGGTATAGAATCGTAGCACCATGGCATTGAAAAAATTATGTTACTGCACCAACTTTCTCGTCCTCTTGAAACTCAAATCGTTTCAATATCATTTTGAGGAAGGTGGCATATTTTAAAAATTTCTCAATTTAATACTCCTTGTTCAGTGTTTATATCAGCTACCCGCACAGGTCCCTCCTCTCCAGTGTAGATTTCTATGATTCTACCAAGTTTCTATTTTAGAGGACATAGATTGTCTTCAATAAGAACCATAAAATCATCGACAGCGAGTTTTTTTAATGGTTAAGTCCACTTGCGGCGTTCTTGAAGAGATCTTAAATTTATAATCGAACAGCGATCTCAAAAAGTACGATGATAAAAGTTAATTGGTTTCCAGGTCTCGTGTGGGAAATCTGGCAAATCTGGCATTAGAAGTGCTGTAAGTGGATATTCATTCAAGATATGTTCAAGTGCGAGGCAGTTGAAATGATCAATAGAACTTAAAATTGGTCCAAGCGGTCGACAGTTAAGGATAGCCTCAATTTGTTTCATCAAAGTTATAAGTTATTCGTATGTAAATTTTACCGCATTCATTGTACGGGGCAGCTGAAATTTCGCTAATTTTGCTCGTGGACCGACGTGTAGTAGTTCTCTAAAACTTAATTAATATTAGAGTGAATTTGTGGTTGTCAAGCAAGGGGATTGGATGTTTTGGGAGACGGTCACGCACTCGAACAATGTGGTCCTCGTCCAGATAAAGTGACAGCGAACGAAGTATGAACGCTGTTTCATGATAAATTTATTTTTGCTAATATTCAACAGGGAAATATTCTCTTTGGATGATTTTTATTATGGTGGTGAGAGCACTATTCCATTCTTCCAATTTTAGTGGGCCACTAAATTTGCAATAAGGTTTGATTATAAAACGAAGTATGTACGCAACAATTCGTCTCAATATCCGAAAATCGTTGTGATATTTTATCTCTGTGCGGATATTATGGAACCTTGGTTGAAATGTCTGTGACTGGTACCGTTTTCCGCAATTCACTTACTTCTTTAGGTATTATAAATACTTAACGAAACGTTGGCCAATATGTTACCTCATTTGATAGGAATGAATTTATACCAGCAGGGTTGACTCAGTTGGTACAAGCAGCCATCTTTCCGTGAAACCTTTGTGTTCGCTGTGCCAGAAGAGCTGTTGTGCTACTAACATATAGAAGAACTCGAATTAAACAAATGTCGATCTACCTGGTAGCGTTTGGTTTCAATTTAGTTTTAACTGCCATAACGATTGGATCAGCAATTTTCCCAAAACTATGTATATATCGACGCTATGTACTCGTATATTTTGAATCCATACATAATTAACAAATAACGTGATTTATTTACCAAATAGCTAACCGATATTATTTATTCAAAATTCGATTATTCGATTTGAGTCAAATAATTTGGTTGCGGTAAACAATTTTAAACTTATAATTCTCAATGATGTCAATAAATATGTTATATAAATTTATACCAGCCATGCGAAGGGAGTAGCAAAAGTTCGCTTTGTTGAACAGAAAACAAAAATCTTTTGATATTTATTCTTAAGTCGACTTTATGGTTGCGTTCCTTCCGCTCAAAATTTTTTTCAAACAAATGAAACAAATCACTAGAAAAAACGCGTCATTTTCAACCAATGAAATTGCTTAAAAAATGTTTGGACGGAAGGAAGGAGCGCAACAATGAAGTCGACTTTAATCCTTGTCTTTATGTCTTAAATCTTCTCTACATGATCGCCCTTGATTTTAATGAATTTCTTAAGTCATAGATAGACTTCTTATAACATTCTTCAAAATCTTGCTTTTTAAGTTTATCAAGTTCAGCATTAACTGCAAAACTGCATCTCCTTAGTGTTCAACTCCCTTCAAATTGGTTTTAATTTTTGCAAATAACCTTGTGGTGTCTACAAGGTACTAAATCCGTTGAATATTTAAAAACTTTTATTAAACAGTCTTCGCTATACCGTTTTACAGTTACCATCTAACCCTTTTCCAGCGGAACAGCAACTACAATTTTAGGTCGCGTGAAGTAGTTTGACATCATTTTTTTTGTTGCTGGTTTTAGTTGCTTAGCTTTTACGAGTGGTTTTGCTCCTGTTGGGTTCCATACTATGGACTGCTGTTTGATTTTCGGATCGTACTTCTAGAACCAAAATTCGTCAACATTTCAATTTTATTTACGAAAAACTTAGCAAAATTCACGCGACCTCAGTTATAATTTGTGGAGCCCGATTTCTTCGTGTATTCCAAATGATTATTTAATATTTGCGATACAGCCATTCAAGTCCAATTTATCAGTAATAATTTCTTCTGTCAATCGTAATCTTTGTCAACTTTAGACTTAACAAGGGCCAAAGTAATGTCATCAGTGGACCGTTCTTCAACAGAGAAGTGTCCCGTCAAGAATCTTCGAAACCACTTGAAAATAGTCTGTACACGGTAAAAAATGAGACGTCTTGCATTTTTAGGTAGTCAAAATATGGGTAGTTAATCAAATGTGAACAAAAATTTCAGACGTTATTTTTGGTGAACTTTTTGGCTCTTCGTAAATTAATACTATGTCTTCGTGAAAATTGACAGAAAGTATTAATGGAAAGAAACTTTCACTCTTAAAAATAGTGAATCGTATAAAATTAACTTAAATTTTGTAAATTTTAACACTTCAAATTTTCTTTATTCGATTTAATTTTGACATTAAATATAACAGAAACACTAGATTGGATTTCACGACGAAATAAAATCGAGATCATCTAATATGACTACTTCATATTATCAAAATAATGTGTAACCCATTTAGGGACGTCATTTTCACTATCAATTGATTCCTTTTTTCCAGATCGTTTCTCTTGTTCTCGTTTTTTATGTATTTTGTTTTCGTTCAAACCGTTTTAAAATTCAATTTAATACTTATCATCGTCAGTCGTCTTATAAATTTACAAGTGGCAAGATATAAAGTGAAATTTGTGGTTTAACAAAAAATGATTGTGTGAAGAAATAATTCGGTGAATTCCCTTTTTACAAAAAGTAAGTTTTTGAATTTTCCAGTGCTATAATTGTGTATAGTATATACATATACATAATATATTATATATTATACATAATATATTATATATACATAATATATTATATATTTATTAATTATTTTTGTGTCTCTTAAATTTTGTTTTAACAGCTCGGACTAATTTTAATATACCGCAAGACATCGAACTTTAACAAGTTGATGAAAAACGAGTTGAAATTAGCAAAAAATTTATATTAGGAATTTATGCATTGGTTTGGTTTTAATGTAAGTCTTTTAGAAGTAAAACCAGTAGAAATAATAATAACAGACATATCTTATTTTACCACACCAACGCCATAGTGTTCTTCTCAATCAACGACAGTAAGAGTGAGATGAATGGAAAAAACCGGACTTTCTAGAAATCCAAGTTTTGAAGGTATGTAATAATATAATCTTTTAAAATCTTTATTATATTAATTGCGATATTTATTGTATAAACAACAATTCAAATTAATTTCTATTTAGTTGGCCGATTTGATTTTAAACCCCATATATTATATAGTATAAACTAAACACAAACTCTAATCTTAAATATGTTACTATTTTTACAGGATTTAAAACTATACTTCACTGCTTCATGTCATCCATTGACAGGATAAAGGGAACAATTCGATCGGATAGAGTGCCGTACAAACCTGGGAATTCATCATAAATACACCACCACTTTATCATTATATTTTTGAAAATCAAGGTAAAGAACTATCCGCGAAATGTGAAGTTGTTTTACTATTAATAAAATATGTATATGGAAAATATATTCACATAAAATAGGAAAATCATGGGTAACAGAATTATACAGCCTAATATTTGAACATCATTCTAAATTTAAAAAATAATATTCTTAAAAAATTTTAAAGCCTAAGCACCATCACATGATACAATATCCAAATATAATAAAAAAGATTGGACCTCTATTAAACATTTGGTACATGCGATTTGAGAGTAAACATAACAATTTTAAGGTAATGGTAGATACCCAAAAAAAAAATTTAAAGTTTGTAAAATTTTGTCTTATAAATATTAAGAACACATTTCGATTCACTTTGAATTATATTTAGAAGTAAAATTTGAATTTGAAGATACAAATGATTCCAACTTTTGATACTTTACTATTATTGAAGCTTGTTTAAAAACTGAAACACTCGCCGATTTTCATTTTCTTAAATACCTTAACTATACTGGCGAAGGGTTCTTTATCTTAGAAAACAAATTATTGAATTGGCCAATATTTAAGAAAATTGTTAAGTTGTTATGTTGTGGCTTAAGTTTTTTGTTTTATGTGCTTGGTATATCATACAAAATGTTTTAAGAAAAATTTTCAAGCATATTAAATTAACTCACTTTGAAGAAATAATTATGAAGTAATAAATATAAAATCCTTGAAATATCAAAAATCATTTAGTTTAAATAGAATTAATAATAAGTTATATATAATATGTAAGATAAGAATAGCACAATATAGTAAATAATTGTTGAACTTTACACGAAAATAATGTAATTTGAATAAATAAAGCTTTGGATTGTAAAATTAACTATTGTTATAATTATTCATACATAAATATTATTTCCTTTAAGTAAACAGAACATAATATATTAAGTATATTAAATATGACGTTTTATTGAATTTATAATTCATGTATTGATTAGAATTAAATTTGCTAATAAAAAGATACTTTTTTAAACTATTAAAATTATTTATTTTCGATGCCAAAAAAATATCAAAATTAACCTTTTTAGGGGGTTAATTTTAACTTTACTCGACATCCTTAATAAACATAAACCATCTTAAAATATTAATTTTCTCACACTAGGAGTTTAAATTTCAATCTAGTTTATTTTACTTATTAACTCTTTTTAAATAATAATTAAAGATTAATTTAGAAGCTAAATGAATTTTGACGTTCGAGTGATCAATATTATCTACCTACCAGAAAAGAGATCGATAGATTCATATTTTTCACGGGTCCAAGATAAGTTCGCGCTGGTGTAAGCCAAAAGACGTTAATAATCACGTCTTATTTCTAACCGTGTAGGCTTTCGTTTACGCTAAAAACCGAAGAGTATCATACATAGCGAATTTCTGTTTGCGTTGATGGTGGAATTTCGTCTGATGCATCCTCTGCTATTTTGCGTATTCTAGTCTCCATTTTAACCGATCTTTCCTGAATTTTTGACAGTAGTCTCATAAAAAAACAATAGCAAGTGATTTGGTATTTTTTTTTTTTTAATATTTAAGTCGAGTATTCAGCGAACTTTTGTTACTCCCCTCGTACATAATATATAGGTTTGGGATAAGTTACATTTTTGGCAATAATATTTCCGTTTTATTGTTGTTCTTCTTACCAAAATAAAGTTTTGTTTCACAAACGTATCGAGGAAAATTTCAATTTTCTTTAATAACTTTATTTTGTTGGCAATGTGCTTGGAGAGCTTTTTTAAACCATAAGTTATAATATATTTACCAGGAACTATTGTAAATTATTTTCGATATAATTTTGTATTTATATTGTCTACGAGCATGTATATACATATAATAAATAAGCCATCTTCTTATGTATACATACATATGTGTATAGAGACAATATGCATCTATAATTTTTTATATGAATAAAATATTTCGACTAGAAATTTTCCTCCATTAGTCAATTCTTGTATAGATAAATATTCTAAAATATGTGCATAAAATATTTTCCAATTGATAAGGAAATGGATAAAAAAATGTACATACAACCTTAACAAACCAAACGTCTATCTTCTAACCACAATTTGTCTTATATACGAGTAAGAGTATTTTGTACTCGTCGTATATTGTGTTGTGTGCTACATAACCACATTATGTTCCAGTTTAATGGTGCGCCCTAATTTTACTGTATTGTTGTATCGTGTGTATGTGTGGTGTATATGGTTCACATATTGCTCGATGTTTTCCACATGTGGTTTTAATTCGAAATTCTTGTGTATCTGCTCTCGGGTTGCTGCTAGACGGAAAAAAATATGTATTATTGAAAATTATATGAATGTTAGATTTGCCGACAAGAAAAGATACAAAATAAAATGATTATCTGGAATATAAATTTATTAACACTCTATGTAGCAGCAGCAGAAGTTGTCTGAACAGATGGTTAAATTTGAATTATATACTGATTGAGAGATTTTGTGTTGTTATTATGCTAAGTGGTACTAATGATGGTTGAATTTTGTAAGGTGTTTGTGGGAAAGATATGATCACCTATTTTTATGAGGTCATCATAGTTTTCGTCTAAAGGTTATCGATTATTTACCTGTCCCCTCGTTTTGTGTTTGATGTGAGAGCTGAAAACTAACATTAGGTCTCTGTAATTTTTGTCAGCATCGCTTTATATTACTGTCTAGGACGCACTACATTACCTTTTTGACATTATGTCCTTTTTTAAGTTTAAGTCTCGAACACTTTGATTACTAACCGAAAGAGGATGTCATCTTGTATTGATCAACATGATTAGTGCAGACTATAGTATAGATTTATAGGATAGCCTCATTTTATCGTTTTGTTAGACTGCAATTAAAGTTTCATATTTAGCCAAATTATTTTGAAAGTAGCCTTTTATCTTCATTTTTTATAATTATAGCCAGGCCAGATTTGCTCAAAACTGAACTTCATCAGTTTTAAGCAGTGAATGATTGAACACTGACTCATTGAAAAAAAGAGCAGACGTATTAGTGCTTTTTCACGTTACTACTTTCAAAGTTGTACAATGGAGTAGAAATTACACTTCTCTTACTGTGCCTCTGCCTTAGTCTAGTTCAAAACAGTTTTTACTAGGCCAAAGACTCCGTCTAAGTTATATGCTATATGCTACGTATATATATATATATATATATATATATATATATATATATATATATATATATATATATATATATATATATATATATATATATATGCTAGACATTGCTAAATCAGCGGTTAATTTTCAAAATCAGATACCTCTGAGCTTGAGCGAGATTCTTATTTAGCGTGATCATTGAGCCTATATCAAATAATTTTCATTAAAATATTTTGAAATCACATAGCGAGTTGGCTTTATATACACTCTAAAAAGTTTTTGATGTAATATTACATCGATAATTGATGGCAACAGAATACCACCGTTAATCATTTTAAAAGTACTCTCTAAGAGTATTTTGAAAGAATTGCGAATAGATATGTAAACTACATTTAAACCATAAAAAGTAATTTTACACTAAAAAGATTTAAGTTAGCATGGACATTTTACAACAGAATATGTAAATTTTGACTGATTTTTCACCGAAATGTTGTAAATTTACACATAATAATCATAATATTACCTCAAAAAATACTCATTTTGATGTAAATTTCTCTTTAAGTTTACGCATAAAAGCCTATTTTTAAATAAAAAATACGCTTGTTGGTGTAATTATTTACCTAATTACTTATTTGCTCGTAAAACCACCAAGAAGATTTAACTTTAGAAATAAAAATAAATTTTTCAAGTGGTAAATACCTTTACTTTATTTAAACTTTAACATTTCTGTAATAAAATTCATTAATTTAGTTTACATTTGTCAAATTATACAGCAATAACTTTATCAGAGAACATTTCTTTGGCTCTTATCATTCCTTAGTGTATCTGAAATAAGACAGTTTTGAATATAAATTTAATAAAGTCAAATATTATGATGAAACTTTTAGACTTCATATCACAAATCAAAAGTTATTTCTAAGGTGATAAGAACAGAGATTTAAAACAAGTCTTAAAATCTAAGCTCTCTTGTCACCATTTGCTGATGTTGAATTAATTAAAATTAACTCACCTATCAGGACAAACCAAGTTGTGTTTGTTGGACATGCGTTTTTAATTGCGTTAAAAGATGTTCCAAACTGAAAAATAGACGTGTGAGACGTTTCCGTGATGTATACCATTGTTGGATCTAACCTCAAATTTTTAAACATAAAGGTTACTAACAGTAATATTGACTACAGTATTTAAAGATGAAGTGAATCCTATAACAATCAACTTGACAATCTGTATAAGTTCTAATTTTTTAAACAATGAGGTTCTTAGTAAATGTACAGCATATTTTTTTCAATCGATGTCGATTCGAATGCTTCTTATATTTTTTAATTAAACTGGAATTAAAATCATAATTTGAACAATTAAACATTTTAATATACTTTACTTCATAGAACTGTATTAATATTTATCTTACATTTAATTAATAATTTTTTTCAATTTGATTCCACAACAGACGTTTTCACTTTCACTGATCAATGTGACACTAACGCAAAACGTAAATAATGATTTACATTGATACTGAAAGCACTTTTAAGTCTGAAAAGTATATTTACGACTGAACAACTACTGTGCTACACAAATGGTGTAAACTTACAACTTAAAGTTTAATTTCACATACCGATTGGTATTTCTTTTACTCTTATGATAGGAAAAATACACAAAACTGGGTAATTTTACTATTTTCAGGGTAATCATTTTTTTATACATAGTTATCAGTTGAATTCTAAGCATCGAATGTAGATTTACATCAAAAATTGTCATTATTATCAAGGTATTTTTACGCACTTCAATCCTCATTTTTTAGAGTGTAACTATTTACTACCGTAATTATACGAATCAGTAATTGTATCAAGTAAAAAATTATTTTGTAAACTTTTTGTGCAAAGCTGGTGCTTATAGTTTTTTTTAAAGAAACCCTATCAATCAGATCTCTGTGAAGTTAGCCCGAAAAATTTTCCCGAAAAACGCTTATAGTTGAATATGGTAGCACTAGAAAAAATTTATAAATATAATTATAATATCAAGAGACTATAATGACAGTAAATTATATAAATAAAAGACTAAATACAACTAGAACAAATAAAATTGAGTACCATTAACTAAAAACAAAATTCATGATATTTAGTTACCAATATTATTCAAATATTATAACCTAAAATAAAATGTATCAAAAAAACTAATTATTACAAATCTAATATAATAAAATTATTACGATAGTTCATTTCAGAAAACTGAAAACTGGATGGAATACTTTTGTAGGTAATAAGTTGACCTTTCATGTGTCAAAATAACAAAATAATTCTATTAGGCAAAGGGTTGTGATAGTCGTTCGAAATAGGACCTAGATATTCATTGTCAAGAATATCGATTCAATATCATTGCCAAATATCTCTTTGCATTTATCGGTTTTTGATAAATTCAAATTGCAGATACAATATATCGATCCAATATATTTATTTAGATTTATCAGGTTTTGCTCGTTTTTTGATATCGGTCATATAAAAGGTCAACTCATTACCTACAAAACCTTTACCAAGCGATTCTTGGAAATGAATATCTAGGGCCTATTTCGAACGACTATCACGACCCTTTGCCTAATAGAATTATATTGTAATTTTGGCACATGAAAGGTCAACTCATTACCTACACAAGCGATTCTTGGTAATGAATATCTAGTGAATTTTAAATGACCATTTCTAATCATTTTTTTTTTAATTTTAACGTGATTCAATTTTTTCGTGATGATGGTTTGCCATAGTTACTATCGTGTTACTATATTTGTCGTGATAGAAAAGTTTTTTCGGGATGATGCTTAAAAATGTCGTGATAAAAAGTTTTTTTCGGGATGACATTGACAAATGTCGCGATATTTATATTTAAGTGTTGCCATCGCATTTTCTCGGGATAATTTTCGGGCTAACTTTACAGACATATCAATCAGACTTGACTTAATATTGATGCATTGTGATATCTCTTTCTAAGTACACTATATAACTCCATCTGGGCATTGCATTGCTCCATACCAATCTATATAGCAACTGGAAGATGGTTTGACCCGCTAAAATTTTACGCGGTATATCCATATGAATCAGAAATTCATCATAAGTGGTATGTTACCATTTGGAATATGACTTAATTCAAAATAAATATCGAAAATATTTTTGATGGCGTCAAAATAATTTACGGAAAGTTATATTAGGCATTAATGACCACTCCACCGGAATCGATTAATATAATATCGGTAGAGCTTTTTCCTATGGGTCAGTACTATTTAGGCTGTTTTATATATATGGTCTATACAAATTGGGACTTTTGCCGTGTGATATTTAAAACGTCAAAAGAGAACTGTTTAAAATTTGGGAATGCTTGGGTTCAAATCAGATTGCACAGACAAAAAAAATCGATGAAAGCTCTATGATGAATTAACGATGCTTTACCACAGATATAGTAACGCATAGAAAATCCCGCGACAAATTGCGAGAAATGATAAACTCTATACGTGGCATAAACTGTTGATCAACTCGTTAAGTTCCCCAATGTTTCGATTATTCGGTGACACCTGGAGATGTAAAATTCATGGTACTCTATCATTAAGTCAATATTTCAAATTCCTTAATTATACAAATTTTAACAAAAATTCGTAAGGATTTGTTTCGAAAAGCTAATTTGTCTTTGGCATTGAAGTTCCATAAAATCCCCTACTAAAAACTCATGATGAAATTTGTTAAATCGCACACAAATAGGATTATAAAATATGGACGAAGTGCTTGCGATATTATTTTCATGACAGTATGAATTAAGTATTAAACGACAATCTTTTCGCCTACAGTCAGTCAGATTCGATTTTGTGCAAAGTTTTCAACAGTTTCTGCTTCTCCGCCCCTACACTGTTCAAGGTTTGCTTTGTTCGGAATTTTCATTCGGAACATATGATTATTAAGGGTACAATGTCCCATGAGATTACCCAGAAAAATCCTCATAGTTCGTCTATCATAACTCAAAAAGTGCTTGGGATCGTTGTTGATTTATTGTTACCAAGAAAATTTTGGATAGACAACACGAAATAAAGTTATAGTCGATATCTCTCTTAAAAGATAAAAAGTCCCTCAAAAGTAGAAGCCAATTTATCAGCCAATATATTTCATTTGATATCCAGAAAGGATCCATTAACAAAGTTCTCTGCAATTTATCTCGTTTGCAAAGAGTGCTACTCTAAATATTGCAGTGATTTCCGCCTGAAATACGTTGTGGCGTAACTACAAGTTAGATAATTTCACCTAAGGATTTTTGTATGTATAATCCATCACGAGCCAGATTACAGCATACTGATTCATCAGAGATCATCATATCGTCAGAATTACACGAAAATTCTAAATGGTGTACCTTTTTCGTATATATTTCGCACTATTCATTTTATCCGTAGAATATCATACCACTGAGCTACTCGAAAAAAATCGGTTATATGCATCGTATATAACCTCAACTGTTAAATATTTCAACAAAACTCGTTGGTCTAAAATAAGTGACTATATGTCCAAAAGATATATTTATATTGCTATTCAGTTCGCATGACTTTCAAAATATTGAAGTTTAACTTCTCATTAGGTCACGGGTAAAAACGGCTATAACTTCCAACCAGTCGACAATCGAATATTTTCGTAGAAGTCAGAGAGGGTAGGGGAATATATATTATAATTTCTGTGACGATCTAAAAACCAGCAATATGATTAATATACAAACCTAGTCTGTAAAAATTAACTCTGTTTGTGAAGAACTGAAAATCTCGATAGATCATGCCGCCCAAAAAACTCGTTACAATGAAAATTGTACTCAAAATGATTCGTTTGATAAGAAGTGATCGTAAGATATCGAACCAACGTAAGAGCACTCATTTGTCATCGATGTAACAGTTTTCAAATTTTTGATATAAAACGGTAATCGTTTATTAATTAATACACAGTTATGTATAGTACACTGGTGCGATTCCTCATACGTTTTTTCCCACCCTTCTGTTTCCACCATTATTGGTTTTCCTCTATCCAAATGGTTTCTCATTCTTTTTTAAAGAAAAGACTTAGTTTGTCCCAACGTTGGCAAAATAATACCAAGCCAAATAACTTTACAAACTTATTTGAATAATTCATTAAATTAATTCACGTAGGTAAACAATAAATCAATTTTTAACAAACTTATTTTATTCGAAAAAATTCTTCATGAGAAATAAAATTTAACAACTGAAAAAAATATTATTACTGATACGGGAAAAAATATTTTTAAAAACAAAATTTTCAAGAAAATATTTGCACACATTAAAACCTATATTATGTATCAGAAAATATTGTTAGTAATAAAAAGATTATATAAATTATTTCGACTTTTAGGGAGGTAAAAGTTTTTTCGGTTAAAAATTTATCACATATAAAATTTTTTTCATTCAATATATTTTTTCAGTTTCAATCATTTTCAGATATGATTTCTGTAAAACTGTTTTTAAGGAAAAAAATTTACCAAAACAATTTTCACTTCAAAATTTTATCTTCTATTTTCATATAATTTGAATTAATTTAATTAAAAATTTCACCGTTAATAATTTTACGAAAAAATGTTTTTTATCGGAAAAATATTTCATTCTTGTAAATATTATCTATTCTTGTAAATATTATTTCTTCTTGTAATTAGTTCACGTACGTAAAGAATAAATATATTTTTTTTTAACAAAATTATTTAATTTGTAAAATTTTTATGATAAATAAATTTAATTTAACAACTGAAAAAAAAATTATTCTGATTTGGAGAATTTTTTTTTTAAAAACATATTTTTTAAGACAATATTGATGTATCAGAAAAAATTGTTAGTAATAGAAAGATTAAACAAATAATTTGAACTTTAGATTAAATAAATATTTGGAGGTACATTTTTTTTCGGTGAACAATATTTGACATTAGTTTATAACATTTCAAAATTTTTCATGCAATATATATTTTCAGTTCCCATCGTTTTCAGATATAATTGAATTTCTGTAAACAGTTTCTTAGTTAAAAAATATTTTTTAGTAAATTTTTTTCACAACAATTTTTACCTCATAATTTTATTGCGTTTATCTTGTTTTCATATAACTCGAATTAATTAAAAATTTTACGTTTAACAATTTTACGAGAAAATCTTTTTAGCGGAGAAGTACTTTATTCTTGTAAATACTATTTATTCTTGTAATTAATTCATGTACTTAAACAATAAATCAATTTTTAACAAAATTATTTTATTTGATAAATTTTCTATAACAAATAAAATTTAACTGAAAATTTACTGATTTGGGGAAAATATTTTTTTTAAAACATATTTTTTCGGAAAATATTTACGTTAAAATGTAAATTGATGTTGTAGAACATATTGTTAGTAATAGAAAGATTAAACATATAATTTGGACTTCAGATTAAATAAATATTTGGAGGTACATTTTTTTTCGGTGAACAATTTTAACATTGAAAAAAATTTTCATGCAAAATATTTTTTTAGTTCCAATCATTTTCAGATATCATTGAATTTCTGTAAAATAGTTTATAAGTAAAAAAAATTTTTACGATAAATTTTTTTCCGTTAAAACGTAAATTGATGTATCAGAACATATTGTTAGTAATAGAAAGATTAAACAAATAATTTGGATTTCAGATTAAATAAATATTTGGAGGTACATTTATTTTCGGTGAACAATTTATAACATTGAAAAAAATTTTCATGCAAAATATTTTTTCAGTTCCAATCATTTTCAGATACCATTGAATTTCTGTAAAACAGTTTTTAAGTAAAAAAAATTTTTTTGATAAATTTTTTTCCGTTAAAACGTAAATTGAGTAATAGAAAGATTAAACAAATAATTTTAACTTCAGATTAAATAAATATTTGGAGGTACATTTTTTTCGGTGAACAATTTATAACATTGAAAAAATTTTTCATGCAAAGTACTTTTCATGCAAAATATTTTTTCAGTTCCAATCATTTTCAGATATCATTGAATTTCTGTAAAACAGTTTCTAAGTAAAAAATTTTTTTTTTGGTAAATTTTTTTCGGTGAAAATTTTTTTCCCCAAACATTTTTACCTCATAATTTGACCACGTTTATCTTCTGTTTTCATATAATTTAAATTAATTTGATATAATTTAAATTTTATGTTAAATAATTTTACGAAAAAAAGTTTTTTATCGGAAAAGTACTTTTTCATGCAAAAATTATTTTTTAATCAAATGCGATAAAAATTTGTTATGTTGCATTTTATTAAAAAATAATTTTCAATTAATCATCGAAATCTGTTCACAGGAAGAACATTACACCTCCAGCAGTATCGTAATACGCAATAGATTCATTGTGTTGTGCCCTTAATCATGCCTTAGTTATAGTGAACTTTACAAATATACTGCTAATGTAGAGTTCATATATGCAAGTGATGTTAACCGACCAAAATTTTAGCCGACCAAATGACACAGAGTTTGGGATAGGTACTGGATCCGAATCATTGAAAGAGGTCGATAATCGTCTTGTAGTGTGAGGACCTAACGACCTTCCTACTAATACTATAGGTTAGTATGGAGCTATGCCATGGTTATTTTGTATATAGATGGTTCGAAGTGAATGAGTAGTATTGCTCGATTAGTCTTCGAAATTAATGTCCTGCATTGGCTTAATCAAAATTTGGGAGCAGATTAAAAAATCAACAACAAGCTACGGGTGTTTGTAAAGAAATATCTTAAACGGCTACAGCAAGTGTAAATGGCGATAGATTTATTAAGTGTTTGCCAATATTGGATGTGTTTCATTGTAGACAGTATTCCTTACTTATTAAACGACCTTAATACTTTTGGAAGTGGTTAGTCCAAATCAAATCCCTTTCTATCATTAGATTTTGTCAAATTACGGGTGCCAAAAATACCATCATTCGCCCACTATACGACTGAAAATCGTTCATAGCACGTTATAGATAAGCAAATAATGTCGAGTGTTTTATATATAGCCCGGAATATAATAAATCAAATTTACAGAACACCCAGCCACCGACAAAAAATCGTTTAATGTGTATTTAAATTAAGTGATTTTAATTACAATCGCGCCAGTCGTTGAACTTCCTTCGAGGCAATGACAAATTTTTATATAATTCTTATATAGCGTTAAAAGGAAATTAAAAAAATAATTTTCCAAGACGAGAGGGTATGGTATATATACTGATTTAACCCAAGGTTGTTAAATACTGTCCTTAAAGCAGTGTAAAATATCGGCCGTCCTCATTATAAAATTTGTATTGTCGGCACAGCATGCGACGACTATTATATGATAGAAGATGAAATATACAATCGATAATGTCTTAACCCTTAGCTTAAAAAATGAACTGAAAATCGTCATGCTGTGATTTAAGTGACATTTCGATTAATAATGATCAAAAGAAATGAAAAATTTGTGTTCACTCGTCCGTTTATATTTATTCGTTTTGAAAGAAAATCAGTGATCCGTAGATGGATAATGATTGTCTTTAAGAGTTGCTGCTTGCCTTAAAACGGATATAGCGTTCAAATGTGAAGTAGGTTTTACGAATCAAATGTTGTGCAACGTGAATATAAGGAAAGGGGATGCAATACGGAACTACAAAACCGCCCAGGTGGCGCAGTGGTTAAAGCTGCGGCAGTTGGAGCGGGAGGTACTGGGTTCGAATCCGATTCGAGGCAGGATGCAAAATGGGTTTTTCACCTTCGATCGTTTGGGCGGTGCGATCGGTGGTGAAAAATAAACATAATCTGGATCCTCTGTCGTGTTTAGAATCCTTGGGCCGACCCATCTTCCATGTCAGTACTATAGGACTGACATGGAGCTATGCAAGGCGCAGATGGCTCTACGGAAAGACTCGGACCTATAGCCGTATAGAGTGGTATCACAACGGATCAAATTTGGTCTAAGTGTGCGATAGCAGCCACATCAACTTAACTTAACTTTTTACGGAACTACAGTCAAGTGGTAAATCGTACAGCATACTATTTTATATTTTGTGTTAAGTTATGTATGTCATCCATTTATGTTCCGTTACTAAATATGTCTAAAATGCTAAAGACGTTCCAGAATTTGGTTTTTGTTATATTTTTAACCTTGCTAATCGCTTTTGGCTTGACCCTTGGGGTGTACTATTAAATGTAGTAATTCCATAGGTCATTATCATCAGCAAATTCGATACTGTTTCCACCCAGGAGCGACATCGGGACTACCAGGCGAATCGTTTGGATATGATGGCCCGGAAGTGACATCAAAGGACATGCTAAAAGCTATGATGGCTTACATATGGCCTAAGGACGATGCATATATTCGGAAACGGTAAGTTGAAAAATATTAGACGGTCGTAAAAACATTTCTAAACAAAATTGGATGTACTTAAGGGTTGTGCTGTCGCTGGGTATTCTACTAACTGCAAAAATGCTCAACGTATGCATTCCATTCTTCTTTAAAGCGGCCGTTGACAGCTTGAACGTGTTGAGCATGGCAACACCGGCCGAGACTGCGGTGGCCACTACAGCATCACTCTTAATCGGATGTAAGATCTAATTAACTTGTCCTCGAACGGTCCGTTAATAATTAATATTTTTTTGTTGTTTGATAGATGGTATCGCACGGGCAGGTGCCGCTGGTTTTAATGAACTCCGCAGTGCTGTATTCGCAAAAGTAGCATCGCATTCAATACGAAAAATTGCAACAAATGTATTTCTACACATCCACAAACTCGATTTGGCGTTTCATTTGAATCGACAAACCGGTGCCTTATCGAAAACCATTGATCGTGGTTCACGCGGAATTAATTTCGTCCTATCCGCTATGATATTTAATATTGTGCCGACAATTGTCGAATTGGCGTTGGTATCAAGTATTTTAGGAATTAAATGTGGTGCTGCATTTGCGGGCGTTTCAATGGGATGCGTTGCTGTTTATGCTATATGGACACTGGGTATAACGCAGTGGCGCACCAAATTTCGTATCTACATGAATCAAGCGGAAAACGAAGCGAGTAATAAGGCGGTCGATTCGTTAATCAATTACGAAACAGTTAAGTATTTCAATAACGAGAAATACGAGGCCGAACGATATGACAAGGTATTGCAAAAATATGAGGCGGCAAATTTAAAGACGAGCTCGAGTTTGGCGATGCTAAATTTTGGACAAAATGCTATATTCAGTGCTGCACTTAGTATGATCATGGTATTGGCTGCGAACGAAATTGCAAAAGGAAATTTAACGGTTGGTGATTTAGTCATGGTGAACGGGCTACTATTTCAACTTTCGGTACCACTCGGATTTCTTGGAAGCGTATATCGTGAAGTTCGTCAAGCGCTACTCGACATGAGATCCATGTTTACCCTTATGAGTGTTGAAACAGCAATACAAAATCGACCGGATGCCGTCAAACTACATATCACACTCGATAATTCTGCGATCGAATTTCGTAACGTTAAATTTCAGTATGAGACAGGCAAGCCAATATTTGAAAATTTAAATTTTACAATACCAGCGGGTAAAAAGATCGCATTTGTTGGTGGCAGTGGTTCGGGCAAATCGTCTATGGTACGTTTATTGTACCGATTTTTTGAACCGAACAATGGTGAAATTTACATCGGTGGTCAAAATATACAAAAAATCGATATCGATAGTTTACGTAAAGCTATTGCGATTGTTCCACAAGATTCAGTATTATTCCATGACACGATACGACATAATGTTGGATATGGTAATATAAAAAAATCCCAACTGGATATTGAACAAGCAGCACGGATGGCGGATCTACATGAAGCGATACTAACGTGGCCGAAGGGATATGACACGCAAGTTGGTGAACGTGGGCTTAAATTGTCGGGTGGAGAGAAACAGCGTGTTGCTATTGCACGGGCTATTTTAAAGGATGCTCCTATTTTGATATTCGACGAGGCGACCTCGAGCTTAGATTCGATAACAGAGCATGTAAGTAAATTTTAAATTTTATGTTTCACTATTACATCCTTCATCCACGCATCTGTGACCATAATGTTATGATTCTAGGTCATTCACAAATCCTGGGTATGGTTTTAGGTTCGGATTAAATTCCCTTTTTCAAATTGTCCGGCCTAATTTCCAATTTATTTATAAGCAGTTCAAATATTATTGAATTTGGATTGGTCATGTAGATCTTCTATTTAACGTAACCTTAAAAAGAAGAACTACAAGGAGTTCGATCACATGATCTAAGCAGCCACTTATTGTTAACGATTGATACGTCATGTGTGCGGTCAACGTTAGTACATCGATATGACAAACTTGCTTGTTGGCTTTTTGAGGAAGGTAGTACTATTATACTTAACTCTCGGTCGTGATATTTAGCTGAATGAACCCGAATGAGATTATTCTCATCTCAAACTTATCCATGAATTTTGAAGTTATTACATTTATTAAGCCAATTAGTTGTCTCATTACGACCTTATTGGAACCATTGCAACTTTTTAAGCAGTATCGACCTACCTTCACCTGCTGTACTCACGTTGTATTTACACCCAGCTCGAAATTCAGTGTCCTGTTTATCTCTATCAGTCTTTCCTGTTTTGAAGAATAATAGATAGATAGTGTTATAGGTCCTAGGTCTTTCGGGTATCCCTGTGAGCTTTTATCCGCTTTTCTACTGGTATGATCATATCAGGACCTGTGGACATATACTCAACTTTGCTTTTACTTGCTTCTAAAACGAGCTTCATCAGGTTATGCGGTAGAGTTGTTTCCTCTACGTGGAAACATATTGCTCCCAACCTCCAGACTGTCCGCAGTTCTGAGGCTGAATTTAAAAAAAAGTATTACAAGTGCTTTTCAGATATCAAAATTGAACGATATCAACCTCTCATAATTATTTACCACGGTTCGTGAATTAAAATTATATCCTCATCCGAGTTGGTTAGACTAAACGTGACTAGAGTTGCTAAATCAGCCTCACAATAATAAAGGTTAAAATAACATTGAGTTGTAACTTAAAAACAGCAAACACTTTCTTCGGAAACTTACTGCTTCTACATCTAGATGCTAGTAAAGTCCCACGTGTTGCATGATATGCTCCTCGTGGTTTATTTTGAAGAGGCCAATATTTGATGGCCAATAACAGACATTTTGGTTAACTCAATAGTGATTTCAAATGCTCTTAAGCCTACACCAAAAACTGAAAAACGAAAACAGTTTTCAGAAATGATTCTAACGACAAAACATTACCTTAATATGACTCTCTTGGGTATTCGCCCAAAAACCGTTTTAAAATTTTGTCTAAAACAGACTCTCGAGTTTCCAAAGCCCCGAAAGTCATCGAATATCTTTTGAAAAATGGGTTTTGACATACCATCGATTGTCAAGTTGAAATAAATCTACATTTAACATCCAGATAGGATGTGTCTGCAATATATCGAATTTTTTATGAGACGTTGTTTAAAGCTAGATTTTAAGTGTTCAATTTGTTGTTTGAGAATGACAACTTTTAGTTGCTAAAGTCTCCAGTATACATCCACCAATATGATATTACTCAGGTTTACTTAGACATCTCTAGAGATGACACACTATTAGTATGCACACAAGATCTAGGCGAAAACATATTCCTGAAAAAGATACCAGTGACGAAGTAAGAAATCCATTTCAAAATAATGATTCAGTTAGGAATGAACAGACTAAGATAACTCGCAATGACAGAGACAAATCTATGTCACAGACGAGTAACTCAATGGCTCTTTTGCAAACGAACGCAGAAAATAATGATACGGATTAATTGAACGCTTTGGTCGAAGCGGTATTGACAAGACATAATCAGAGACATAATCAGAGGTTCACAAGAACACAAAGTAGACAAAAAGTTCGAGTGATGGTTCAAACTAAGGTCGACAATCTTTTTCACCAATATCTAATGATTGTGTAAATCTCCCAACACATTTCAATCCTGTCCTGGACCAAGAAAGTAAATTGTAAGAGGCCGAAATAGCCTTTCCGGGAAGTTTTGTTGAGTCATTTTTTCGCAAACAAAACTGCAGCTGAAAGTCATCGTTTGCTCGTGGATTTGTATGGTGATCATGCTCTTAGAATTGGGGGCATTACTCGATCAAGATTCATGTCAAACGCAAGAAGAACTTGGAGAAACATTAAAAGTTGATCAAGCAATAATTTCCAGACGTTTGAAAGCCTTGGGATTCATCCAAAAAAAAAAGGGAAATTGGGTGACAAATGAGTGGAAAGACGATTTTGCATGTTCGAAATGCTGCTCAAGTGCCGCAAGAAGATGTTTTTGCATCGTATTGTCACTGGCTATGAAAAATGGATCCATTACGATAATCTCAAGCGCAATAAAGCGTATGTCAAGAAAGGCGTGGCAGGCCCAACGACACCGAAGTCGAATATTCACGGGGCCAAGGCCATGCATTGCATATGGTAGGATCAGCTATGTTTGATCCACTATGAGCTGTTGCCAAGTGGCCAAACCATCAATCCCCAACTCTATCGCCAACAATTAATCCGATTGCAGAAAATCAAGATAAAGCGGCTCTCACGTATGCGATAGATACGAGTCAATTATTTTCCACCACGGTAACGCTCGGCCACATATTGCGGTGCGGGTCAAAAATTACGTGGAGAATACCGGATAGGAAATTCTACCTCAACAGTCTTATACCCCAGACCTTGCTCCTTCCGACTACCACTTATTTCGATCCATGCAGAATGCCCTACCAAGAATACGCTTCACTTCAGTTCAAGGTATAGAAAATTGGCTCGATTCGTTTTTGGCCGCAAAGCCGGAGCAGTTTTTCTGGGATGGAATCCATAAATTACCATAATAATAATTTGATTGGAAAATATGATCTGATCTGAATCAGTTGGAGTCATGAAACACGGCTATTAATTCGGAATATCTATCCGCAAAGAGCTGGGTTCTTATACTTTTCAGTCATAATCGATCTTATCAAACTTAATCAAACTTTGTAGCTTAATGGTTAAGAGAGTTTCTCATCAGGCCGCGGTCTCGAGTTCGCTTTTCGCCACTGACCAAAACATAACATGCTCCTCGTAAGGTGTTCTTTGAGTCGCGGTAAGGATCGTTTACCGCCTTTAAGCCATAAAATAATATCAATCAATACGATCTGTGGTTTGCCTCGAAAACTGAGCAATCCCATACCATTTAAGATGGAAAGTGTTGCTTTAACCTACGTGTTTAAAGTATCTTTGTCGAAAGTAAAATAGAACAGATGATTTATTTTATTAAAGCTATTACACATCATGTCAATCAGTTCGTTAGAACCATGGTTGGTTCTATGTTTCGAAGAACTCATTTCTTCTTAGGTATCTACTGGGTATTTTAATTTGAAAATTTTCCAGTACTGGTGGTTACAGCCATCCAAATATGGTGGTAAACGCTGTAACTTTTCATGGTACGGTAATTCGTGATCATAATTCGTGGTAATTCACCCAACTGCCTTTCCCAGTTAAGTGATGAATAAACTTTTTTTGAATACCCTCTAGTTTACAGATGTTTGTTTCATAAAACGGGCACCAAAAGGTAACAGCTTATTCCATATGTGGCCGCACGTATTCGAAGAACAGAACCTGGATTGATTTCAGGTCATAGATATCTCCCGTTTATCGTTTAATAAACCCGACATGAAATTTGATCCAACAACACGTTGTCCTATGTGCTTGTAATGCTCTTATCTATCTCGAAAATAATGCCTAGGTTTTGATCTCAGACACCCGTTGTAGCGGCATATTGTTTATTTCGTTGTTTTAAAAATCTTAGTCTTATTGATGTTCAGGTTAAGAAGATTCAACTCACGCCAATTCACTTGATTGTCAGTGTCCTTTTCGAGTTTTTCGGCATCGCTTAAGTTCTCGATAGTTCTATAATTTTTAGGTCTCCTAAGTAGTAATTGCGACGATGAAAATAGTAGAAATACAAGGGCCTAGCTGGGAACCTTGTGGAATCCCGATGTAGCTTGAATTGTGATTTGGATCTGCTGTTTCCAATATTAATGTATTGGACGGGGTGGTCTTAGTTAGAGTTAAACCATGCACCAAAGTTATTAAAAAACCCAAATGAGTATAAACGATCTAGTACTTGTAAAGTCAAACGCGTACATCACGTCAACTTGATCGTGACATTCAATAATTTTGATTATGCTACTGGTGAATTCCGTAAGGTTTGTAGATGTTGATCTCTGTGGCATGAATCCATGTTGGTACGCGAAACATTTTGAGGAATTGCATATTGCAAGTTCAAATAATTTGGGTATAGATGAAATCGACGTAATATCTCATTACTTCTATCGCCAGTTTTGAATAATGGAGTTATCCTGGCTATCTTTCATTTTTTAGGAAACTTTCCTAATCACAGCGACTGATTGAACACCGTGCAAATGGGTACTTCTAAACTGGTTTAATCTTTCTAAACAGAAGCAGGTATTTGGTCAACAAGGCAACAATCGCCGAATGTATTCAGACACTTATTTCTTTCATTGCCATATGAATGAACAGGTAGTTTATCATAGCGTGGTAAGGATTTTCGCACTTATTAACGTCTTCTATGTTAAAAACAGATTGAAAAAACTCAGCGAACTTGTTGGATATGACTTGCGCGTCCAATGCTTTTGTATTTGTCAAATTTGGTTCAGGTTTGAGTCAAAACTAGTACCAATGAACAAATTTATCTCGTTCGACATTACATTCACTGGTAAAATAAGCTTTTGATTCAACAAACAACAGGATACAAATGTATCAATAGCTATTAATGCTCCAACGCTAGATTTGGTACTCGAACGGTCAGGCGAAGAATTTTCAGGCGAACGGTCACATCTGTAGACTTTTTACTAGTTGGATTAAAATTAGGAAGTCAGAGTCCCTTTTGAAACGAGAATACCGGGAACAATGTATTGAAATGAAATTATGAAACGTGGCAGCGGTTGAAAACATTTTATTTACATTTACACTTTTCCTCAGTGTTTCGGTTTTCGAGGCTCTATTACTTGGACTTCACTCTAGTGATTTGTCTTCAGGTTTATGCGTGATACTAGCGTCTTCATGTAGATTCTGATGATATGCATTAATAGCTCTATGTAATAATTTATGAGGTTTGTCACCTTATACTAGAGTAAAGTATTACAATGTGTTTGTGTGTGTGCCTACTTAACACTACTATGTGGTAACCTGTCGAAAAATTTCATTTTTTTTGATTCGACAAACGAAAAAAATTACATTTGCTAAACCTTGAGCTTCATGGATAGCTATTATTTTGCTTGACTCCTCTAGTTTACGATGGTTAGATATTTCCCATTTATTATGACACATAAATGTATTGACTTTTTATGGAACAAAATCGAAGTGAACAATTTGATCAGTTGCGAGCAGCTACAATAAATAGTTTTCAAGATCGGTGAACTAATGACGATATCAAACAAGTACTGGAAAGAACCAACGATTTAAGAAGACTTTCATGGTACTTTAAGCTTTGTTAAAACCGTTGTAAGGTTTCCTTTTCCTTTGGTTTCCTTCACTTTTGCAACTACATACACACATATTTTGTCATTTGTCATAAACTTCACGTTAACGCGATCGTTTTATACTATATGATAGCCTCCAAGCACCAACCGTTCAATACATTCTAACTAATACACTCTAAACACCTTATGCTCCTTATCAGGCGGCGTTTGATGGGTATACTTGGGTTATCTTAAGGTCTGTGCTGTTCGTGAGTCCAGCCAGGTTTGATTTAAATTTACTCTGAATATATGTCCGCAAAGAACTGAGTTCACATACTTTTCACCCCTAATCGATCTTATTGATCCTGCATTAATCAATACGAACTTTCGATATTTGGTTTGCCTTTCAAGAATTAACCATCAATTAAAGAGCATTTTTATAGAGTTACACAAGTTTAAATCATAATAAAAAAGAAGTGTACTAATATCAATGAAACGGGCTTTATTGAGTAGAAAATTTAATGACTTTAATGTTAAATATTATATGATTTCGGCCATGTGGAACACCAATGTTCACTAACTGCAGCATTTGCCGCCGTATTTCGCAAATAACCCTTTGAATGTTGATTTCTAGGTGTTCAATTGTCTCTGGTTTATCGACGTAGACAAATAACTTTACATAACCCCAAAGAAAATAATCCAATGTGGTTAAATCACACGACCAAGTGGCACGATGGTATTGCCAATTTATTGGACCATTACGCGAAATTATTATTTCATCAAAAGTTTCTTGAGTAAATCAATTGTAGTGCGCACTGTGTGCCTTCGTCCTGTTGGAACAACATTTCAGCAAGTTTATTGCCAGCTAATCGAAGTATGAAAAAATGTCTAATCAATCCTTATACCGCGCAACTTTGACAGTAACATTCTGACCATAATCATTTTTGAAGACATATGGATCAATGGCTCCACCAGTCCATAAAGCGCACCAAACTGTAATTTTCTGTGAATGTCATGATATTTCGACAAAAGCATGTGGATTATTCTCACTTCAAAACAACGATCAGCTGATCAATATGTTATCAAATAAAGAAGTGTTTCCAACTCACAGTTGTGAACCTCCAAAAAAACATCCTTTATATACGTTTGTCATAAAATTCAAGTTAACGAACACGATCATACCACATAATAGCCTCCAAGTACCAACCAATGACCGCCCAGATGGCACAGTGGTTAAAGCTGCAGCAGTTGGGGCGGGAGGTACCGGGTTCGAATCCCCGATAGGGGCAGGATGCAAAAGGGATTTTTCACCCTACGATTACGCCAACCCATCTTCCATGTCAGTACTATAGGCTGTCATGGAGCTATGCAATGTGCAGATGGTAAATCGGACCTTATCTGTACGTCCTCGATTTGACTGTAATGGCGTAAGGTAAGGACGTAAAATATTATATTGGTTTGAAATTCGTGTTACAAAACCTAATTATGTTGTGCCTTCTGATCCTAATACAGTCTAAGCACAGTTAGCTTACCCTCCTATCGCAGGTGATTGGTGTTTGTGAGTCCAGCCAGGTTTGATATACATTTATTTAGAATATCTATCCACAAAGAACTGAGTTCACATACGTTTCACTCAAAATCGATCGCAACTCCATTGGTCAATACGATCTTTCAATATTTGGTTTGCCTCTCAAGAACTGTACATCTAAGCATTAGATATAGTTAGTATACGATTCTTGACCCATTATTATTTTTTTTACTTTGATTTCATTTCACAGAATATATTGCAAGCACTGCGTCGAGCGACGACAGGACGAACGAGCATATGCATCGCCCATCGTTTATCGACCGTAATGGATGCCGATGAAATTCTTGTATTGGAAAATGGACGTGTCGGCGAGCGGGGTACACATCAAGAGCTTTTACAAAAAAATGGTTTCTACACGAAATTATGGGAGACCCAAAACAAAACACATGGTTAACATTAATTTTTGGCGTTTAGGCGCAAATATTCTTTTATTTTTTTAAAAATATTTTTATCTTAACAATTTAATTATTTTTGGATGTTCTTTCGGTTCTTCTTATTTATTTTTATATCTAATAATAATTTTTTTTTCTTTTGTTCGCTTTTCAAAGACAAAAACGAAAAAACGAAAGAAACAATGAAAAATGAAAACAATTCATACGGGTCCTTAAGAAAAATTTTATCATTCAACATCTTTCTACCATTCTCGGACCAGTCCCTAAGAAAAAAAAGTGTATAATCATAATATAAAAAAAAAATAACAAATAAAAAAAGTTTATTTATTTAATTTATTTTTTATTTTGTTTTTGTAGAGATATTTTATTTTTATTTATGTTCTTCCTTGGAAAGTGATTAAAACAAAAGAAAACAAACAACAAGAGAAAAACGTATAAATTCTTCTAAAATTCTAGATGTTGAAACGCAAGAAAAGCTCTGGAATAAGTTTTATTATGAAACAGAAAGTTTCGTTGTTAGTTAAGAACTTTGTTTGTTTTTGCATTTCTTCTCTATTTATCGTATTTTATTATTTATTTATATATTATTTTTTCTATTGTTATTTTTGTGTTTTAAAAGTTTTGTAAATATTTAAGAAAAAACGAAGAAGAAAATCGTAATAAAAAATTCTACTACTGTTGAGTTGATTTTTGTTCTTGTGTTTTAAATCTATTCGCTGTGTATTATTGTTGGATTTTGCAGCCGACGACATAACATCAACGCTTTTTATACGAGGGCAGGCGTAAAAGTTTTTAGAAAATGGTAATACTAGTGTTTTCCGCTGAAAATCTCTATGACAGTCAAAAAGTGTAATATTTTTGGAGGATACGTTTTTTTAGAAATCATCTGTCAGCTCGCATCGCAACATTGTTTGTTTTTAGCTTAGTATAACGGGTGTTTCAACAGGTGCGCTTCAACTTTTTTCCGATAGAGACGGCGAACGACGCCATATTTTTTATTGTTCTTTTGTCATTTCGAAACTTCATTAGTATACATTTCATCACGGAACGCTACACACGTGAACAGAGATTGCAAATCGTGCAAATTTTTTATCAAAATAATCGTTCTGTTGCTGCTACTTTAAGAGCATTACGGCCATTTTACGTTCCATTTAACAAGCCATCGACAATCGACCGTATAGTGACAACATTTGAGTCTACGTTTTCACTACATAATGTTCCAGTGCCCTCGAGAGCAAGAAGTGCTCGAAGTGCTGAATAGATCGCAGCCGCTAGGGCTTCAGGTCAGGAAGAAGCGAATGTGTCGCTCACACGACGTTCGCAACAATTGGGCCTTTCTGTGACATCATTGTGGCGAATTTTACGTAAAGATCTTAGCCTACATACGTATAAGATCAAGCTGACACAACAACTAAAGCCGTTTGACCATTTGAAGCGACGCCAATTCGTGAATTGGGCTCAAGAGCAAACCGAAAATGATGCAGATTTTCACCGAAAAATCATCTTCAGAGATGAACTTTCTGGCTAAATGGATATGTCAACAAGCAAAATATGCTTTACTGGGCAGGAAGCAACCCACACGTGATTAATGAGGCACCGGTGCATCCCGAAAAAGTCACTGTTTGGTGCAGATTACATGCCGGCGGCGTCATTGGGCCATATTTTTTCATCGACGATAACCATCGCCACGTTACTGTTAATGGAAATCGATACCGCGATATGATAAACGATTTTTTTTGGCCGCAATTGAATGGACTTGGAAGACATGTGGTTTCAACAGGACGGGGCCACATGCCACACAGCACACGATACAATCGCGTTATTGAAGACTAAGTTCGATGAGCGTGTTATTTAGCGAAATGGGCCCGTCCAGTGGCCGCCGCGCTCGTGTGATTTGACACCTCTAGATTATTTTCTTTAGAGTTATGTGAAGTTATTGGTCTATGCCAATAAGCCAGCGACGTTGCAAGAGCTCATAGCCAATATTGAACGTGAAATTGCTGGAATTTCGGCCGATTTATGCAAAAAAGTGGTCGAAAATTGGGTTCAAAGATTGGACTTCGTAAAACGTGCACGCGGTGGTCGAACAGTTTGTGTTTTATTCAAAAAAAACGTTAAAGTGCTCTTATCGAAAAACTCGATATTATAAGCTTTGCAGTGGCTGAAACATCGGTCCCAGCGCCACTGAAAACCATTTGTGGTTGTGCAATGTCTTTATTTACAACCAACAAAGCATTAAGTATAGCGCAGTAGGTATATGAAATTTTTTAAAAAGTGCTTGCTCAATTTGAAAAAACTCAGGTGTTTTATGTCCTCAAAATTACGTGCACCGAAAGAAGGTGCAGCGGCCCTAATTACACTAATTAACTTTTTTGGAG
The DNA here is from genome assembly GCA_963932295.1 of Tipula lateralis. Lineage (NCBI taxonomy): Eukaryota > Metazoa > Arthropoda > Insecta > Diptera > Tipulidae > Tipula > Tipula lateralis. The sequence continues at coordinate 24,157,313 of OZ010738.1, read as the reverse complement.
TACTGGTTTCACTGGTTAGAGTACTGGTTTGGTGGAGTACTGGTTTAGATATAAAATGCATCTTCGCTAGCCAAGCTAGAGTGCCACTATCTCTATAACCTAATACAGCTGTAACGTTGGAAATTACTCCAGCTCGGTTTAATTTTCCCAGTTTTGGTATACTCGCTCACTAGAAGCATCAATTTCCTCACAAAAGGCACCAATACCAGGCTTATTGATTATGATGACATCACGAGGAATTACTGTTTCCCCGGCGAGCTTCCCCGGAAGTTGGGGTGATTAAAATTGAAAAATTGATTCAAGTGAATAAATGGAGGTTTCGGGTGAACATTTTGTACGAATGGGGTAGCTCAACAACACTGCTTCGTGGTTAAAGCTGCGACGTTGGAGTGGGAGGTACCGGGTTCGAATCCCAATAGGGGCAGGATGCAAAAAGGACTTTCACCAATTGATCGGTGGTGTGAATAAACACAACTATGACCCCATGTTGGAGTGCAGAATCCATGGGCCGATCCATCTTCCATGCCAGTACTATAGGCTGGCATGGAGCTATGCAATGTCCAGATGGTTAGGTAAATCGGACCTATAGCCGTACGTCCTCGATTTGGCTGCAAAGCGTAAGGTAAGGACGTAAATAAGCGAACCGCGAAAGAGTTGGGAGTGCCTTGACCCGCAAAACAGATGGCATAGAAATAAACGAAAAAGAAAAAAAAATGAAAATTATGCATTAAACACACTGTAATGAATCGGCATCTGGTTCACCACAGCAGCCAATATCTAATTTATCTCTCTGGCCATCATCAACATCGTAATTTTGTTCCAGAAGGTTTTTGTAGAAATTTCGCTCTGCCCTGTCAGTCCACTCATCACCAAAGTGTTTTTTTAGGAGATATTAACATAATTTAGTTTCGCCTGTTGACCGATTCTTCCTTTCAAAATTATTTCCGGAGCTATTTCAAATACCGAGAGAGAACTTCAAATAATACTCCCAAAAATTACACAAGTCGGTTTTATAATTGGCCTCTTCACGAATCATTACTTTGTTTGAAATTCTGTTGCATTGCAAAATAATCCTCTTGCATGGCTTGCATTGAAAGTGCCAGTTACCTGGTTTGAACTGAACATCATTTACTCCAGTTTTTCAGTTTAAAACTGGATATCCTTTCTCACCTAATTGAATCACAGTTCCATGTTCCTCAAAAATGTCAACATATGCTTTTTTCCTCACTCTCTTTCGATCCGTGCAAATACTCTGTCTGCTGGTAGAAAGAAACGCCCAGTCACAGGAAAATAAAATTTCAGTGATTCTACCTGTCGAGGCGCATGACAAAGCAGGCAGTTAGGAGCCAATTTTTATTCTGGCCACCACAACCGTCTGCAAAAAGCCTGATTTTATTTATTTCAGGGCCGAATGCCATCTCTTTTATGAAAAACAGCACTAGCGATTTCGTTAGCACCTTTGCATATTCACTCTCAAACCAATTATAAATAAGTTGTAACAACACAACTGTCTGCTGTAATAAGCCGATTGGTCGGCCACTTTTGGTAGGACAATATTTTTTTCGCAGTCATACGAATATGTTAACACATCACCTTTTTTTTAAGCCATTAAACTCGCTGAGTGGGCCTGCGATCGACTTACAGAAGATGCCGATTTTGCCTAAAAAGCCATCTTTTCGGATGAAGCTCAATTTGATCTTGGCGGGTATATAAACAAGCAAAATTGTCGCATTTGGGGCACGGAAAACCCGCACGCATACATTGAAAAGCCGGTACACCCAAAACGAGTCACTGTTTGGTGCGGATTTTGGTCCAGAGGCATAATTGGGCCATTTTTCTTCGAAAATGAGCAAGGAGTGGCCGTTACAGTCAATGGCGATCGTATCGGGCCATGTTGAACGAATATTTGTTCACAAAAATTGAAGAGGAGGATATTGGCAACATTTGATTTCAACAGAACGGCGCTACGTGCCACACACCTGAAGCTACACTCGATGTTTTGCGCCCTGTTTTTGAAGATCGCATTATCAGCCGCAGAGCTTGTGTCATTTGACTACCTCGGAGCTGCGATTTGACACCGTTGGACTATTATTTGTGGGGTGCCCTCAAAGATAAGTGTTACGCCGACAAGCCAGAGACAATTGACGCTTTAAAGGACAATATTCGTGAAGCCATTGGTGAAGTACAGCTGCACACAATCGATAATGTGCTTAAAAATTGGACCGACCGTGTAGGCTACTGCATGGCCAGCCGAGGCAGCCATTTGAATGAAATTATTTTCCATTATTAACCAGAAGGATTGTACTTTTAAATAAAAAAAGAAATTTGAGAAAATATTCAGAAGTTTTTTTTTATAGCATTTTCAAAAAAAGTTATTTGGCGGACCTTTTTATTGTTTATTGACATAGTTCCTGAAGAAATACTTTTTGACTTTTAGTTTAACGTTCATACATTGATCATTGTACATGCGCCACAATCTGCTTAGTGAAAGATCAGATGGTAAATACGATCGGTCACGGCACTAGTTCTTTTCTCAAGGTTTGAGGCGATCCATAAACTGTGAAATAGCATTCCGTTTATCTTCATCAGTAAAAAATGTCATATTTAACATTTAAAAAATCGTGTAAATTACGTAGCGTGAAATACAGACACAACACTGTGCATAGCTCCATGTCGGTCTATAGTACTAAAAAGAAAGATGGGTTGACCCATGAATTTTGCACTCTAACAGGAGGTCATATAGATGTGTTCATTCACATATGTGTTCATCCTTCCTTTATCGGGATTTCGTTAGGAACCCGTAACCTGCCACTCTAATTGCCGCAGCTTTACCCACTTCGCCGTTTGGTTGCGTTGGATATGGTAATATTTGGAAAACACAACAGGATCTTGAACAAGCAGCACAGCACGTATGGTGAATCTACATGAAGCGATACTAACGTTACTTAATGGATACGACACGCTAGTCTAAGATTATTCAACACAACGTATCACTTAACATCACCACAATGCGAGCTAAAACGATCGGATCCAACTTGGCAACCAATGAGTTCTTCCTGTTCCTAACAACCAAAGATCTTATCATCGATTTTCATCGCCTGAAGAAGCGGTTGAAGCGTTCGAAGACCATGTTTTAGAGCTATCCTCTCCGGACTGGCAAAAGTGGTTCGAACACTTTTTCTCAAAACATATACGGCATCCATCGTATTGTATACACAACAGCAGTAGCAACGTAAGTAGCTCGGTACTGAAGAAAAGTTTTATATTTTATTTAGAACAATAAGAAATGAGTTTTGGAATTGCATTGATAATAATTAAAAAGTTTTAGTGTAAAAAACGAGGTTATACAATGTGAGAGTGTGTGCAGATAGAAAAATAAGCTCGTAATTATTTCATGGAGCAATTGATGTACAAAATCGGTCGTAACGATAACAACTTAGACTTAGATGAAAAGCTGATTTTAAGTTCGAAATTAGTAATAAAATTAAAAGCACATAATTAACAAGCTTTTATATAAAAGTTTATTGATTCGATTAGTTAAGAGATCGTAACTCGATAAGTTAAGTTGTGGTGATCTGTTCACTACACTGTTGTGTACATAAATTCGAGGATGTTCGAGGATGAATTGCTGGGGAGTAAAATGTTTGAAATGAAAATGGAAATATTTACGTTATCTTCTTCCTCATATACATACCATATATTATTAAGGTTAGGTATACAAAAGAATTAATATATTAGAAATCAAGATTTGAAATTTAATACATTGTACACACACACATACACATTAAAATATTATATAGCGATGGTATGTAAATATTTGTGATAGGAAATATGATTTATACTCTAGCTAGGGTTTGGGGAGTACATTGTGCATAAAGCGATTGTTGTTTAAATTGGATATTCGAAAAATTTACGATTATTTATATGTTTAAAAATAATATATTTGGTTCCAGATTATCCGTACTCTGAGTCCATAGTATAGGGATTTGACCTCTAAATTATACAATAGAAAACCAATGAGATAAGTTTGTGATGTTATAAAGATGTGTATGAACGAGTTGACGAGTATGAAACAAGAACATTCCTTAATCTGACGTAATGGGCATTTACAATCAGTTTCGCTTTATTTCGAATTTTATGAATTCTTATCTCGGGTGAGTTGAGTCAACGAAAGATATGGTTTATAATTTATTTGAGTGCGAATAATACGATAATAGTTTAGAGACTCATAAATGTCTAATTATTGTTTATTGATTAATTACTTTATTGATGATTTATTATGATTTTAATTGTGTCTTTTATTGGAATTTTATTTTTATCGTAACTTTATTACATCTACCAAGAAACGACTTGAGCGGTGCATTGTCCACCTAGATATAACCTGAAAAAACCGAACTACTTCGGTTACTAGGGGTGATTTTAATGCAAAGCATATTGACTTTGGCACTAGGCTTACAATAACCAATGGTTTTTTTTATTATTGGGTGGCTGCTACCGCACACTTAGAACGGCGATGGTCCGTTGTGATACCACTTTATGTACGGCTATAGGTCCGATCTAAGTAGAACCATATCCGCATTGCATAGCTCCACGTTAGCCTATAGTACTGACATGGACGGTGGGACGGCCCTTGGATTCTAAACTCAACAGGGGGTCCAGATGTGTTCATTGACAGCACCGCCCAAACGATCGATGGTGAAAAATCCCTTTTTGCATCTTGCCTCTATCGGGTATTCGAACTCGGTACCTCCCGCTCAAACTGCCGCAGCTTTAACTACTGCGCCACCTGGGCGGTTACACACACAACAAGCAATTGTAACGAACTTAAAATTACAATGGTAGAAATGGGATGTAACGTAATGTAGGTTACATCCATACTAATGGCAAGCCAACATATTCGGATGCTGGAAAAACTTCTGAACTACTGGATTTTTTATATCAAAACAAGTTTCATCAAATTTTATTGAAGTAGAAGATAATTCATACATGGACTCTGATCAATTAGAATTGAAACGAGACCAACTCTTGCTCATAAAACAACTGATTGGGAGGGCTTCAGATCTGAATTAGAAAGCAAATTAACCTACAAACACTACTAAAAACGGACCAGGAACTAAAAGAAGAGGTTGAAAACTTCACTGATATCATTCAAATAGCCGCCTGGAATAATACTAAAGGAACAAAATCCAAAACCAATGGTAAAAGTTGCCCAAGAGAAATTCGGAATCTCGTCTTAGAAAAAAGGAAATCTTGACCGTTGATGAAAATACGAACTACTCAATATGAAAGGCAACAAAAAGTATAAGAACTCCAATCAAGCAGATCCCTCCTATAAAGTGAAGTGATGGCTCGTGGACTAGTAATAAAAAATCTAAAGCTGAATAATTAGCTAATCTCTGGCTGATATTTTCATACCGAATGAAACCGAATCCGATATTATAATCAAAAATAGAAGCAATAATTATGGGTCTAGAATTACTCTAGTAACCCAGAAAGAAGTTATTAAGGAAATTTAATCGAAAATCAGGAAAGGCTCCTTGGTATGACCTTGAAACGGAAGAAACTCTAAAGCAACTACCAAAGAAAGCTATCGCTAAACTACCTCACTTGTTTAATGCTGTGATTACATTACGGCATGTTCCTTCTGCCTGGTAAGTTGAGGAAGTTAGTATGTTACCGAAACCAGGTAAATCACCCAACGAAGGTTGACGATTAGGTATGGGTCGAGGGTTTAATACATAAACTAAAGATTATGCTTCCGAGACCATATGTTGATGTTTTGAGATTTTTAAAGTAAGACAAGAAGATGAGTATTATGGACTAAAAAAAATAAGGGCAGAAGTCCCTCAAGACAGCGTGCTGGGCCCAGTCTTATACCTACTGGATACCAGTGATAACCACAGTCCGACCATGTAAGCATAGCAACATTTGCTGACGACACTAGCGATACTAACAGGGAAAACTGTGGAAGAGGCGGCGAATAAACTTCAATGTGCAAGTGATGAAATTCGCCAGTGAACTAAGCGATGGAAAATCAAACATAATGAATTAAAATCTGTCTAAACCGATGTGATGGTGCCGAACGAGAATTCTGCTAAATACTTGAGTATGACTGGATATTAAGCTCAAATGGAAAGAGCATGTGAAGAATAAAAGAAAAGAGTTTGATCTTAAATATTTACAAAAAGTACTGGCTAATTGGACGAAGATACAAAACTTCCAGAATAAAGTACTTCGGAATGTAGTCAATGCACCCAGGAACATTCGTAATAGTGATTTGTATCAAGATTTGGAGATTCCGGATATAAAACACGAAATAAAAAGATTTGCAACGAAACATGAATCGAGGCACATGGAACATGTCAATGCGGAAGCCTCTCGGATACTGGATAATGAACATTTTGTTAGGAGACTAGAACGAACCAAACCCTTCGAGCTCGTTAGTATGTGAGCAGCTACCTACCAAGGAACAGGCACTGGTGCATCGCTGGATCAACACTAACCACATTATAGCTTAATTTTTAAGAAGTTAGATGAAAATTGATGGTTAGTCTGGAAAGACTAGTTTCAATAATAGAAAAAACTTAATTTTTAATGCAGCCTATCAAGACGCCATGAAACCTATAACGGGCATCTGCTTACCTGATCAAGCGAAATATGTAAAAGCTGAGTCCACTTGTTAGTCTTTTCCGATCTGCAAATAAAACACTTTATGGAATGAAAATGTAATGGTTGGTTATATCGTTAATATACCCATCACGGCTCCGTCTGCAGGTCTGCATCCAAACCTAACAATTTATTATGATTTTTTCCATTAAAGAAGCTTTTTCCATTCAATGACCTTAATTTTCAATTCAATATTGCCTTTAATTTGTTGAATTCTTTGTGGAAGATAAGCATACACCCTACCTTCCGAATAACCTCACAAAAAATATTTAAGACCAATCCGGGCTTTTTGATGGTCAAGGAACTTCACAGTTTCTTGAAATTTGCGATCAATTTTGTTGTTGCACGACTTGCGTAAGCATTTCAACCCGCCTTGATGAAACAAAAGATCGTTGATACGCAATTCATTGAATTTGGACCAAAAAGCCCAAGTATAACATGCTACGATAAGGTTCTCTATTCAGTGTAAGGGCATTTTCATGTTTATGTTCAAAAAATTATACCACCAACTCATAAACTACACCAAACAGAAACTCTTGAAAGATGAAGGTTCGCTTCAACCCACTAAGATGAAAATACGTTTCATAGCTAAAAGGAATTTTTGATGAAAACCTTCCATTCGTGCAACCATTCAATTATCAAAACGACGACGATTTAATTGGTCTGGGTAGTTCCAATTTTTGAGTGCCGTAATGTGGTTCGTGAAATGTTTATTTCTTTGAACGATGCCTGGCTGATGTTCTTAGAACATTACAAACACTGGTGCTAACAGCTGCCACGATTTTTCACTAAACCGAGTTCTTTCAAAACGACATATAATTTAACCAATTCTACGGTCAGTACGACCGTACCAGCGCGGCGATTCGTCTCGAAAAACTATGAGAACCTGGTGCAAACTGTTTATTCACATCGAGCCCTTCACTATGTGATAAAAAGTGGGTACCATACAAAACAATTTCGGTGTCATTGTCCATTTTACATCTGTATCCACAGATTACACTGCAAATTTCAGATTCTTACATTTATAAGAGAACAGATGTCAAAAAAGCTGTATAGCTTTCAATGCTTCGGATACAGATAAAAAAAAATTTAAATATCGAAAACTACATCCGTTATAATCTTTAACCGTTGAAATGTATACAAGAATAAAATGATTAGGAAAGGTTGCAGATCCGAAAGGCTGGACAGTCCTTCATGTTATTCAGTTTTGCTTTCTACGTTCCAATAAGAGTTGAAACTATACGGAAATGAACTTTGCAATATCTGCCACGTTCACAGACTTCCTACAGACATCGTTAGATTCCGAAACTAGAGTTTTTCCAAAACTATGTTTTCCTTAACGACAGTGCACGAGCTGCGAACGACCATAGAGCTTATGGTAATTCTTGGGAATTGTCTCCAAAAATGCTGTCTTTTATTTACAAATCACTGGTTCTACCAATTCTAAAATATGCTGTTTGGTAGCCGGTGGTGAACATAAAATCATTAATTACAAAACATAACTCTCATAACTCTCTCTATTGTCGCTCTCATAGCAGAGAAGGTAGCGTATTTGATCTGTCATTCGTGGGTCTCGGATTCGATTCCCGGGGTGGTGACGATTCATCAATCACGATTGGGTGTTTTTAATCTGTATGTGTATGTGGGTTGAACCGTGGGCCTCTAGTGGCATTGAGTTCTGGAATTGTTTCCGCCTTCTTTATTTTTTTTTAACTCTACGTAAAATATTGATTTTTGGGCTGTAACTTTAGTCATATCTTCGATTCCTCTCCTAGCCATAGCATTCTCTCCCTAACCCAGTAACAGTTCTTCATTCTCGATACAGCTTGGTTGGCTGCCTTTCGTTTGATGAGTGTTGGGGTATGGAACGTTTTCGGTAGGATTCAGTCTATAGATCAATTCTTAATTAAATTAACCGTGTCTTTCTGAACAGGATGCTAGCTTTGGCAACTACTGTCAATCGTATGATCTGAGAATCTCTGACAGTTTGGGAACATACTATACCCTTCATCGAGCGGAATTAACCAGCTCTAAATTAGTAGAGGAAGGTACGAATTTTTTGACCCTTCTAGATTGCAATAACAAGGTAAAATGTGGATGCCTTTTCCACTGAGAGCAATGAGATTGCAGATTATTTGCTAAAACCAGCTGCTCCTTTGCTTCTTCACATTGCTAAAAAACCAATAAATCCTTCCCAATTGAATCTAAAGCTGACATTGTTAGCGACCCCTACTTGTCATAACGTGAAATACTTTGTCAGAGGGTTTAACCAGTAGCTGATCAGCTACGTTATTTCCATGAAACAGGACAATGTAAGAATATTGGTTTCTATACTTACTGGCTATGACCGTTTCTAAAGTTATCCTCATAACATGGGACTGGCCAGTGATGACGTATATGACGAAGATTCGTATGTCGATGATATTCCAGTATCCCTATTGATCTCTCTGCCCTGTTTCAAACTACTCCAGTTGGCTAAAGATACAGAACGCGCCCGTGCGTTTTGATGGAATACAAGGTTTGCACCAGCACTATGTGGCATTAAGTGCGGAATGGGAAGATATTTATCAACAACACAAACATTCATTTTATTCATATCTCAAGGCTATAATTGAATATCCTCAAAGTTCACTACACTTATTCAAGTGTATAGCTATGCTAAGTGCAATCCGGTACGCTATGGCTCGTGTGGAAATTTTAACGTAATCCGGATAATAAATTATACTTTGCAATCGATCTTGCTCATTAATTTTCTATCCGACAATCATTTGAGACTAAGTACTAAGCAACTGCTCATTATTCCTACAACAATATTCAAGGTGATGATCTTGAATATATGGAATTCATAATAAATTTAGTTTGACAAGTCAAGACCGTACTCATTATTGGATAATGTTTTGGTTTAGTTGCATGTTTTACTTATATGTGAAACGGTTAATTACTGCAAGACGCACATAGAGACAAAGCTAATTGAGTCTGAATTTGCATATTTACTGTCGATATCTCATTTCAAAGAGTGCAATGGGGTTACGTTCGTGTCGAATATAAATTTACGAAACATGTAATCCATGTAACCAAATAATAGGCTTTCCTGTGTCGAGGTTTTGGCATGGGTAGACAACTAGTACGTGTGTCCGTCTTTGCTCTGTGTTTGGACGAGTGGACTCAGGCGGGGTACATACTGATTCCACAAAAAAACCACTACGCAACTCTAACGAAATCAATCCGATGACTATAGGAATGAAGGGGAAGTGTAGGGTCGAAAAATAGGGAAAAGAAAAGGAAAATAGCCGAAAATGGGATAAAAAAGGAAAACTCACCTGTATCGTGTGTCCACTGCAGCCAAGTAACCGCTTTCATTTACGTGTCTCTGATGGCGAACAACTCTCATGACGCAATGAGCATACACTATTGCACTTGTATTCCCCCAACACTTTCTTGGGTTTGATCACATCAACAAAAAAAAGTTTGTGATCACACTAACTTCTCACACCAACATTATATTATCTTTTATCACTTCAACACTTCGGGTTAGACGATAACAAATTTTTGAGTTATCACTGTTCACCATCAATCATCAACCGTCATCCAACAACTGCTCGTATTTTTTCTTTATTTTATTTCGCTCCATCACCTTTGACAGTCCAAATTGTAATCCTTATCCTTTGCCTCGTCACCTCATTCGTTTTCATCGTGCTTCTTTCGGTCTTGGTTGGCGAACCGAGAACTTTCATACTCAGCGGCTCGAGAATTTCTCGAAATTACAAAACTCTCGTACGACGTTTTCTTTCGCACATCACCTCCGCCATCTAGATGAACATTGACTCCGCCTGAATCGTGACCATCGATTCTTCTCGCTGCTATGAACACTTCTCGTGATCTCTAACATCATATGTCACATAAAACAAATAAATACGAAATTACTTAGACTCACAATCGACAAGATTTGTTCGGTTCTAGTTTTATTTTTCGCTGTTATACAGGTGAGTTTCGTATTTGGGTAAGATAAGATTTTAGAAGGCGGACAATAACGGGTGCCACCAATCGATTCTGCTTCTGATTGTATGAATTCGCGGCATTGGACTGTCTTAAGTTTTTCTTCATTACTGTGTCTCCTATACGCCAAATTGTACCGGACGACTTCGCAGATTATATCGTTGGGTGTAATTCTCTTATGCTTTATTCAAGTTTTCTTTTACGGCTTTGTGTGTCTTCTCCATTTTTAGTGCATGATCTTCTTGATTTTGATAGCCATCTTCGTTCTCTATATGGCAGAGTTTTGTGCGCCAGAAACTACCTTATTATACCAAATAAGGTGTGTACCTCGAAGATTCATAAAGCACACGAAATCTGCCCAATCTTATCGTGCCAATTTCGGTGGTCTTCGCGTTATATAGGGCTGAGAGGATGCTCCCGTTCACCCTTTCAGCTAGATTGGCTTGTGGATGGTAGTATGTGTTAAGCCGTGGAGCCATCGTCGTCGACAGCGACCTCTTCGCCCACCAAAAGGCGATTCTCCCTTATAGGTTCGCTGTATCATTCGGCTCGGATCAGCACGCAGAACGTGTCCAAGCCAGCGTACTCGCTGTCCTTTGATTTCATGCACGATATCAGGAATTTGAAAAGATGATCTCGTCAACTTGAGCATTTGGTTTCGCCGATGTCCACTTTGATCGCGATTGCATTGTTGTTAAATATTCAACATGCCACCGTTGCCATATATGTATGTTGTTTCATTTGTTGCAGCATCTCCCACCTAATTAAGTTTGATCTTTTGTCGAGTGAAATGTTCATTTCCGGAATTGAAACCAACGGATGTCCAATGATACAGTGTGCTGGTGTTAAACATCAAGATCGGAGTCTGTTGGTAACATACAAATTGGTCGTGAGATAAAATACTGCTTCAATTTCTGTTAATAGTGCAAGTCTTTAATTGTCAAGATGGTATCGCCAAATACTTTTTTTTAAAGTAATATTTCATCGACTTCACTGCAGCCTCCCATAACTCTCCGAAATGAGACGCATTTGGTGGGTTGAAGTGGCAACGGATGGACTCATGTGACAGCGAGTTATGAATACTCTCACAGTTTGATTTTAGTAAAGAAAAAATTTCACGCAATCGTTTATCAGCGCCTAGTTTTGTAGAGTTGATGGTTGTGGAGTTTTTTCTGGTAATGGGACATGTCACCAATCTTGCTCATTAGTAGAATTATTACTCGATGCAATCGTTGAATCGGAAATAATTCTAATAGATGGAATATGATTTTCCTACAAGTTTGTGCTGCCTGGCCTGATGGAATAGATTTTGTGGGCAATTGAGAAGTTATTTGCATTACTGCGACACCCATTGGGTTTCGATAGATTTCGAGTCGAAAAACCAGTTCCGTAACGCGGACAAGTTATAACCTTTTGTATGTTGTGGCCTAATACAGTTGCCTCCGATGGAGCAAACTGGATGTATTCAAGATGTTCAGGAATAAAATCCTCAATCAGCGGCACTTCTTCATATGGATCAGATGAGATATTTTCGGATACCGAACACAGTCTATTGAATTTAGGATTACATCCCGGTTCACAGTCATCAGTAATGTATCGAAATATTCACCTTCTTCTGGTACAAAGGAGGTATATTTTGCAACATCACAACCAGTTTTTGTTGACTTCTGCTGCGTCATCTCTGTAAAATGGCCAATAGTCATGTCTAAAACGCACGGCTTTAGATGGCTTCGTTCTTCGCTGGTGCAATTGGTATATTATATATTATGACATTCATCGTGTTCCATTTTACAGTTAACTCAGCTAAATATTGCAGTTCGTTGTCCCATTCTAACGTCTTAGCTCTTTCAAATCCGGCTAATGAACCATTAACTAATTTATTCCGATAATCGTTATATGATGATATCATCAGAACTCTCGTAGTCGGGGTGTTATCATCACGATATATGGACGTACGCAACTGCTTGTTTGGTTTGGTCTCTCCATTTCAGTGGAATTTATGAACATAAGTGGTGCTATTTCTAACGAAATTTGGGAGGATGTGTCACTGCAAGTATAATACTTCAAAAAAGCTACTTAGTAAAAGGACTGAAGACAATAGGTTGTCTCAATATCCGGTTCATATTCGAGATATCGTTTATTTTGGCTCTGGCAGCACTATTGCCATTCTTTCTTTGACTAAAACTCAGTATATTATTTCTAGTTGATCAAATGTGTTGCTCAAAGCTTCCACAAAAGTGAGAAATGTTGGAAATTTACTTCCACAACAAAGACAATTGGTTTGAAATCGCAAGATTGTTGTACGAAATGTAGTCAAACCACGGGACTCACATCCAACTGTCTTGGTTTATAAACATCAATTCAAGCCATCTATTTTGATATTGACTAGCTTCTTGGATCTGCGACAAACTTGAGATGAGGATTTTGCTCAACAAATCTTTTCGATGGGTTCGTAAGCAACAAAATAATTGAATTTGGGATCGGAAAATCTACAAGGATTGATGGAGAATCCAATTGCGTGTAATCTGTTTGTTGTCAAATCGGTAGTTACCTAATATGAAGTACCCGAGTACTGGTGCACACAAACACTTCCTCGTAGTTGATATATGTACTTGAAACGGTCCTGCAAAATCAGTGCCCACTTGCAGAAATGCTCTTGTAAACTGAACTCTGCATTCTGGTAAATTTCCCATCTCCTGGCAAAATGGGATTGGCTTAGCTCTAAAGCAGGACTCCTGATTACTTTGCATATTTCCTGCTTTGCACGTATCATCCAAAACGTTAGTCTCAACGTGGCTAATAAGAGTTGTGCACCCGCATGATGATATTTGTTGTGGTAGTCGTCTATCAGCAATTGAGTGAATTTGGATGACGGTATAATTATTGGTTGTCTCGTATCATACACCAAATTTACATTTTGAATTCGTCCTCCGACTCTCACCTGGCCATCAACATCAATGAACGGATTTAATATGATGTCTTCTAGCATGAGATTGTTTTGTACGGTTGTACGAGGCAGTTTGACTGCATCCTCTAACTATTCAACTGTAAGGGGACCTTTCCGCTTTGGTACGTTTTTATGTTCATTGTAAATAAATCGTTGCACTATGGCTGTTACGCGAATTAACTTGGTTGGCTCTCTGCTAATAGAGATGCTGAATTGTATCCGTTCTTCTTGATTGGATCCATAGTTGATTCTTTGTTCAGGCCAACTTTCTGAAGTACTTCGTAAACATTTGGGTGCCTGCCACAATAACTATGGCAGAATTCCACGCGACGCACAATCAGCTGGATTATCCTTTGTGGGAACATGTCGCCAACTATATCTCGTTTCACAATTTCCAATATTTGAGAAGTTCTGTTGCCCACAAATGTTAACAACCGGATAGGAACATCTGACAGCCAATCCAATACAATAGTTGAATCTGTCAAGTAAATCATACTAGATATCGATAGAGTGAATGTTTCAGTGACTGATTTTACATGTTTTGATAAGAGGACAGCAGCACACAGTTCGAGTCGTGCTACTAAAAGTTTCTTTACTGGAGCTGCTATCATACAACAACTGTAACTGTTTGAGCTGGTAGGTTATCGCAAATAAATTACCGCTGCGTACGTCCTCTCACTTGCAACGCAAAATCCGAGGATTTCGATAAGTTTACTGGGTGTACCTATAGTCATCTCGCTATTCTTACTCCTTCTAGGTGATGTAGTTGTTGTCTGATATTTGACCATAGAGTGCTGTCAACCATAATGTCTGAAATAGGATTTTCATCTTTATAACTACCGGACACAGCCAACGTAATGGGTCGAAAATCTGACTGCATTCTGGTAAAAGCTTTCTTTTGGTGAATATTGGTTTTTCCAAGTCTAAATGATATGACCACACATCCATAACAGTTCAGCCTCTTCCACTGTACTCACCCCGGCCATTAAATCGTCGACATACGTACATGTACCTAATGCATTTGCACCTGAAGGAAACTTATCACGATGTGTAGCTGCGCAGCTATGCTGTTCCGTATGTTAAAGTTTTCAGCATAAAATATTTCAACGGTTATTTCTCGGTCGACCGCCACACGATTCCTTGATGTGTAAGATGATCCATATGCACCAAAATTTGTCGATACATCTTTTCCACATCAGCGCTAATTGCTATTTTGTGTAGACGAAATCGAAGTAGTATAGTGTAAAGCGTAGGTTGTACTTGTGGGCCGACCATCAGCATATCGTTAAGCGAAAACCCAGTTGACGTGTTCGCAGAAGCATCAAACACTACACGAAATTTTGACATATCCGCATTACAATGCCATGATGCGGCAAGTATTTTATATTCTCAGCCTCGACACAATTTATCTCTGCCATACGACTCAGCTCTCAATATTCTAGCATGAACTGCATATATAACTTTTGGAAGTCATTATTCTTGTGGAATTTTCACTCCATAGCTCATTGACGGCTTACCGCCACATTTATTGAATTTCCAAAAGTTCTATCTTTGAAGTTAAACGGCAATTTAACTATACGTCTGCCATCAGAAGATCGACAGGTAGTCGTCCCTGAACCACTAATACCAGTAAATTGACTCCCTGAACCACTTATACCAGTAACAAGAGTTCGATGTTTTCTTCTAGGTAGTTTAGGAATGTTGCAAAGCTTCTCTTAGTTAAAGGTTGACATAGACCCAGAATCTATCAATACTCTACATGTATGTTCAACGCCATAGTGGTCCATGATTTTAACCAATGCTGTTGGTAGGATACTTCGTGTTGAAACCTTTGCATGTGCTAGGGTTCTGCTCTATTCTAGCTGAGATACTTTACTCTGATCTCTCGGTTGAGGTACATGGAGCAGTGTGTGATGTTTCTTGCCACAATCACCACATCTAAAGTCTTTGCAAGACATCTAAACATTGAAGGATGTATTTTTCACAAACCTTGACATATTGACGTACGTCCTTAGACATTCTGGGCCAGTAAAAGTTTTCCTGTATCCTGTATTTTCCTGTGTCTTGTAAAAGCCTGTAGGCAGGTAAAGTGCAATCGTGGTTATCAAACCAAATTACGTGCGTTTCATGTTGTGGGATATACCACTTCCAATCCCATGCATACGATCCATCAGCTTGAACCGTTTGACAATATTTGTATAACTTCCCGACCTGTACTCGAAAAACTAGGATATTTGTAGGGCTGTTCTTTAACACCTTGCTTGATCTTCGTGTAGGTCGAGGCTTCCTGCCCGTTGGCATCGATTTGAATAGATTCAACAGCTCGAGATGATGCATCAGGCACTACATTTAATCTCGCCTTCCTAAGCATAATTTCTCGATCGCAAACACCATTGTTAAACCTTCACGCTCTGTGGCCGGATATTTTCGTTGCGTGGATGTAAGTGTCTGGCTCATATGACCCGCGAAACAGAAGAGCACGTTACAAGCATAACGTGTTTTGTCTAGTTGGAGTTTTCAGGTAAGTTGGAATCGCCAGATTCTGGCACCGAATATTGGGACATGTCGACTTTCATTACATAATTATATCTGGTTTGCATATGTCTCATACTACTAATCATGTTTGACTTAGACGCAATATCAATCTTTGTTTGTGTCAAGTGAGCAGAAATCATTAATACAAAACAGATTATTTTCCTTGAAAATTACAAAATCAATAAATCAAAATATTCTTGGTAGCATAGTGCAACATATCCTATTGCAAAGATCAAGTGTCGTCTAAACATATGTTGCTTGCACGTAATATCGATATTGGATATACCATCTGCTACAAGTGCCTCGCCACACTCTAACAATATAATTACAATTAACTTCCACATAAGTGTCCGCCCCACCTAAACCCGACTCGATTTTGAAATTGGATTTCGATGTATAAATACCTAAGCGATCTCCCACATCATTACCAGTATATCGATAACCAATCAATCGTATTACCGCATAAGAAATGAATTTCTTAATCGCATTAACTATTTTGGCTTCGGCCTCTGGAGTTTTGGTAAGTAAATTTATTATTTTAACGAAATGATTTTAGAAAAATTTATTTTACACTCGTGTAGTCACTCACCGATGACCAAACCCAATTGGAAGATCAATACGCTAAGGAATGTATTGAGGCGACTGGCGCCGATCCTAATGTTGTCGCCGCTATGAAAAATGGAGATTTCTCCATAAATGATGAGAAGACGCGTTGCTATGTTAAATGCTTGTTCGAGAAGGTTGAAGTATTGGACAGTGCGGGAAATTTAAATGAAACAGTTGCGAGAAAAATAATGTCGGAGCACGATGATGAAATAAAAGTGGAAACCGCCATCGAAAATTGTAAATATATTAAGGGCGAATGTCCATGCGAAACGGCATTTAAACTCTACGAATGTTACCACGCCAATCGTGATGAATAAATTATACAAATGTATTGAACATAGTTTTCGATTAAATCAGTAATTATGAATTAATAAATACATTGACCAATAAATTTTGTTTGGTATTCTCAATATGTCTCGTAATACTATTCCGAAGTAGTTTTGATCTCTGAAAAACATCACTGTGTACCACCATAGCTAAGAGATAATTGATGGAGGATAATCAATCGTAGCCCAGAAAAAATCGATCTAAAGCCCGAATTGAAATTTAATACCGGTATATTCCGCTCAAACTGAAACTAGAACTTCACTCAACCCTCATTGGTCGAACGAAATCTCATTCCATCGGTTTTAATTATGAGTTATCCCTTCCCAGGCGTACACTCTCAGTCCCGGGATATGTTTGTTCTTATAATAAAGTTCAATGTATCCGGTATCCTCAAGATCGTCAATTGGTCCTCAAAAAGGAATTGTGAACCGAAACAGTGCAGTCTATGGGAAAAGTATGAAGAACATGAGCACAAAAAGTGCTCAACAATTTCTTCCTCCCCGTCGAATTTTCATTCGAAATATATGACTTTTCAGGGAGCAGTACCAAGCGGGATAGATAATTCAACCTTATAGATTTTGAATGTATAGCCCGGCACCAGATATAGATTACGGCTTACTAATCCGTCAGTAAAGATTAACATATCGTTGCTGGAGGGGTAGAATGGGCGATTATAGTCCCATATGTGATTTCCGGTAATAGTTACATGAAATAATTTCCCGAAGACGTGCTTCGTTACCGTTATGTCTGAGGGAATGTAGGCAGTGGTGTGCCAGCCCAACTCCCTCCATATTTGACAGTGCCTGGAAGGGCCAAATAGATTGTTTTTGCATTGAAGGTGAACTGCTGTTTGCGCTGCACACCTTCTGATCAAAAGATCAAGTGGCAGCAGACCCACAGCCATCTCAAGAGCTGCAGTGGGAGTTGTGTGCGTAGCTCCTCCTATACCAAGACAAACAAGTCTTTGAAGGCGGTTTATAGGATTCCCTTCAACCCCGCTCATTGTTCTAGGCCACCAAGCGACAAACGAAACTATGGGTCTGATCACTGGAACGTATAGCCAGTACACGCGTCTAGGTTTCAGTTGCATGCTTTGTTGCATTTCTCTTCTATTTGTTTTTCCAAGTAATTTTCCGATCTAACCAGACCCCAGATACTTGACTTCCGACGAGAGTGGGATAGTGTGAGCCTCAATTTTAGGAGTACTAAAGTTTCCAAGACTCCTGCGTCTAGTGAAAAGGGCCATTTTAGTTTTCCTAGGATTGACGGATAGGCTCTGGTCACTACACCAGGCTACAACTATGTTAATCGCGATTTGCATGCGATCACATATTACAACCGCATATTCACCTACCAGTATTATGGCGATATCATTAGCATAACCCTGGAAGAAAAATCCGTTGTCAGAACCCCCCCTGAGGACATCTCTTTCGGGCGGTCACCGTCGTCGTATCACTACCTAAGTCTTCAGTAATTCTCCTTGACCTAAGCATGACGCTAAACCACCGAACAAGTGTGGTCTCTATGCCATGCCTTTCAGCTGCAGAGATCATTGCATTGAATGATGCATTGTCAAAAGATGTCGACTTAGAATGGCAGCTTTTCTTTTAAAGATCGCTGTATCATTCGGTTCGGATCAGCACGTAGAACGTAACCAAGCCAGTGTACTCGCTGTCATTGATTTCATGCATGTTATAAGGAATTTGTATTAAATTCCTAATCTCGTCATTGAAAAGAACTCTTATGTACTCATCCGTCAAGGTCCAACTCGCACATCCATACATGACAACGAGATCAACACTCTGTACAGTTTCAGTACGTAGAGGATACAAAGCCCGATAGCCAGCGGCAAGGCGAACCTTGATATCCTTTCCCATACTATTATCGTGAGTAATGAGAGACAAAAGATACTTGAATCTCATACTTCTTCAAAAGTGTGGTTACTACTACTGAAATCAGTTGCGTCTTGGTCTCTTAAACCAGAGATCAGATATTTTGTTTTGGACTCATTGAGTTTGAAACCAACGGAAGCTGAACACTGTTCCAGTGGATCAAGTATCTTTTTCATTCCATTGCCATTTAATCCAATTACTCAGACATCAGCTGCATATGCAAATAGTTGATTGGATTGTCGGGATAAGATATTGTCTTGAGATGTTTCACTTTTACGAAGGATGTATTTCAACATGAGATTAAAAAGTATCGGGACAGCGCATCTCCTGTCGGACACCAGAAGTAATTGCAAATATTATCGATAGCCTGTTCTCAACTAAGACACAGCATTGTGACTGCGTTACATTTTACTTAGATGTTTGGGTATTCATAACTTCATTTCGCCATACCAACGTTAACACAGAGGTTTCCATCCTGCTCCCGAATGGCATTTGACCGAGATGTTATGGTATGGTGCAATTCCGTTGCTGAGTTGTTGTACTCTTAAGATCTTAGCCTTCCACCATCGTCGATTTGCAAAGACCAGATCATGGTCACTGCCTACGAATTTTGTTGACGACCGATACGATCTCACGTCTTTTACAACCCGAACCCTCCCCTTAGAAATCAACTCATGGTCAATTTGGCTTCGAGATGTTTTACGTGGATGTGTCCTTGTTTCCAAATGGATGTTTTTATGAGGAAAGAATGTGATTGCCACTTTGAAATCATGTGCGATCGTAAAGAATATCATTCTTTCTCCAATTTCGATCGCAGTTCCGTGTCGAGAATACTGACATTATGCTCAGGTATAGAGCCTATAAAATTATTCAAATTATTGTAAAATGAGTCTTTATCTTGGAGTTGGCTTACACAGTGGGCGCATGTAACCAAACAATTAACAGGTTGGCATGTCTCATGTACAATGGAAGCTTGTACATAGACTGCCTGAAGGTCCAACACAGCTTTTTTTACTTGTGGCCCAATGCGTAATCCAACTGTTAGATTTCCGAGATCATCACCACTTTGCAGCAATGTTTAGCTTTATGACATTTGGTGTCCTCTTTTAGGCCATAGAGTTCCTTTGAGAGTCATGAGTTCTAGTCGATAGTCTTTCATATACATATGAAAAGACCGTGTATGTGCTCAATACTAAATCTCGTATGCGGATACTTTAGCGTATAGGTTCGTTGTTATTTACTGCTGTATCCGATTATATTTGTTTGTTGACATTTTTAACATTTGTTGTTTTTACGGATGCGGGTCGTCAGCCATGTATGTTAAGTTGGCTCAAAAATCAACCCAAAACTATGGCAACACTAAAATTGACATTTCTATCATATTTTAGTGTCAGCCCAAAATAAAATTATATCACGACATATTATTGATGTCAGCCCAAAAAACTATATCTATCGCGATATATAAAAACTATCAGCCCAAAAAAATTATATCACGACTGTAAAAATTTACAGTCAAACACTCTCAACAACAATTAATAAAAGTACATATCGTATGTATTGATTTTGGAATGATTTTTTGATAGTTCTGGTCTAAAAAAAAACTCATAGCGAGACCGATGACCAAAACTGAAAATGTTCACATACATTGAAATGAAGTGAACATTTTTCGAATTGCTATATATGGCCCATTTAGGCTATGTGATCCCCATTGAAATCGTTCAATACTTTGCACTGGTGATGATTTAGACCAGAACTATCAAAAAATCATAGCGAGACCGATGACCAAAACTGAAAATGTTCACTTACATTGAAATGAAAATAGGTTTTTCCGACTAGCTATATATGGGACATTGTGGTTATGAGATCCCTAATGTAATGGTTCAATACTTTGCACTGTTGATGTTTAAGACCAGAACTATCAAAAAATCATTCCAAAATCAATACATACGATATGCACTTTTATTAATTGTGGTTGAGAGTATTTGACTGTAAATTTTTACAGTCGTGATATTATTTTTTTTGGGCTGATAGTTTTTATATATCGCGATAGATAAAGGTTTTTTGGGCTGACATCAATAATATTTCGTGATATAATTTTATTTTTATATATTTTCAAAATTGTAATCTGCAACTGAGTTCATAGAACCGAGATACTAGACTATAATTGTATCGAGTTTCATAACATTTTCATCCGCGATATAACGAATTTGAATACGTCTTAGGTAATTTTGAATTAAGGTGAAAATTTGTGAAAAATTAGTGTACATGGAACACATAAAACTTAAAAGCGACATAAAGTTAAGCAAAAGTTTATATTTAATTCACGTAGACACGAGATTTCCTTACAACATCAAAAACTAATTAGTTCAAACAAGTGGAAACTAAATTAAAATAAAGAGAAAATCTTAAATATATAAGCGACAAGAAACAACAAAAACAAAAACTCAGGTAAGTTTTCTTTTTTTGTTTTTTTTTTTAATTCACTTTACTCGACATTAATCATACGATAAACATAAACATAATGCTGAGTTGTTTGATATAATATTAGTATACCAAACAAACATCCACAGAATAGTATGAGTTGCTATATATTTATCCTCACTAAGGGCTGTCATTAAACGAAGCTGTATACTCAGACACATTAGGAACGCCCGATTAGGAACGAGAATTTTTGGTTTATTTTTATCATTTTCATTTCTCTCACGCGTATATAAACCTACAAGGTTACGGCTGTTAATTTATTCATGTAATAATTCAACATCATCATTATCGTGATCTTAATTAGATTTTTTTGTTTAGAACTTAAGTATTATATACAAAGTAATTTTTGTGTCATTTTAGCGTATTTGTTAAGAAGAGTTATGCTTCTTACAAAAACTTAAATTTTGAAAGCTTAAAGTACTGTCGACATCTATCAAACTCTTGAAGTACGCAAATGGCTGTATGTTCTCGATTACTTCACGAATTCCATCTTTAAGTTCTTGAATCGATCGTGGATCTTATCTAGCACGTGGCTTTAAAGAAAAAAATGTCTAAATGTGCTAAATCACAGTATCTCGGTGGCCAATTGTGATCATCTCTTCGAGAAATGACACGGTGATGAAACTTTTCTTGCAAAACTACGATTGTTTCGTTGCTTGTTTTGCTGAAGATAAATGTCGTCCACATCAATATCTTCCCATTCCGGCCATAAAAAATCATTAATCATGGCTCGGTAGCGCAATCCATTCACCGAAACAGTTGCACCAGTCTCATTTTCGAAAAATTAGGGTTTAAACACACTGCCAGTCCAAAAACCGCATCAAACAGTGACGCGTTGAGGATGAAAAGTCTATTCAACAATCATTCTTGGATTTTGTGAGCCACAAATGCGACAATTATGCTTAATAACGTAGCCTCCAAAGTGAGAATGAGCCTCATCACTGGAGATTATTTTTCAATGAAAATCCGGATCATTTTGATGAAGCGCATATACGATGTTTATGGTGATCGACCGTCTTGAGTTCTTGTGTTAACTGAACTTTAATATCCTTAAACCTATAAGTCTTTATGCAAAATACGGTGTATTGTCGTTTATGGACTATTTAATTCCAAAGGTTAACGAGGAAAAGACTAACCTAGGATTTCTTCACTACTACGGGCTACAGCAGAAATATTCTTTTTTTTCTTGAGTGACGGTTTTGATTCTTGAAATCACTAACTCGTTCCAAAAGCTCAAATTTTTCCACCAGCAGGCCTATTTGGGAATTCGATTCGTATTGCTGTTCGATTCGAACATGAGTTGGTATTTGGTAATACGATCGAAAAAAGAAATGCACACTGCCAAATAATGAGAAGGGGAATTTTGTACTAATGGTCATACCTATCATAAAATTAATCATATTGTTGAATTTTGACATTTAAAAAGTACATTTCTGTTATTATAGATTGATTCTATTTATAATATATAAATGTTGGTGAAATTGGGTTGATTTGTACATTAAACCGTGTATCAGCAAACGAAATAGTGCCAGTTTTTCCATTTACTGCGTTTCTTAAATGTTTCTCTCGTGTGACAGTTCCACGTTATCTTCTTTTACGTTTTATTTAATATTTTATTTGAAATCGGTCCACACTTTCTTCCAGCCATCTGAAGTTAATATGTGGTCCATGGCTATTGAGTTGATTGTCGCTACAGAGTCCTGTTTTATGATACCCCTTTGAATTCGGAATGTACCATGTCAAACTGTCGCAGGGTTGTTTTTTTATGTTCTAAAATTTATAAGTATATACAATCACTTAAATCGTATTGGCACTTTATATGACCTCCACTTCATTCTCCTGCTTTAAAGCATTGGTCAACCAACAAACACAGGTACTGGAACCTACTCTAAATCGTGGTTGGATGGACATCGTGGGTCTTTAAAATTTCTCCGTACTAACTACTAAGGTGCTGAATCGCAAAAAGCTGGCGCGGCTCATTACAGTCCCCCAATATACATTTTGTGTTCATTTCTTGCAACAATTTCCTTGATTTCGTTCGACGTCATTGACGAATACATCCTGGTATGTATATGTTGAGTGTATGTAGGCGACTTGTTTGTGTGAATACCCCCTTTACTTACACCTCTGTACTGATTTCTATTTGTATAGACGGATCCTATTTCCGCACTACTACTGGGCTCTGAGCTGTCTTTTGTTTCTACTTACTTTCACTGATAGCTTATAGTTGGCTTATTTGTTAACCACCAGCATCACTCTCGCTTTGTTTGTTTTGTTTGGTATCATTATCTTCTCACGAGAAATACGGTTACTTATGATGGCTCTCAGAAGGGTATGTTGTAAAACCCGAAAGTCGCCTAATTTGGAGTGATCATTGTAGAAATTTAGCATGCGTTTAGCCTCGCAGACATGATCGTATACAGAGTTACGTTAGCAAGCAAGAATTATCATTGAACGTTGCATTGGTATTTTAAAATCACGTTTCCGAAGTATTCATGGAGGTCGACAATTACATTATTCGTCAAAAAAGGCTTCCCAAGTAATTTATGTCTGACACTTTAGAGTTGGATTCGACGACACTTTGGTAGAAAATGGAATTGATGAAATGCAAAATGAAGGGGAAGGGTCAAACGAAAATGACGAAGGCGTGTTAGCACGACGAATAAGAAACGACATTCTAAACGCCATAACTTAATCATCTTATAAATAAATAAAAATTGGTTATAAATAAAATATTCTTGTTTAATTCATTTGTGTTGTCATTGTTAGTTCTTTATCTTAAAATTATCTTATTAAATAAAATTTGATTAAATTTAAACGAATACATTATCTCACTTACAACTAATAATGTTTCGATCACAATGTTTTTTGCTGCAATATTTGCTTTTCTATTAACTCATATTGAGATTTAGATTGAACCGGTCTCCTATTTCCCCTATTATTTTGTAGTGGTAGCTCAATTTTAAAATTTTGTTACTTCTTTGTACGGCTTCGTCAACAAAACTAACAACGAACAGAAATTCGTTAATGAACGTAAAATTTATGGTCGAAAACGAATTACCCGATAAGGGAAATTTTCATTCGTTGCTACGTTTCCTTGATGATTCGTTTTCGTTTGCTTTATTATACGTCTACGGATTCACAAATACCAATCATTCGAAAACGTCGTTCGTTTCTTCGAATTTGAATTCACAAATAGGCCTACAGGTTTCACTATTGCCGACCGAGAAGGTGATTCAAGAGTAATGGCATTGTTTAAACTTCTCATATGTCAAAATATGACAGTGTCAAAATTGACAGCTTCCCAAATAGCAGACTATTCAAAATGAAACCTCTTATTGGAAACCCCTTTATAACTATCAAACAATAACATTATTTATTGTATAATGCATAGAATGTTTTCACCGACCAAACCTGATTAGAACTGTGATTTGAACGAACCCATTTGTAACCACTTGGTTCAGTGCAAATAAGGACTCATCTTCCATGTCGGTATATTATATGGTCATAGTGCCTTTTGATATGCAAGTGGGCTACTGCATGATAAACCAACAACCCTTAAGCAAATAGTGGCGCATTGGTTAAAGCTGTGGCAGTTGGAACGGGTGGTACCGCGGGTTCGAATCCCAATAGAACCAAGATGCAAAAAGAAATGTTTCACCATCGATCGTTTGGGCGGTGCGATCGGTTGTGTGAATGAACACATCTGGATCCCCTGTTTAGTTTAGAATGCATGGGCCGTCCCATCGTCCATGTCAGTACTATAGGCTGACATGGAGCGATGCAACGCACGTAAATTGGGCATATAGCCGTACAGTGGTAACATAACGGACCATCGCTGGTCTCAGTGTGCGGTAGCAGCCAACCAACAAAAAAAATCACCAATTGTTATTATCTGTTCTAGCGATTTTGACAACTTACTTAATCATCGAAGTAGCATCTCTTGCGGAACAATGAGAATAATTTTGAATCCGCGACGCAAATTATGATTGATTTTATTCCAACACTATTCAAAAATAGTTTTAAGCCACGCTTTTATAGCTGTCAGCACATTTGTATTCATTAAGTAAAATTTGAAACTCGAATGGTAAATCGATATTCTTCATCAAGGTTCTGAAGCTTTAATCACGACTCATCAGAGCATTTACGATCAATGCAAATACATGGTCAAATTACCAATAAGCGTACGATAAACCTGAGTGTGGAGGTGCAATTAAGAAGTGCGTGAATGTCGTGGCAGCTCAATAATTCTTCTGGATGAAGCTGTGGGACTTCTTAAACCGTATATATACTTATTATACAAAACGTACTGTACACATATATATCTCGGGTGATATCATGGTCGAATTGACGTGTTTGTTAAATGAGGTGCGAAATACACTGGATCTGTAACCAACACTCCGGATGATGTCGTAACAAGCTTTCTGACTATGCGTTAGTTTCACAAGCATGTGAAGTTAGCCCATTTTTTCATCCCAGAAAAAATATAAATTTTCATCAGACAACACTATTCTATCCCATCCCAGAATTTAATAATAATATATAGATAAAACCAAAATAAAAAAACCTTACAAATTATTTCATATACGATTCACAATATCCCATCCCAGTTTTTTTTTAATATTCGAATTTTTTCCATTATCTTACATTTCTATATTCAATAGTTATTGTAATAAACTCATTATATGAAAAACTTCAAAGTGGATTATCTCCAAAGAACTTCGAGGGTCGGAAAATTTGAAAAATGTTTCAAACAGAACACTATCATAGGCAATTAGAAACCATCTTAGAAGTACAAGTCTATGGTTCAGTTTTCTACAATTGGCCATAATTGACTATGGGCCATAGTAATACTATATGAAAAACTTCAAAGTGGATTATCTCCAAAGAACTTCGAGGGTCGGAAAATTTGAAAAATGTTTCAAACAGAACACTATCATAGGCAATTAGAAACCATCTTAGAAGTACAAGTCTATGGTTCAGTTTTCTACAATTGGCCATAATTGACTATGGGCCCATAGTAATACTATATGAAAAACTTCAAAGTGGATTATCTCCAAAGAACTTCGAGGGTCGGAAAATTTGAAAAGTGTTTCGAATAGAACACTATCATAGGCAATTAGAAACCATCTTAGAAGTACAAGTCTATGGTTCAGTTTTCTACAATTGGCCATAATTGACTATGGGCCATAGTAATACTATATGAAAAACTTCAAAGTGGATTATCTCCAAAGAACTTCGAGGGTCGGAAAATTTAAAAAGTGTTACAAATAGAACACTATCATAGGCCATTAGAAACCTCAAACCATCTTAGAAGTACAAGTCTATGGTTCAGTTTTCTACAATTGGCCATAATTGACTATGGGCCATAGTAATACTATATGAAAAACTTCAAAGTGGATTATCTCCAAAGAACTTCGAGGGTCGGAAAATTTGAAAAATGTTTCAAACAGAACACTATCATAGGCAATTAGAAACCATCTTAGAAGTACAAGTCTATGGTTCAGTTTTCTACAATTGGCCATAATTGACTATGGGCCATAGTAATACTATATGAAAAACTTCAAAGTGGATTATCTCCAAAGAACTTCGAGGGTCGGAAAATTTGAAAAATGTTTCAAACAGAACACTATCATAGGCAATTAGAAACCATCTTAGAAGTACAAGTCTATGGTTCAGTTTTCTACAATTGGCCATAATTGACTATGGGCCCATAGTAATACTATATGAAAAACTTCAAAGTGGATTATCTCCAAAGAACTTCGAGGGTCGGAAAATTTGAAAAGTGTTTCGAATAGAACACTATCATAGGCAATTAGAAACCATCTTAGAAGTACAAGTCTATGGTTCAGTTTTCTACAATTGGCCATAATTGACTATGGGCCATAGTAATACTATATGAAAAACTTCAAAGTGGATTATCTCCAAAGAACTTCGAGGGTCGGAAAATTTGAAAAATGTTTCAAACAGAACACTATCATAGGCAATTAGAAACCATCTTAGAAGTACAAGTCTATGGTTCAGTTTTCTACAATTGGCCATAATTGACTATGGGCCATAGTAATACTATATGAAAAACTTCAAAGTGGATTATCTCCAAAGAACTTCGAGGGTCGGAAAATTTGAAAAATGTTTCAAACAGAACACTATCATAGGCAATTAGAAACCATCTTAGAAGTACAAGTCTATGGTTCAGTTTTCTACAATTGGCCATAATTGACTATGGGCCCATAGTAATACTATATGAAAAACTTCAAAGTGGATTATCTCCAAAGAACTTCGAGGGTCGGAAAATTTGAAAAGTGTTTCGAATAGAACACTATCATAGGCAATTAGAAACCATCTTAGAAGTACAAGTCTATGGTTCAGTTTTCTACAATTGGCCATAATTGACTATGGGCCATAGTAATACTATATGAAAAACTTCAAAGTGGATTATCTCCAAAGAACTTCGAGGGTCGGAAAATTTTAAAAGTGTTTCGAATAAAACACTATCATAGGCAATTAGAACCCATCTTAGAAGTACAAGTCTATGGTTCAGTTTTCTACAATTGGCCATAATTGACTATGGGCCCATAGTAATACTATATGAAAAACTTCAAAGTGGATTATCTCCAAAGAACTTCGAGGGTCGGAAAATTTGAAAAATGTTTCAAATAGAACACTATCATAGGCAATTAGAAACCATCTTAGAAGTACACGTCTATGGTTCAGTTTTCTACAATTGGCCATAACTGACTATGGGCCATAGTAATACTATATGAAAAACTTCAAAGTGGATTATCTCCAAAGAACTTCGAGGGTCGGAAAATTTGAAAAGTGTTTCGAATAGAACACTATCATAGGCAATTAGAAACCATCTTAGAAGTACAAGTCTATGGTTCAGTTTTCTGCAATTGGCCATAACTGACTATGGGCCCATAGTAATACTATATGAAAAACTTCAAAGTGGATTATCACCAACAGATGTCGCTTTGAATGATTTCATATAATATTACTATGGTTGCAAAGTCAACTATGGCCAATTGTAAAAAGTGAACCATAGACTTGTACATGGAGTCCGCCGGGAAGGTACACTACTTTGTTTGTTTATAATTTTTGATTAAATGAAAGAGAATGGATCTTATATTGATAAATGTTTTATTTAATGTCGGCAATTATGTATGGAATACAATATCAGATAAATGTCCGTCTCTGTTAGCCTCACAAATGCGAGCCCTTTTGAGCACATTTTTAATTACATTCTTACACATTTCAGGCGGTATTTCATTAATTTCATCACGAATATTTTGTTTGAGTTGCTCAAGCGTTTCTGGTTTATTTGTATAAGTCTTGCTTTTCAGATATGCCCACAAAAAGA
This sequence comes from Tipula lateralis, assembly GCA_963932295.1. Taxonomy (NCBI): domain Eukaryota; kingdom Metazoa; phylum Arthropoda; class Insecta; order Diptera; family Tipulidae; genus Tipula; species Tipula lateralis. The sequence goes on along the minus strand of OZ010738.1, from coordinate 24,128,503 downwards.
AGACCGGAGCAGTCAAATTAGGCGACCGTGGAGGCCAATCAACATCACCATTTTTTGAAATAACTTGTTGTGAAAAGAGGTCTCGTGGTAATTCCATTGTAAGCCTGGCTGTATGCGATGTGGCATCGTCTTGTTGATATCACATGTTAATCAAGCCCAAAGCATGCAGTTGTGGCGTTAAAAAGTTTTCAATCATATCACGATATCGCTCCCCATTCACAGTTACCGTTACGCCGTTTTCATTTTCAAAGAAGTAAAGTCCAATGATTCCTCCTGACCAAATTGCACACCAGACTGTCACTTTTAATGGATGTAAAGGTGACTGATGAATAATTTGAGGGTTTTCTCTGCCCAGAACCGAATATTTTGTTTATTCACATATCCATTCAAATGAAAATGTGCCTCGTCACTCCTTATGATTTTTTCATGGAAATCGAGGTTGTCATGGGCGAGCTTAACATCCTATTGCTATATGTACGGCCGCGTAAATGGTCTTGTGGAAGGAGCTCTTGTGTCAACTGAATCTTAAATGGAAACAAATACAAATCTTTGTGCAAAATTGTGGCCAAATATGTTCTTTGAAGACAAAGCTCCTGAGCACGGCGTCAAATTGAGGTTGATGGATTGTTTTGAACACTTTCTTGAGCAGCAGTAATGTTTTCAACCTATGCTTGAGCCTATCACCTACAGACCCTCTTTCTTCGAAATCATTCTCTACACGATTAATAGTGCGTTTTGTTGGCACGTTGTTTCTCCCAAATATTTCACGTTACTTTCTCATCGTCACAGTAATCGATGATTGATTTTGATCAAATGTTTAAGCGATTAAAACACGTTGGCTAATCAAAGATTTTTCAATAATAAATATGCCACGTGTCTACTTCACGACTGCAAAATATGAACTGCCAAGAAAAACGTTTACCAAAATGGCAGCCGAAAAAGTAATATACCTTCCCGGCGGACACCCTGCACTTCGAAGATGGGTTCTTATTGCCTATGATAGTATTTAAAACGCTTTTGAAATTTCCGACCCTCGAAGTTCTTTGGAGATAATCCACTTTGAAGTTTTTCATATAGTATTACTATGGCCCATAGTCAGTTATGGCCAATTGTAGAAAACTGAACCATAGACGTGTACTTCTAAGATGGTTTCTAATTGCCTATGATAGTGTTCTATTTGAAACATTTTTCAAATTTTCCGACCCTCGAAGTTCTTTGGAGATAATCCACTTTGAAGTTTTTCATATAGTATTACTATGGGCCCATAGTCAATTATGGCCAATTGTAGAAAACTGAACCATAGACTTGTACTTCTAAGATAGTTTCTAATTGCCTATGATAGTGTTCTATTTGAAACACTTTTCAAATTTTTCGACCCTCGAAGTTCTTTGGAGATAATCCACTTTGAAGTTTTTCATATAGTATTACTATGGGCCCATAGTCAATTATGGCCAATTGTAGAAAACTGAACCATAGACTTGTACTTCTAAGATAGTTTCTAATTGCCTATGATAGTGTTCTATTTGAAACACTTTTCAAATTTTTCGACCCTCGAAGTTCTTTGGAGATAATCCACTTTGAAGTTTTTCATATAGTATTACTATGGGCCCAGAGTCAATTATGGCCAATTGTAGAAAACTGAATCATAGACTTGTACTTCTAAGATGGTTTCTAATTGCCTATGATAGTGTTCTATTTGAAACACTTTTTAAATTTTCTGACTCTCGAAGTTCTTTGGAGATAATCCACTTTGAAGTTTTTCATATAATGAGTTTATTACAATAACTATTGAATATAGAAATGTAAGATAATGGAAAAAATTCGAATATTAAAAAAAAACTGGGATGGGATATTGTGAATCGTATATGAAATAATTTGTAAGGTTTTTTTATTTTGGTTTTATCTATATATTATTATTAAATTCTGGGATGGGATAGAATAGTGTTGTCTGATGAAAATTTATATTTTTTCTGGGATGACAAAATGGGCTAACTTCACATGCTTTAGTTTCACCTATGTTTCTGAACCCTTAAAATGCTATTGATTCAAATCCAGTTAAACATCTTCGATATATTTTCAATAGCCTATTCTGACTACCTCAAATTCCTGTGGATGGAAAATTTGATATGATTAAGAAAGATTTGCCAAAAGGCAAATATATTAGCTTTATACTAAAATTGATCAATCCAGTGGTTTCCAATAAATTTGGAAATCGGCAAGCAATGAGTTTATAAATCAAAAGTCTATAACGAACAACTTCGATTAATGAGTGTGTTCACTGCAAAACAGCGATGTCGGTGTGATCGATGTCGAAAATTTCAAACCGACATCGGTGTTAATCGAAACAACATTTTTAACCACTGAACAACGCTACTGTCATATTCATAAGTTTTCACAAAAAATTAATTCAACAAAGAAAAAAACAAATTAGACACACCAGCTTACTACACTCCAGAATGCAGTTAAAAGTTACTTTATGACTACGACAACTTTTGTGGTGAACAACAAGTTGTCATTATATGTTGTCACAAATTTTGTGTTGTCGATAAAACAATAAACACAAATGTTGTCGATAAAAGTCATTTTTTGTTGCGCAATGAACGCACCCAATGTTCAATGCTCTGATTTACAGGCCATTGTTTTTACAGGCCATTGTTAGCCCGTACCGTATCAGTTCTATTTAAATTGTTACGAGTTCGTATCCGGATTGTTGACGATTCCGACGTGCATCACAATTAAAACGACCAGACTTTTAGTCAAACTTCCTTTATTTCACACTGTAAATTGTTAAATATTAGCCGTTTGCCGCTGGTGGGGCTATGACACTAGTCTTCACTTTACTTTTGAGCAATTTAACACTTAACTATGGGTTAAATAAAATTCGCCATATAGTTCCATTCTACTCACAACAGTCCAAGTACATATTGCAATTCTCCTCGGTTGGATTCGAACCATTTTCGACCATTGGCTGATATGACGTTTACTGTGTTAACAATACATGATCCTTGCGCCACCTCGACAGCTGTATTTGCTGAGAATGCAGGATTAATTATAAACGAACGAATGCAAAGTTAAAAAAGGCGATCATTAGAGCAATAAGTAAAAGTTGGCGGGATTATGTGTCTCAAATAACTCATAGGACGACAACCAAGGATGTATGAGCATCTACCAACACAAGTAAAGCTCAAAAATAAAATTAATTAAGCTAAAAAAATATAACAAAATGTCCTTGAGAATATTTCTATTTCATTTTTCTTTTTGTTGGTGTGTTGGATTTTTTGAATCCACGAAAATTTTGGTTGAAAATCCGCAAAAAAAACCTATTTTGTATGTAAAGGGGGTAAAACGAAGTAGTTACCCGATAAAAGTTACCGTAGTATGAAGATGCACTATGGAATAAAGTTAGAGGTCATAAAGCACAAGGCAGAAATGCCATGCCAGATGACAGAGAAAATGGAAATCAATTCTAACGAATGATGGTGGATGTTCCAAATAATTTAGGTGACAATAATGAATATTTGATACCTGATAATGTGATTCTTCAAAAGATATGTGTGTGTGGAGTTGAATGGGATGATTTTTTAAGTTTTGGACACTTCAAAGTCTGCGAGTCCAGGAATTAATCGAGTGAGCTATAAAATGATTGCGAATTTGGTTTTTGAAAGTTAACTTTGCTTTAAATTCTTAATAAGGTGTGGAGGAGTGTCAAAATACCGGAAAAATGGAAAGAAAGTAGAATGGTTCCATTCCCAAAAGGGATAGGGATAGAAATCTAGCAAGCAACAAATTACATAGGAGAATTTGTATGTTAAAAGTTTTTATGAAAGTAGTAAATGGTATGATGAAAGAAACAATCGAAAAATTCTTGAATGAAAGTCATTTGCTGCCGGAAACCACCTTGGAGTCGCAACCACTCTGCCAATGAATGTGTGGAAAATATGTGTGGAAAGTATAAAATAAAAATAAGAAAATTTTAGCGGTATTTTTGGACAGTGAAAGGTCGTATGACTTTGTGGTCCCAGGGGAACATTATCAAGATCTTTTGAACTTAGGTTTCTCTAGGACAATTTGTGAATGGGTGGTATAATTTACACAAGGGAGTAAAATTTCACCAAATCTGTTCAATCTGTATATGAGCTCGATTCATGGATTAAATCCATGAATCAGAAGACCAAGTCATTTGCAATTTCCAGATGACTTTGTTATAATGGATAAAGGTCCAAACATTAAAACAGCATGTGATCGAGTTCAGAAATGTATGGATCAGGTCATCAACTGTTTGACTGATTTAAATCAACTTGTGAATACGAGGAAATTCTGTTGTATGGCTTTTCGACCGCAACAAAGAATTTGACTAGGTATTTGGAGATCTGGATCGACCAACGTTTAAGTTTTAAAGCGCATATGGAGAAACTAACTGATAATTGTAAGAGTAGACTGAATGTGATCAAAAAGGAGAGTTAACCGAAATGAGACCTGGGGCTAATCCTAGTGTGACTGACATGTTACGAAAGACCCAAGTGTCCTCCAAAATTGCATATGGAATGAGCGTATATAGTGATGGTTCTAAGCTTGGGCTTAACGTGGTAATGAAAATTGAGAATACGTGCGCTAGAGGTATTGGGGGCGATTCTTTCAACCCTAATATATACTCTATGGTCTGAAATTGGTGATTCATCTCTAAATTATAAGGAAAAAGTTGATCAACGTGCGTGAAACTGTGGTAAAAAAAGATAACGCGTTAGTTGTTGAAATGATAACCAGATTGCAGGCAGGAACAGACTAAGAAATATTCGACAAGATCCAAAAAGAGGTGTCAACTGTTCCTCCTGCAATCTGGTGGTATGTTTGAATTTTTGAGGCACGGAATGCTTAGATTTATGAGTTATCAGTTAGGAGAGAATTTTACAAGAAACAAATTAAATATTTTGCTCATTTGACTGTGTATCCAGATACGAGTGTGATTGATGATGGTGTGGGTGTTGGAATTTACAGTCCTGCACTTAAAAAAGAGAAAGTGTTAAGAGAAGTAGATAGCATCTGTATAATGAATGCCAAATTGATTGGGATTAGGGAAGGAATCACGTAGGCAATGAATGGCGGGAAAAGGAGGGTTATTTGACTATCCGACTCTTTGATTGGTTAAGAATTTAAAAATAAGGAAGGGGGTACACTAGGCAATATTTCTGTGATTAAGTTGATTAGCTACCTTCGATCGTGTGGAAGTGAAGTGGTTCTTCAATCGATATCTTCACATCTACATATTAAAGGTAATGAAATATGACTGCAAAAGGGGTTGATTGAATGAGGTTGTAAGTGAATATGATTTTATGGATGCAAGTGATATACTTCGTATGTTTCAAGTGAATCTGAGGAGCAAATGGGAGAGTGAATTTTTAACACTACAATAATTCGAACAAGTAGCTTAAAATTTGTGTTTGCTTGTGATCCTGCGTCTTGGTAGAATAATCCATCAACACTTTTTGATTTTAAGAGTTGTATCCGAATCGGTTGATTTAAAGGCATCCATTGTAGCTTAATGGTTAAGAGAATTTCTAATCACGCCACGATTTTGAGTTCGATTCTCGCATTTGACCAAAACCTCTCAGTTGAGACGCAGTAATGGGCCGTTTACGGCTTTTAAGAAATAGATTATTACAAAAATGCATTTAATAATAAATTATAAGCACACTTCCAGACTTTGTTGTATTTATTCGAGCACAAAATCTGAGCTGTTATCAGACTTACTATAAATCTAGAATCTTGCCTTAGATCACAGTTAAATATATTAATAAAGAATGAATTCACCTACCTTCTTCATTTCATATGAATTTGCGTTCAAAATGTACCATAAAAGACGAACAGGTTGTTTTTTCTATAAAGTTTCCATGGCGGCTCACATTTGTATTAAAATTTAATAGTTTTCTTGTAGTACAAATATATTACGACAATTTATTAAATTTATATTTCATAACAAGTAGACAACAACTAACAAATAATATAAAATATATATTATAAAACTCGAGTATATAGAAGAACATCAGTCATTGGTTCGGCTTCCTAATGTTTCTTCCGTATTGGCATTGGCACCCCATAAATCTCGAATAAAAATGAATTGCCGATGTGCATCATAAACTTTTTATAATTTACGAAACGAACGTACAATTCGTCTTTGAGTGGTAGTAGTGGTTTATTGTCGGTTGGAATCGGCCCATTTTTCGACACAATTTCCATCGTCTTGTTAACATAAGTGTACATATAGCTTGACGGTGTCGAACTCACCGTCTTAATTTTATGAAAAATTTTCGGTCTCACTTTGATGTTTTGTCCTTTGGTCAGTGTGATCGATCTAGTTCGTCGTTCCTCAACAAACACTATGCTACCCTCGAGTACCGTCAGTGTTATGTTATCCAAGTCCTTCGAAATATAATTATCCATTATAAAATTGGGATAGTCCGCAATGTATATAGCATCTGTGTGATTACTCCACGAGAATACTTGTTCAGTAAATTCGTCGAGTTTTGGACGGTACCGTGTAAATTCTTTAAGTAGTGGCAACACAAATGTTGGTTCCTCGAACGGTGACCATTTAACTTTGAGCATATCAACGTTTGGATTATAGAATCGTTGTTGAAATCGTCCATTTAGCGAACACCATACATCGAAGTAAATCGAAAAATTTGTCGATATTGAAATTTTATTCGAATATTTAGCATTTTCGATATCGTTTAGTAAATTTCTTTCGATACACTTGGCATACTGATAGGCCATGTCACCGTGTTTTGTCCAACGGTCAGTTTCGGTGAACGCATACGGTTCCATAAAATGTGTTTTACCATTTTGATTGTCGACCACCTTTACCGAAACCAAAATTGTGTCCCATGCATGCACCATCATGTCCCACGAGTATCCGTATAGACCATTTGTCCAGTTGTTATAGCCCTGGAAATCAATACATTTTTGAAGATTAGTAATTGAATCTAAGATTATATCGCGTTAATACATTTATACAATGGGGAGTGTAATTCTTGGGAATTTATGATCATATATGGCCAAAAATTAACAAATTTTTATCATAAATTGGATAAGTTTTATATGTTTAATGTGTTGTATGTGTGACTGTGTGTTGTTTGTGCCAAAATAATATGTTGGTTCTGGACCGAAGCCAAGACCAAATTTCATTGATTTTTATTAACTTTAACATATTTATTGACATTATAATTCAATTAATAGATGCCAGATTATAATATACAACAGATATTTCTATCGCCCTACCCTAAGGCGTAGCTATTGGCAATCGAGCTAAATATCAAACCACTGGTACTGATACAGAAGGTGTTCAGATGTGAATCTGTTAAGGGGAATCAAGTAAGCATTAGTTGTCAGTTCCATATCAGCTCCACAAGTGCTTTTGTTACCTCCTCGTGGTGACCACCGGGCAACTGGCTAACCACTTTAAGTGGGGAGCCAGGCAAAAACGCAGCGCTAAACAACTGGGCCGGGTTAAGGTGTTCACCGTACCGTGACGACAACCTACCTGACTGCGGGCCCAGTCTAAAACCTAGCTCAGTCTTGAACGGTGTATCCGGATACCTGGCGCTCTCCGGATCACGTAGCCGTGGGAGCAACCATGGATTACACCAATCTAAATTTAACGGAACTGAACAGTGGAACCAAGCCTAATAGCTTGGAAGTGCTTTCGGCTTCTCTAGAAAAAATATATCTGGTGGCATAAATGGAATCGTTAACAGGGACAATGATGCCCCAGCTGCTAACTTAGAAACTAACGCACAATTGACGGGGATACAAGTGGTTAAAAGCTTTTCAATTATGGAGAAGATCTCGGGATGTGAGCGACGGAAAAGACAGGAACTTGCAAAAAGAAACAGGTTGGATATAGGTCCTCTCCAGGCAATCAGCCCACAAGACAGAGGGTAATTTCTGGCTTCAAGTCACAGGGGAACCGGAAGAAGGGCCCAGGATCGGAAGAAATTACGAAACTCAGTTTTAAAGAAGTTTTAATTCACGAGCGCCGTAATGTTGCCAAATACAAACTCATGGATCTTAATGAAGGACAAAGTTTATGATAAACGTAATAAGCACACCTTGTGCTTCTGGCGATCATGTGGCTATTGGAGATCCTTGGACCTTAAGTGGGGCCTCGAAGCTGGACCGACTCTATATCCCTGAGAGGAAGCTGAGCTGGAGTGTATTCTGTTCTGCGACCTAACCAGGCCTATAACAGGTATAGTTTTTTGTCCCGGGCTCGATCCAAGAATCTTCAGATATTCGGAAGGGGCTCAAAAATCAAAACCCGGGACTAAAGACCAAAAAATTAACCAGATTTGCCAAAAAGAGGGTGCCGAAAGGCACACTTCTTCACCTTGGCCTAGATAAGCCATCTGTCCCAAGGCTGGAAGCACTTGCTTTTAATCCCTTTTTTGCTCTAAGTAGGGTCACAAGAAATTTGACGCTGAGGAGGGTCAAGGAAAAACTGTCCTCCACCATCCCAACTTGATTGAAATGTTTGACGTACAGTTTATACAGATAAATTTGCAGCATTCAAAGGCTCTCTCATAGAACATCAAGTTCTCTAATGGTTAGTGACCTCTGCTCGAGACCTAGAGCCTTTGTTTTTGTTAGTAATAACATGAACTACAAACTCCTAAATGTAATTTGTTGTAGAGACCTTACAGCAGTCGTCGTTGAAGTAAAGGAACCGGGTATTCGACGTGAGGTTCTAGTGATCACCGCCTATTTCCCATATGATTCGGAACTTCATCCTCTTACTCAGGAATTGATTAAAGCAATAAAGTAAGCAAACCATAATGATATTCCAATCACTGCCGGATGCGATGCAAACTCTCATCACGTATGCTGGGGCAGCACCGGAATACCTGGAATACCTTCCCTCGTCTGACCTTGCCATCGCAAATGTGGGCCATATTCATCTACCTTTTTGACATCTTCAAGGCAAGTTGAAAGTCTCACCCTGAATGGTCTTAGATGACGTTATTCTCTCTGACCATCGCTACATCTTCTTCTGGGATAGAAATGGGCAGCTGACAAACTTTTAGAAGCACTAATTAGCACCTATAGGAGAGAAGTCAGGTCATCCCAAAGGATGGAAAGACTAGATATGACATTCGTCATAACTAGCCTTTCCATCACATTCGTCGCATATGGCATTACTGAAAAGTCGCATGCGATGAAGATGACTTTTGAAACGGCCATGGCCAGTAAGTAAGGAAACCAATATTCTCAAGCTGCTCTTTCTGAATTAGAGAACGTAGCTGGTCAGCTTCGGGGTAAGCCTGCTTACAAAGTATTTCGCCATACGACGAGTAGGAGTCGCTAACTACGCCAGCTTTAGTTTCGAAAGCGTAAAGGTTTTGATTGCAGAGCAGCTGGCTCAGAATCTACGAAAAATAAACTTTTTTTTGTCATCGGCAACGAGATTAAAAGCTGAAATCCCGCAGTGAGTAGCCGCACGTAATTTCAATTGGTAAATAGTACAGTTGGTCCACAAACTGCCATATATTCTCAAATCATGCTATGGACAGTAGTAGCTAAAGCCTGCACCTTGTTCAGAGTGTTGGCTATCTGAAAAGAATACCGACTATCTGTTTGAGCAAGTCTGGTGAGAATCACATATCCCTGAAAGAAAAACGACGTCAAAAGATTTGTAGAAATTAAAAACAGGGAGACGCCAATCACTGACATAGCTCGTTTGAATTCATTAAAAATTGAAGTAGTGCCGAAAGAATTCCACGGCCCATCTCCCGTCAAGCGAGAGGCAGCCGAACAAGCTATATCTAAAATTAAGAATTGTAACTGGGGTAGGTAGAGAATAAGTCTCATCGCTAGGACCGGAGTAGAAGGCATGGCTCCAGTTACCACCCCATTCAAGCGATATTTTGCTAATAGAGTTTACCAATTAAAGATTTTACTTTAATCACTGGCCTCTAAACAACAAATGCACAAGTTAGCATTGGTGGCACCAGTGATTTGTTGTTAAAATATAGCATTTTGGGGGATAATCCCCAGGAATTACCTGGCATTTGACATAGCCAAAAAATAGCAGTGGCTTTTGGTACTTTAAAATCCAGATGATACCTCCAAGAAAGTTAATTATTCAGGAAAACACCAAGGTGTCTGACGTAGGCTGACTTATTAACCCTACATTCGAAAACAGAAGACCAGTGTCCAGTTCCCTTGTTATATAATATTCATACGGTTAACCCATGTGGTTTGATTCGTTGGAGCCGCCTTACTTCGTTGGTAGCTTCGTTGGTGTGGGTAAGAAGTCTCTTCTCATGTTTTATGGCACATTCGCGGATGACGACGTTTTTCAATTGAATTTTTAGATCATTGTGTATTTCTCGATTAGTCACGAATCGGTAAGCGTTGGTAATCATTCGAAGAAATTTATTTTGACTACGTTGTATAATGTCTCTATTAGACTTATGAGTACAACCCCATAGCTTCGCGCCATACATGGACCTAGCCCGCTTAGGTAGTTGTCGAAGCAATCTTGTTTGAAGCTTTTGATTAGTCTATTGACTTTGTTACTTACACGATTGAAAGTTGTCTTGTCATCGGGATATCTGGTCTCCTTGCCTTTCTTCTTTCTTTGATTTGTTCTCTGACTTCAGCCGGCTATTTGACTTTGATCTCCGCTTTATCCCTTATTCGAAAAGTGATGGTACACAAAAAGCTGTAGTGTTCATACGCCATGCAAATTTAACCAAATCGTTTTTAGACAGATTCACATGTAAACCCTTATCCAGACAACACTGTTCTATAATGAGAAGAGCTCGACGAGATAAATCGGATAGGCCTGCAGCTCTATGTTCACAGACGAGCGAATCATCATAGGTGATGCGAGTAAGGAAACTAGCCCAAGAGAGAATGTTTCTCAGTTGGTAAGTTACCTTTGACGTTCAGGCTTATGCGGTGTTCTTTTAAGATCAATATTAAAGGAAATGTACCGGTGATCGGAGGTGAGAAAATCATTCGTCACTCTCCAGTTTAATATAAATTTAGTGACAGATATGGAACACAAACTGATGTCAATAACCTTCCTGCGAGCAGAGTAAACAAAAGTAGGCACATCCAGAACTAAGATAGTTTAGCAGAACCTCTATTGTTCACGGTAGTACTTCCCCGTAGTGAGTGATGTGCATTGGCGTCTCAACCCGCTCTCAGAGAAATGTTTTTAACCTTACACCAACTTACTAGCTATGAGTTTTCCTCAGAAGGTGGTGGAGTAACGGAAACCTTATGTAATGCTTACAGCTGCAATATCAGCCGAACAATACTCCGCAATCAGATAATTCTGTCACCGGAGGTATTTAGTCCAGGAACCGAACTATCAAGAAGGTAACCTTCCTAAACTAAGCATAAACCTGTGTGCTAATTAACAAGCAGCTTCTTTAATTCTACAGAAGGTGTCTAGCTATCTGGTTATTCTGGGTAATTACATGCCTAGATGCCATGAATTAGCAAGATAAAAGAAAGAGACCCTCTCAAGTACGTACTGTATCCATACCCAATAATTTACTCAATACTAAATCAACCCGAAACACAATTGATTGGCGATTAACCTCACGTCTGTGTCGGACGATAAACCTCCAACCTAATAAAACACTTCAACTCTCAAACCACCAACAGGTAAAATTTATTTTGGAACATATTTTCATATGATTTGTACTGTCTAATCGGACGCAGTCCCTTGACAAATAAAAACAAATTTTTCCTCACACAGTATGTCAGCCAATTTATAATTGTCACCATGCCACAGAAAAAGACACTTTTCTGTACCATAATTAGGATCTCCCGGTAACCAATCAGCATATATAACTGGTTGTCCTGTCGTCTCCCAATAATAATACTTCTCATCGGCAAATCGTACACCACTCGTCCAAACCGATTGGGTCGACATATTTGAATCATTTTGTTGCACTTGATCAATAACCTTGAGGATATTTCGGTATTCGAGCTCATCGGGAATATCGATCAAATGTTTGCCGTAGTATGTGCAAAATCGAGATGCCTCCCACCAGGTGCCCTTAAATATTTGTTTATTATTTTATTTAATACAACGACCACTTGCAACATATACCTTTAAGGGATAGCTGACGTAATAGTCATTTATATAGTGACCAGTATTTACATCCTGGGCACAGTACAATATCACTGCGAGCAAAATTAATGTTTGCTTCATTTTCAACTAAACTATCACAATAAATAAACTATTTTCGGGTGAGCTGACGACTTTATATAGATGCTGCGAGGTGAACTAAATAGTTAGCTCATATCAAATGGTTTTGTGGTTTATCATTTGATAAGCCGTTGTTTGTCAGAAAAGTTGCAATTTTTTAAAACATTTTGTAGTCAACCGCACACATATCACAATACCGCAAGAGATGTGTCACACTATATATACAAACAGATGATTATTCTTATTTTGTTGAAATATATAATACAATCAGTTAAGGTTGTGAGTGAGAACAAATTGTTTAATGGGCACTCGTATCTAAGTAAGAGCAAAGCTAAAACTGTCCATGTACTACCGACCAAATGATGCAGTGGTTAAAGCAGTGGCAGTTGGAGCGAGAGGTACTGGGTTCGAATCCCGATAGGGGCAGGATGCTAGAGGGATTTTTCAGCATACGATTATGATCGGTGGTGTGGATGAGCACATCTATGATGCTCTGTTGGAGTGTAGAATTCATGGGCCAACCCATTTTCCATGTCAGTACTATAGGCTGGCATAGAACTATGCAATGTGCAGATGGTTCTACGTAAATCGAACCTATAGCCGTACGTCCTCGATTTGGCTGTAATGGCACACTGTAAGGACGTCAATTAGCTCGAAGGAGTTTGTGATGGTATTAACAATCCTGTGCACTTGCTCAGTGGTTCCATGTTGGCTTCGGTATCCAAATTGATGGTCTGGTATACCTTGCCGCTCTTCTAGTACTGATTTAAGTCTAGTTAGTATCATTTTTTCAAAAATCTTCGAGATGGTTGAAATCATGCTTATTGGACGATATGACGGTATTTGCGTTTAATTTTTTCCTGGCTTTAGTAACATTGTGATAAGGGATATTTTCCATGTTTGGGAAATTAAACCATTTAGTATGATTGCATTCGAGATAAATGTTATTTGTTTTAAGCATTTATAGGGCAATTCTCTTATTATTTTTTCGGCAACAAGATCATGTCCCGGCACTTTTTCAGGCTTATATAGTGATTGTATTCTTTACACTTTTCCACTTAAACGAAACTTTTTTCACTCAAGTAGCACAAACTGATTTGTTTCTTTATGAGTTAAGAATACTGCCTTCAGATGAGCAGCGAAAGGTATGACTTTTTCTTCATAGCTTCCTCCCAATTGGCACTTGGTAGTCTAATCGGTGGATTTGAATTAATTGGCCTGTTCCATCTTTTGTTGCCTTCCACAAGGAGTAACCAGTACTCTCATTTGCCGAGAGTTCACTTAAATAATTCTGGACACCAGTAAAGTAGATTTAGATTGTTGCCATTGCCTCCGAATTTTTCGCATTTCTTGAACCAGTTCCTGGGTATCACGCGTCAGTTTATTAACTTTCTCAGGAATATTGATGGCGGGAGTAGCTTTTTTGCTGATCGTCAGTATCAGCTGGCATGCGAAGCAGAATATCTACGGAACAACTTTGTTCGACTAGCCTCTTATATTGATTCCATTTAGTTCGCATGTTTGTGAGACGTTTCAGTGCTTCTGTTTTTCACACAGTTGTACTCAATATTATAATTACCGGTGAATGATTAGATGATAGATCGTAGCAATTGGATGCTTTAATATTCTGCGTGAAATGCCCCGTCGTAACGCAAAAGTCAATTAGATCAGGGATTTTCTTTTTATCTGATGGCCAGAAGGAAGCTTGACCACCCGATTAGTAATCCAAACTCTGTTCCTCTGTCAAGATGTTAGTCTTGACCCCCAGTTAGTATTCTTAGCGTTGTAGTCACCTCCCGCGAGGAATTTATTACCCAACCGGTTTTATACAGTTACCAGACCATTCCTGCAGGCAGATACTCGTTGATTGGATATGTTTTATCATATATTTAATTAGTTCATAGTGGTTTAACCTTCTTTTAATTAGTATGGCTGTGCCACCATGTGCTTTCCCATCCGGATGTATTAATTTTGAAATAATTCTTATTTGTAAAGCGTGTTTCTGATATTAACATTATGTCAATATTGTGCTCGATGAGAAATGCTTGAACCTCAGCTTTGTGATGTGCTAGGCCGTTTGCAATCCAAATTGATATTTTAAGGACAGTCATTTTTAGCGACGATCTGCATCAGCATGTTCATATTCTTCATCATTAAATCCATGGTTCTCTCCATCATTACCATGAAACTTTGGTTAAAGCTGAAGACTATTTTTGGTTGCATTTAGTTTCTCGCCTTGGATGTTGTTGAACGAAACAACTTCCGGATGAGTTTCATTTCTCATGGATGATTCAAGTTTAAGCATTCGTTGCTGTGCTCGCTGCTGAGCATTAATTCTTCGTTTCAGCTCTGAATATATTGGACAATGATTTGCTGTATGATTTCCGTCGCAGTTGATGCACCTTAGAATTGTGTAGCTCTCCACAGATGACACATACATCGTTCAACGTACAGTAGATACATTTTATTGGTCCAGTTCTTTTCCTGGGTTCCTCTACAGTGATTCTTCTATGTAGAAGAAATTTTAGGCTATAGATTTCGTACTTTCATTTATATGTTTTGTTTGCTGGTTCTAATTCTAGACGGAACAATGGCTGTGTCACTTTGTCTAATGTTTGTTATTGTTTTAGCATGAAAGCCTTTAGCAACGAGAGCTTCGTTTATTTCACTTGGATCTACGAAACTCACAATTCCTTTCATGATCACAACCAACCCCTTTTGGCCTCTTTAACTGGTAAGTATAGTACTCATAACATTTACCAGTTCGATCAAAATGTTTAATTAATGCCCTATAGGCATCAATGTTGAGCGTCTGAATTTTACTTTCTTTTATATTTTCCTCCAGAAAGAAAATCTTTTGAACATTCTCCTCTCACATAAATTGGTGGCGGTTTTTCGTTTTTCGGAGTGTTTTCTTCAACATCATCGTCGGTTTCCAATAAACTAGAAAAACGATTGCCATGCGTTAATTCTATGCTAGCTAGTCTAGTGAATTTATTCATGCTCGCACTTGCCGCTGATCTACGGCTTCTCTTTCTCTTAGGTTGGACAGTTATATATCTGTCTATACCAGTTCGTTCGTAGACATAGATATTAATCTCTGCGGATTGGGTCAAATTCTAGAGATTTGAACACCATGGTGCCACATATGTTTACCCTACACAATTATAATATAGCTAACACTGCTTTTCACAAAAAAATATCGATAGTAAATTCACAACTCAACCACTAAGTGATGATTAAGGTACTGGAGTGGTATTCAGATATAAGTTATAGAGGCATCTCGCTCTTAGAACTTATCTGAATCTAAGCTGGCAATCATAAATGTGGGCAATACACCAACCGTTCCAACGTTCTCAAGGTAGGAAGTAATTTACATTATTTATTGCCTCAATGAGTCTTAGATGGAAAACTCTCAAACTGGGTGGTTCTAAATGAGGTATCACAGAACATATCTATATTTTCTTTTTTCTAAGGAGGAAGATCCTGAAATAATAGAAAATTCAAGAATTCAAAAAAAAAAATTAAGAGCTCCAACCTCATTCTCTACCAGTCAATACGCTCTTATCACTGAAATTTTTTCAATAAAGCCAAGAAATTAGATAAAACGGTGGAGGACAGTTTCAGAAAGGTATCCGAAGTGAAAAATCCTCACAGTAACTACTAGAGTTGGATAATCCTCTGTAGAAATAGAAAAACTAATTTAAGTGTATGCAATAACAAATAGTAAACTGCCAACTCTCAGCTATTGGTGTGATCACGTTCATAGAATTAACAAAACTTCTAGGCTTAATTTTGATGATTTAGCCAATGCTCAAGAGTCTGATGATGAATTGAAAGAACTTCTTGAAAATTAATCGCGCCCCGCGAGTTCTAAATTTAAACTGGAACTTACCATCCTATCCGATATAAAATTATATTGCAAAACATCAACAGGAGTTCATCGACCATTCGTTCCATTGTCACAGAGACAAGTAGTTTTCAGCGCACTACATACTCTATCTCATCCAAAAATGCGCGCTACTCGTAAATTAATATCAAGTTTTGGCTGAACATGAACGCTGACGTTACAAATTGGGTACGTGGTTGCATCATCAAGGTTCGAACACATACACATGGATGTAGTGAGACCGCTCCCACCATCCGAAGGTTTCGTTTACATACTTACCATCGTAGATCGATTCACTCGTTGGCCGGAGGCATATCCCATTCGAGATAGTACCGCTGCCACTATTGCTAAAACTTTTGTCGAGCAATACGTATCAAGGTTTGGAATACCCCTAGAAATTACAACTGATCATGGCAGCCCATTTGATTCAAAACTCTTCTATGAACTTACGCGTTTACTAGGCGCTCAAAGAATTCGTACCACGATTTCACAGACAACTAAAAGCATCGCTTAAAGCTCGTGGAAATGTTATCCATTGGAGCACTCAGCTATCCATTATCTTGTTGGGAATACGAGCAGCAGTCAAAGATGAACTGAAATGCTCCCCAGCAGAACTAGTATATGGAGAAGTCCTCAAGCTTCCAGGAATTGGGATCACTCCACAAATACGTAACATAAGTACGTACTCTATAGTACAATTTTAGTACTAAGATATATACTAAGCCCTAAAATAGTTAGAACTAAAAATAATAAAATTGCTTCGTCACGAAACCACACAGATTACCAAAACGAGTCACGAGCAACACACAAGAAAATCACGAAAATAAAATAAAGCAAAGTAAATAAATAAATACAATAAGAATTATAACTGTAAGTGTATATAATAATATAAGTAACAATAAAGTAAAACAAGTTTCAAATAAATAAACTTATTAAGAAATAAAATCTTATACACCAAAAATAATAAGTGTATTATTTAAAGTGACTCGTCAAACCTGATGACTCAACATGGTCTTCAATTAAGCATCAGTTAATTTTCTAAATTGAAGACACCAGGATCAGACAAGATGTCAAAGAGGCAGAAAGTACACCTCAACTATATAAATAGCCAGTTTGACTTTAGAATACGTTCCAAAAAGCCTAAATATTAGTGGGCTAGAAATATTTAACCTATAGGCCAGTCCTCTTCTCTTCAAGGCACTCCCTACTTGTTCGCGGTTCGCTTATTTACGTCCTTACTTTTACGCCATTACAGCCAAATCGAGGACGTACGGCTATAGGACCGATTTACGTAGAACCATCTGCACATTGCATAGCTCCATGCCAGCCTATAGTGCTGACATGGAAGCCCGTGAGTTCTGCACTCCAACAGGGGGTCATAGTTGTGTTCATTCACACCACAGATCGTAATCTCATGGTGAAAAATTCCTTTTGCACCCTGTCCCTATCGGGATTCGAACCCGGTTCCTCCCGCTCCAACTGCCGCAGCTTTAACCAGATATTTTAGGATGATGTACTGAAAGTACATCTCAAACATTCAAAGCATAATGCATACCAGAAAGGTAAATCTGTGTTAACAGCAGTGAAGTTGTCAGATAGATCGCTGGACAATAAGTTATTTGTATTAGGATCATTGCTAAACCATGAATTTACGTGTTGATCAGTGCCAGTAGGTAACATGTTTAAGATTGAGAAGAATTAAGTCGATAATGACACGTTTATGGTATCACACTTTATCGACTTGGTAGTTTGAATGAACTGACACATGGGTATCAAAATAAATGTGTTGGCCGTTAACTTAGCTGGCTCGTAACGTGACGTTGTTATCACTTTAAGCAAGATATCGACCAACGGTCTGCACTACAGAAGTAGGACAACCTTATCTAATTTTCTCATTCCAAATCTTTGTTGGAACAATATACTAAGAAACTTCCCAGTTCTTCTTAAATTTTGATGGACATACTTTCGGGATCTTGTTTGACCTTTTCACTTGATACTCTATGAGTAATCTTGGTTACTACTAAGCTTGCAGCTTCTATTGGATGATCGTTTACCAATCTTAAAAGTATAATATAGTTTCCTAGGGGTTGTTCCAATGAGCCAAATCACCCTAATTGATCAGCGTTTTTCTGTTTCATTCTAATGCGATTCAAACCCCAAGTAACTTAAATAATGTCAAACAAATTAACAAGATTGATAATGATTGTAGCAAACGTACTTTTAATCTATTTGGCAGTGATATATCGACAGCTGTTAGTACGCCGCCATCAGATTGGTTTTGTTACTTTGTAACGTAGAACATTGGATTGTCTAGAGTATCAAAACACATTCGTGTTATACTGTATCGTTTCTGGTATGGTAAGTTCATTGGATAATATTATCTCAAAATGATCCTGCTTCAGTGCACGCTGGCCACAGTTATGCTAATGTTCTTGTGGCTTATTCAATAAACCAATTAGCCCTTCAAAAGATTTCCGATCTCAGAGAGACGTACTCAGCCAAATACAAATACCTTCTTTGTGCTAATGCTATGGGGCAGATGCAGAAAAAGTGAGTTACGCTCTTCTCCGCTTCCGTCCTTACAGCTAGTGAACAGTTTTGGCCAACTTGTATCCTCGTTTTCGTAAAGGTTAGTCTTAACTATACCACTATGTAATCCACCATCCTATTTCTGGCATTTATGACAGCAGTTGAAAAGTTAAACAATTCCTGCTTAGTTCGTCTGTCCTCGAGTTCCCAAATACATACAAGTCGAAAAATTGTTTTGAACGAGTTCCACTTATTGTTAAGATAAGATTATAAGAGTAAATTATGATACCATTTATTGTGTCAAAATCACGTTCATACAGAGTTTAAACAGTGTCGTAAATTACACTTTCCCGAAAATATAACAATTCGGTAAACAATAGAAATAAACAAGACGGTTGGTTATGCACATATAAGTGTTTGATTTACAACGTGAAAATGTCGACAGTATAGTTTAGTTTTATAACAATTCATTTGCATACAAAAGTTTGTTTTGGGAGAAATAAAAAAGCTTTCGAAAGCTTCGTATTCTAGTATATGTAAAGGGTGTCCCAAAATTAACGCAAGATTTGAGTTGTTGGCATCCCTAAAAATGAACAATATCACGATTGAGACGGTAGAATGAACAATATTGAAAGTTTGGCGGCTGTAGTTCGTAGTTTGATGCTTTATTCGTAGTTTTATTAATCGCCAAAATTTCTGTGTTTAGGTTCGGAGCACACAAATATGACTTTTTTATAACGAGTAAGGTGAGGAAATTTTCAAGAAGACGAAGCTGCGATGAGCAATACATCTAAGCAACAGTGAATAATTATTACCATCTAAAACCACACACCCACTCATTCATCCTTCATGTGAAACTATGGTTAGACATTACTTCGCATGAAGGTGACAAGTTATTAAACATTTTATTATACCAGCGTCGGAACCTAAAATTGAGATTGAAACCGCTATCAGTCATAGTATGATATTCTTCTCTAGCATGAATAGAGCATCTATCATCTTCTCGCACTAAGCAACTGAGTTAGATAGAAATTAAAACAATTAAAGAAGGTGGAAATTATTCCAGAACTCAATGCCACTAGGCCCACGGTTGAACCCAGATAGACTTACAGATTTAAAACACCCAATCGTGATTGTTGGCAATCTCTAGAAATCAAACCCGAGACCTCCGAATGGCATAGCAAGTACGTTACTTCCTCTGCCACGAGTGAGACAATGGTACTGATTAACTTCATCATGCCGTCTATTTATCCACTTTTCGATGGATGGTATCATACGATAAGTCCATCGGCCTTTTCCGAGCTATCGCAGCGCCTTTGCCATTCTGTCACTGTTGCAATGCGTTCTCATACTCTACTCCCTAGTTGTTCTCGGTATCATTTCTACCGTTCCTTTACAAGTAGTTCTATGGGGATGATTCCTGCAACAACAAGTGTCGCACCATCGGATATTGTGCGAAAGCCAAATATCACTCTTAAAGCATCTAGGCGGTTAACCGATTTAACTTACATCGCAACGCCCAATACAGGTGATTCATATAGGATGATGCTACATCATTTGCCAGCATCATATTTCGACTTTGCTTGACCCTCCAATGTTTGGCATAATGCGAAAGAGAACTGTAACGACATTGGCAGCTTTTATACTCACTATATCCTTAGGTGCTTCTTAAAGTTTAAACGTGCATCAATTTCGACACCGAGATATCGTAACGAGGGGATTAAGATGCCGACCACATTGATATTTACAGTTTTTATTATCTTCCTACTATAAGTATAATTACCTAGGACTTGGATTTTATGGTCAACCAACTGGAGTCCAAATAATTAACCTATTATATAGATAAGGGTACATACCTATATTATTCGCTACCACAACAAGAACGGCAACATCCACGAAGCCTAGAGTTTCCACACCATTAGTTACGGTAAGCCTTAAGACGGCTTTGTAGATAATGTTCCAAAGTAAAGGCCCAAATACTGATCCTTGAGGTACTCCAGTTGAGAACAGGCTATTGAGAACTTCGAAAATGAAATGTACCTTAAGAAAATGACAATCCAATCAACTTTTTGCATATGCAAATGATATCTGTGTGATTGGACTAAATGGCAACGAAGTGAAAGCAATACTGGATGCTCTAGGATGATACTGGATGATACTGGATCTTTTTGTTTTTACTTTTTCCCAGTTACTCAGACTCAATTTGCATATTGTGACATCCCCTCCCAGGCGAACACTCTCAGTCCCGCAATCTGTATGTTCTTCCAATGAAGTCCAAGAAATCTGGTATCCACAAGGTCGTCAATTGGTCTTCAAATAGGAATTTTGAGACGAAATAGGCCAGTCTATGGGAGGAGTGATGAGCACAAAAAGTGCTAACAGTTTCGTCCTCCCCCACTGTTCACAGAAAGAGGTGTTTCGAATTTTCATTCGAAACATATGACTATTCAACGTGAAACATATGGCCAAAATATTCCCTTTGATACCCATGTCCACCATCCAGTGGAGTATAACTTTATTCAGCCTGCCTAAAGTCGATTTAAGGCACTAATCGTTTCCAAAACAAGTTTCGATGAAACAGTATTGGAACCAATCGCTTTTAGGGCAGCCTGGCTGTCAGAAAGAATGCAGATACGACGATTTCAGCAATTTATCCCTTTACAAAGAATGTTACTTTCAATATTGCAGCAGTTTCTGCCTGAAAAACAGTAGCGTACCTACCAAGCGGGATAGATGATTTAACCTCAGGATTTTGTATGTATAACCCAGCACCAGCTAAATTACGGCATACTGATCGAACAAGTCTTTGACGAACAAGTCTTTGAAGGCGGTTTAGAGGTTTGTCTCCAATCCCGCTCATTGTTCTAGGCCACCAAATGAATGGGGAAAACGAGACTATGGGTCTGATCACTGAAACGTATAGCCAGTACACGCGTCTATGTTTCAGGCCCATGATTTACCAAATGACTGTTTGTAGTTCCAGTAAATATTACATGCTTTATTGCATTTCTCTTCTATATGTTTTTTCCAAGTAAAATTCCGATCTAACCAGACCCCAGATACTTGACCTCCGAAGAGAGTGGGATGAGCCCCAATTTTTGGAAGACTTAAGTTTCCAAGACTCCTGCGTCTAGTGAAGAGAACCATCTCAGTTTTTCTAGGATTGACTGAAAGACCCTGGTCACTATACCAGGCTACAACTATGTTGATCGCAGTTTGCATGCAATCACATATTACATCCGTATATTTACTTACCAGTATTATGGCGATATCATCAGCATAATCCTGACAGAAAAATCCGTTGTAGTTTAGTTGGGCTAGGAATGAGTTGACCACAAGCCACCACAAGAGCGGAGACAGAAGTCCTCCCTGAGGACATCCCTTTTGGGCGGTCACCGTCGTCGTATCACTATCTAAGTCTGCAGTAGTTTTACTTGACCTAAGCATGACGCTAAACCACCGAACAAGTGTGGTTTCTATGCCATGTCTTTCAGCTGCAGAGATCATTGCATTCAAGGACGCATTGTCAAATGCGCCTTCAAGATGTGATCTTTCAATCCATCCAACGACTTCATGCAGTGCTGTTTCAACAGATCTGCCTTTCTGGTATGCGTGTTGTTTGGAGTGTATGTGATTTACCAATATGCATTATCTCTTAAATGCCTGTCAACCAATCGCTCTAAGCATTTAAGTAGAAAAGAAAACTGTTTGCCTGATCATATTTAGGCTTTCCATCCTTTGGCATGAACACTACCCTGATTTTTCTCCAAGACCTTGGAATGTACCCCAGAGCTAAACTGGCTCTGAAGATATGTTCAAGGTGGTCTAGGATAATTTCCAGTCCTTCCTGTAGGATACCCGGGAATATCCCGTCTGCGGACCCGTTGTTTTAAATTTTGACAAAGAACCGATGCTCCATCGAATTCTGTCGTTTGTCAACACCTTCGCCACCAAGCTCCAATCTCTGAAACTCTGAAAGGAGATGTAGCGATGGTCAGAGAGGGTAAAGTCATCTAAGACTATCCAGAACGAGACTTTTCCACTAAGACTCCGTGATGCAAGAGTAATATCAATTACTTCTTGCCTTGAGGATGTCAAAAAGGTAAGTCTATGGTCCACATGTACGATGACAAGGTCAGACGCTACCCCAGTATACGTGATGTGTCTTTGGTAAACTATTGAGTAGTGCTTTGGTAAACTCTTGAGTAGAAGGATGAAGTACCGAATCGTATGGGAAATAGGCGGCGATCACTAGAACCTCACGTCGAATACCCTGTTCTTTAACTTCAATTACGAATACTGTAAGGTCATTACAACAAATTTCATTTAGGAGTCTGTAATTAAAAACAAAAACACAGGCTCTAGGTCTCTAGCAGGTATCACTTACCAGGAGAGAACCTGAGGTCCTTGGATTGAGTCCTTTGATTTTGTTCCCGTGAATCCACGGTTCCTGAATCAAAAATTTATGTTTAGATAGTGATGTATTGCATCATTTCATGCGTCGTTCTATGAGATAGGACGACGCCTTTGAATGCGGCAAATTTATCTGTGTAAACTGGTGGATGATAGTTTTCCCTTGACCTTCCTTAGCTCCTTTTGCGTCAAATTTATTGTGATCCTACTTAGAGCAATGAAGGGTTTAAAACCATGTGCTTACAGTCCTGGAGCAGATGGCTCTTCTAGGCTAAGGTGAAGAAGTGTGCGTTTCGGCTCCCTATTTTTGGCAAATATGGTCCATTTAATGGTCTTTAGTCCTGGATTTCGATTTTCTAGTCCCTTCAGAATATCTGAAGGTTCTTAAATCGGGCCCGGGACAAAAACTGTACCCCTTACAGGTCTGAGTATGTCGCAAAACCAGATACACTCCAGCTCAGGTGCCTCCAAGGGATGTAGAGACGGTAAAGCTTCAAGGACCCACTTAAGAGTTCTATCGTTTGCACATTGCTTGCTTAGCATGCCGTTGTATAAACCGCAGTCCTCAAAAGCCAAAGGATCTCCAGAAAAACAAGGTGTGTTTATCACTTTCCGAGCAATTAGCTCCATTGGTCTTAAAATCAGCGAGTCTAAAACCAAATATCTGATCTCTCGTTCTAGAGACAAAAACGCAATAGTGTGGGAGAGGATACTAAGGTTCGCCTTGCCGAACCACGCCGAGTGTTGATCAGACCCGTTGTCCTGTATATGGATGTGACAATTGAACCGTGGTGGATGAGTACGAAAAATGGATTTCAATATTCGAAGGACAAACTATGCCTGTCATATATGGTCCAAAACGTGACGTTGATGACACCATGAGATCAGGAATTTAATGCACATTCCTGATCTCGTGCATGAGATCAAAGGACAGCGAGTACGCTGGCTCGGTTACGTTCTACGCGCGTATTCGATCCGAACGATACAGTGGTCTTTGAAGGGAGAACCGAATTTTGGTAGGCGAAGAGATTGGTGTCAACGACGACGGCTTCAGGGCGTAGACCTGTGCGTTTTGTGACCCATTTTGGGACACCCTCTTACATATACATTAAAATAAAGTGCACGAGTAAGTTTGCGTCATGACATTGATCCCCAAACTCCATTAACAATTTATTTGTTTATATACAAATGTTTTTAATAATTAGTCTGAGAATATGAAAATAATAAATTTCGCGAACAATCATCCACTTGTGTACAGTTATATATTATTATGCGCTGCCTCCGAATAGGTATAAACAACAGCAGCCAAGGTACCAAAACAAAGAGCACAATAAAGTTATGGTAATTCACCTAATTTTCGTCATAAGCTAGTTAACATTTAAATTTTTCCTATTGTTATAATAATTTTTCCTCCCATTTGTTGTTGTTGTTGTTTATTAAAAAATGTACAGATAAATTTATTATGTAAAAACAGAAAAAATCTTCTTCATCTTCATCTTGAGTTGGGAGAACATATATTTTTTTCTCGTCTTGTGCACGGCAGAAGGAAATGATGCGAACATTGGAGCTATCGTACATATAGTTACGAATATTTATGTGTATGTATACGAGCATACATACACATAAATAAGAAAAATTGGAATAAAAGTAATTTTCAACACAATTTAACAGCATAAAAAGCATAATTTTAATGATAAGAACAACAACAACAATATGAGAGTTGTTAATGTATACATTTGTCACATATTCAGTTAGAAAAACACTTGTCGTGTTCATTATAATGATTATGTTGTGCTATGCAAAAAGTACGAGTGAGTATGTAGGTATGTGCGACGGATGGTATGAGATGAGCTTTGCTGGATAATGCTGTTAAGTACAATTTATAATATGAAACGTGATAATTCAATCATTCTTTTGTTGCATGTTGTTGTATACAACATATATATGTTGTTGGCTATGTATATCGCATAGATATGTAATTACCGATCAATAATGTATTTTATACGTGATCTAATTTACTATATGTGGCCATAGTTTGATTTGATTTAGCAGTTTATAGCAAACATGTGTTCTAATTATCTGTGTATTCTATGTTACAAAGCTTTGGGATAATCGATTTCTACTGTTCAAATCATCATCTTAGTGCTTTGTTTTGATAATTCAAAGTTTGAAGCCGTTTGACATTTGCAGCATTCTCATCAAAAGCGACACTGTAAGTCTCGCTAGGTAAGCCACGGCAACGCTGTACTCGTGTAAAAATGATATTAGAAAAATGATGCTGTTAAAGTTAGCCGAAAGTTTTCATCCGAAAAAAAACGATAATGAAGATACTGTCTTTGCTATTCTAGCCGAAACTTAAAATTTTTATATTTTTTGATTGATTTCCAACCAAAAATGTTTATCCGACATTTTCTAGCCAAAAAAACTTTTATTGCTGCTGGAAACTTTCGGCTAAGTTTAACAGCACCCAAATGGCATAATGGTTAAAACTGCGGCAGTTGGAGCTGAAAATATTAGGAGGATCCCCTGATGGAGTCCAGAATTCAAGGACCGACCCATCTTCTATGTCAGTACTATAGACTGGCATAGAGCTATGCAATCTGCAGATGGCTCTAGTGGTGTACAGAAGGACGTAAATAATCGAACCACGTAAGAGTTGGGATTGGCTTGAGCCCCAAAACAGATTGTAAAGATAATAACATACAATCAAACAAAAGAAGCTTAAGAATAATCGATTATGTAACATATTATGTGATTAAATTGGATTTAGAACTTTGCTAATATCGATTCATCTCAGTGCGTTGTTTGGATAATTCAACATTTGCAGCATCCTTATCAAAAGTGACACCGTTAGTCTCGCTATGTAAGATTTTGACCAGTAAAAATGATATTGGTAAAATGTCGAAATGTTTTTAATGAATTACAACCTACAAGTACAACTCATAATTTAAATCAAAAATCATAAGGCGATCACACGTTACATTGGTGACCCCGACGAGATCATGTTTGAGACACCAATTTATGTAAAGGATGATTGCTCATGATTTTATTTTATATTTGAGTTTTTGCGTTGTATTTGTATGTTGTAATTCGTTGGGCCGATTTCAATGTGGCGTCCAGTATAAGTAGTAAGTAACCAAATAATAAAGAGTGGTCCAATGGGAGGTACTTTTTTCAATTGGGATTCATGCATGTCAACTATCATGTTCATCTGAAATTTGTGTTCAGTATTCATTGATATTTCGCCATGAATAGAATTACGCGAGAACAGCGTTTAAAAATTCTGGAAATTTATTTCAAATATCAATGTTCAGTGAAAATTTATTTCCGTGCTCTTCGACCATTTCATGGGGTTCATAATCGATTGAACGCACTACTTGCGAAGCAATTAATAAATTTCAAACCACCTTTTCATCCCACTAGATTGCGCACAAGTTGATCTTATGTGAATATTGCCGTTGTCGCTGAAGTTGTACGAGAAGACCGCAATAAATCTATTCGTCGTCGTTCTCAAGCTCTGGGTTTTTCATATAGCACATTGTGGAGTACTTTGAAGAGAGATCTTTGTTATAAAATACACTTTGTTCAAGATTTAAAGTCGGCTAACCTTGCTTTGCGACATCGATTTGGTTTATGGGCGTTGGAACAGTTCCAAATTGAACCGATTTTTATCGAAAAATTGTGTTCAGCGATGAAGCTAATTTTTGGCTGAATGGATACGTCAACAAACAAAATTGTCGTATTTGGGTTGATGAACAGCTAGAAGAGCTTCCAATGCATCCTGAAAAATGCACTGTTTGGTGCGATTTATGGGCAGGTGGCATCATCGAATTGCATTTCTTTAAAAATGCGGGACGACAGCGTGTAAACGTCAATGGTGCAACCTACAGAGCAATGGTCAATGAATAATTAGCAGACATTCAAGATATTAGTGTAGCCGACTTGTCGTTTCAACCCTGGTGCAACTTGCTACACAGCAGGCCAAATCTCTGAATTATTGAAATAAAACAAAATGAGGACATCATATCAAGAAAGGCTCAAGTGAATTGGTCTCCGAAATCTCTTGATCCGCGTCGTTAGTTTACTTTTATGAGGGTACCTGAAATCACTTGTATGTTTCGATAAACCACAATCGATTTCTACATTAGAAGCAATCATTACACGCGTAATTATCGGAATATCGGCCGAAATGTTGGAAAGAGTGCTGGAAAATTGGACCCATAGATTGGATCATCTAAGAGCCAGTCGCGAACAACATTTAATATAAATTATTTTCAAACTTGAAATATCATAAGCCGAACTTACGTCACATATACAATTATTAAATTGATTCAAATGCGTTTTTATTTCAAAAAAACTTCCGTAAGGTCCTATTATATATATATATATATATATATATATATATATATATATATATATATATATATATATATATATAATATATATATATATATATATATATATATATATATATATATATAAATATATATATATATATATATATATATATATATATATATATATATATATATATATAATTATGACCACGCTTAATCATTAATAACTCACTAACAATATCGAGACACGATTGAACACTTCATATAGGAATCACATAGATTTATAGGCATTGGAATTAAACTGTTCGATCAAGCGGTCATTCAATGATGTCATCACCAGATCGAAACCGGCATAACGAATTACATTTACTAGTTCAATTCAAAATCGTTAATCATGAACCGCCCACGCTTTATATTGGTGTGAGCCTTACGAGACACGGCTTATAAGGGAATCATTACCACATGTAATACCTTCTGACTAACACAACCTTTCAAACATATCATACTACTTTCTGCCTTAATCCTTAACACGGCAAAAATAAGGTTTTTACAATGAAATTTGTCTGCCTGCATTCTTTCAATGGTAGTAGTCCGATTCGTCCATCTTAAGGTAGAAATATTTCCAGGAAGAAGTTTGTCCCATGCTGCAAAAAAACCAAAATTCTACTAATGAATTGAATGCGGAGACCAAGAAGTGTAGCATACAGTCAGGTTCTTCGTTTCCTGCCGTAACAAGCCTTATCATTAAGCGGGAGAAATCATAGGCACCGCAACACAATTACGGCATAATAATATGTACACGTTCATATTCAAACAGAAGGAGGAAAACATACTTGCGCGGGTGAAAACAATGTGTGTGGTTGAACGCCAAAAGTAACTTGCGGC
The DNA here is from genome assembly GCA_963932295.1 of Tipula lateralis. NCBI lineage: Eukaryota > Metazoa > Arthropoda > Insecta > Diptera > Tipulidae > Tipula > Tipula lateralis. The sequence goes on along the minus strand of OZ010738.1, from coordinate 24,100,227 downwards.
CTAACAAAATTCGACATACAACTATAGATGAAAAATAAAGCATGAAGCATCATTACAGGCTCACGTAACTGGAAAAGCAGGTTCTCTTAAAAATAAACCTATTTTTATGTTTCTTTGATCTCTATAGTAAATCCCAGGCAGCATTGATTGCAAAATTGAGTTATTTTTGCAAATTGTGTTATTGGTTCATTCGAAAGCATACTTGCCATTTACTCACGTGAATGTTGTGGAAGGTGTTTGTTTTGCATCTGGCACAGTTTGGCATCACGTACACTTAATGTTTTATAAACCGATTTCCGCACAACCTCCCGGATTATATATGGTTTTAATGAGGTAGTAAGGGAGCATGAGTCTACTTCTTCGAATCTAGTCAGAATGATTCAAAGTACTGAAACTTTTGGCGATTTTGGTGTTTTTTTGCAACTATAATTTTACACTCTAAAATTAGAAACCGTGTATCCCAATTCCCCCAAACCTCGGCAGATTACCTCAGACATATTCGAGTTAGATTGAGCATATAGCTAAAATAAGTTGCGTTGAACTTCTAAGCGATCGAAAGTCGAATTTTTTGTATGGAGCTTATGTATGGAGATAATCATGGGTCGCACTGATGCAAACCAACCACGAGATAAAAAATTCATCGACGTGACAACAATCTTGTCATTGCATATAGCTACGATGCGAATTTACGTTTATATAAGGAACGAATTAAGGGAATATATACAATGCGATTCTCCTGTAAAGAACTGATAAGTAAAGAAAGGCTAGCTACCAAGGCAAGTTACCAATCTGAAGAATTTTCAGAAGTATTAGGAAATTGTCTCTCCAGAAATGTTCAGTGTGCTTTGCGCCAGACGAAGACAAGTGTAATCCAAGTGCGAAACTGTTTATTTATTTTTCTGATCTTTACAGCTAAGACAGTAATCAAGTGAAAGATTTTACTTCTACTGCCATGCTTGCCCATGTAACAGTGTCCGGTTCCGACTAACACAACTGAACAGATTTTGATGCCTTTTAAGAGCTAAATGCACCTCCTCAAGCATAATTTCACAAGAGGAAATTGGATTTTAATAGCCACCCTGTTTCGTGGAATGAGGCTTTCAAGAATGTTTGTCTACTTTTAGATTCTCCACAACATGGGAATGCATGCTTGAATTGTAGCCTGAGTGTCTGTAAAAAAGCGAAGATCCCTAATATATATTACTAGGCAAAAATACCACAGCACAGAAGTCAAGAATAGAAGCAGTAGTCAAAAATACCAAAACACAGGTTTACCTCCTAGAATATTTAGAGAAATAAACGGAAATAGGTGTTTTCCCAAAAGTGATCCAAAAACGCTGTACTCTGATCTTTTATCAGAGTTTTCAAGTTGACTATGATGTTGCAGTTCCCATCTTTCTTCAATGGTGGTTTTACAGGTGCAGAGCACTATAGTGACTTTCTTCATTTTTTCTTGTATATATTAGGTTTGCAGCTTAGTTCGCTGTCCAAAATCACACGGAGGTGCTTCACTTGATCCATGAAAAGCGCAGCCACTTTGAAGACTTCTCTCTGCAACAGTCCCACTATAAGTTTGTCGAAAGTTCAGCCAAAACACGGCCACAAACTACTGGGTCAGGTTAAGGTGTCGATCCTACCATGGTGATAACCAACTTGTTTGGGGACCCAGTCTAAAAAATTGGACAGTCCGAAACGGTGTATCCGGATTCCAATTGCCTTTCGAATCACGAACTCATAAATAACAGTAGTAATATAGAATTGGAGAAATCAAATGGTATAGCCGAGCTCAACAACCTGGAGGTATTATTGGCGTCCCTAGAATACATAGTTTCGGTGGAATCATTGGAACCATTAACAGAACGATAATACAAGTTTTATTATTGTAGATAAACATGAAGAAATATTGAGATGCCAAGAAAAGGAAACGGCGCACACTAAACAATCACATATTGATTACGTCATGAAGTCAACCAGGTTGTTAATCTCCACTGTCGAGTAATTGCCGAAAAATAAACATTTCAATAAAGGCCGTGTTTATAACGGTTGAAGCAATTTGCAGTTCTGAGCAATCGTTTTGAAGGCAGTGGTCTGATTAACGATATGTTACGCATGCAGTATCGTATCATAGAATACTCAAATGAATCATTAAAGCGGTGTCGGTAAGATTCTATTCAGAAAATTACCTAGGCCTGTAAAGAAATTTGGTTTTATTGCAGGTCTGATTCTAGAACCCTCAGATGTTTTAAAGTAGTTGGATATTATTAAAACCGCGGATTAAGCCCTAATAGATGGATTCAATCTATTTTAAACGGATCTTTGTAAATTTGACCAAAACGAACTATGGAGTTCGTAAGAAGTTCTTTCAAGCATATGACCTTAAATAAAAGGAATGTTTGGTGTACCCAATTCGCACTAATGAGCTCTAGAGCTTGTTGCTGAAATTCATGTTAGAGTTTAGCTTATGTTTAAGTTAGCAATAATATGAATTACAGGCTCACTTCCTGAATGAAACCTATGCTGCAATGACTATAGTTGAAGTAAAGCATGAACCCTGTTGCATACATACAGGACACATAAAGTATATAAACCATGATATTCCAATCACATGTTCTCTAGAGAATATTCATAATATTTTTGTTAAGAACATGTCCGATAAGAACGTTGTGGACTTGTTTCGATTAATCGTTTTATTTTATCGTTTTGCTTTCTTAGCAGATTACTTTTATGTAGAACGATATAATTTGAGATAGTACGTCATCTTGACAAAAAGTGTTCGCAATCCTTGACCTCGGTTCTTTTACCGTCACAGGTTAAAATGTGATTTTATGTCCGATCTCAAATTTTATCGTACTTCATATGTGTAATCTGGTAAGATAGCAAAACGATAAATGTTAAACGACTAATAGTTACGATAACTACAGTAACACACGCAGTATAATATAAATTATACTGCCATCTATTTTGTTTTATTGGAACTGTTATCACAACTTCATTACGATATGATACAATCTTATCTATATAGCTGAATAAATATTTTAGAACATATTTGCAATACACTTAACGTATTGATGAAATTAATTAAATACATTACATGTAGATATATTGCAGTATCAATTTGATATTACACTTTGAATAGAAAGTATATCAAGTGTCTTACGTGGAACTCTGATGACAGTTTTGATTTGAAGCATCACATGTATGAAACATTATCGGCTGGAACTCAATGGTCTAAACGTGGAGACCACTTGTCCCAAGACTATAAATTTCTACACATGTGGAGATGACTTCAAAATCTTCGAGTTGAATTTCTCATTGCGCCGCAGCTAAAACAGACTGTACTGTACTTACAGGCAGTCGATGAATCGACAAGAGTTAACCTGTCAATTGTCTGTGTATATGCGGCCACTGATGTAAGCCAACCCCATGATAAAGACTCATTTAAAGAGATAAAGGCAAATTTGGATAATCTGAAGGACTCTATACCTGAGCACGATGCCAGATTGGTGATTGGTGACTTTAATGCTAGAGCTGGTAGAAATCAAACCGACTTATGTAACAATATAGGTCCGTACTCCCGACACGAAACTGCGACCGAAAATGAGGAAAGAATGATGTACTTTGCGATCGCACATGATCTCAAAGTGGCAAGTACATTCTTTCCCCATAAAAACATCCATTTGGAAACATGGACACATCCACGTAAAACATCGTGAAGCCAAATTGACCATGTGTTGGCGGGCTCGGGTTGTCCAAGACGTGAGATCGTATCGGTCGTCAACCAAATTCGTAGGCAGTGACCATTATAGTCACTGCAAAGCTACGATGGACATTTTCGTACAAGTCAGGGAGGACAGGAGAATATAAAACGCGATTCTTTTGTGAAGGTCTGATAAATGAAGAAACGCAACGAAAATTTCAAGATCTTGTCAGCAATAGAATTATGCAATCCAATTACCAATCTGATGATGTGAACAGTTTCTGGGAAGTATTGAAAACCTCGGTTGTCGATGCTGCTCAGCACATTGTCGGTATAGTAAAAATTAAGCCCAAAAATGATTGGTTTGATGAGGAGTGTCGTCTTGCTATTGAACAACGAAATATAGCCCACAACGAAGCACAGACTCGGTTTACAATCGCAAGGAAAAACAAAGCAGTTCTTGCTAGAAGGACAGCCAAATGAATTTGTAGACAGAAGAAGCGCGAATGGTGGAAGGCTAAGGTCTTAAGAGTACAACAACTCAGCAATGAGCACAATTCGCGTGGTTTCTTTAAAAGAATCACCGAATTGCACCATACCTTAAGATCTCGGTCAACTGCCATTCGGGACCAGGATGGAAACCTCTGTGTTAACGTCGATGCAGTACTCGATACATGGCGTGAACATTTTTCTGACTTACTTAATGTTCCACATGTATCACAAGCTGTGTTTGAATACCCTCAAATACAGACCGCAGCGATGTTCATTGAGGATCCATCCTATGAGAAATTCACAATGGCCATGCAGAGACTAAAGAAAAATCGTTCACCGGGGGTTGATTGCATTAATTCAGAGCTCTTGATATTCGGAGGGCTAGCTTTGTCGAACTATATTTTCGACCTTATTCGATTGGTATGGCGAAATGAAGTTATGCCTGAAGAATGGAAAGTGGCCGCGTTATGCTCAATACTCCAAAAGGGTGATCGCTTGAAATGCGAGAATTATCGCTGTATAGCTCTCCTTTGCACAGCATACAAGTTACTAGCATACATCATCTTGGGAAGAATTACTCTTCTAGCGGAGGAAATTGTCGGTGACTACCAAGTAGGATTTAAACCAAATCGGTCACTCACTAATCTTATTTTCTCGCTCTGACGAATGTTTCCAAGTACTATGAAATACACACCAGGTATTCTTAGATTACAAGCAACCCTATTACTCGATCAATCAAGAGAGACTATGTCGAATGCGGTTGAATATTTAAGATTACCAAACAAATACGTACATCTGTGTAGAATCACAGTCACAATGCTGTGTTGAAGTTGAGAATACGCTATCGAGAACTTTAGCAATTACTGTGGTGTTCGACAAGGAGATGCGCTGCGTCTCCGATTCGTTTTAATCTCATCCTTCGTATAAAGTGTAACACCTCAAGACAATATCGTATTCCGACAATTCAATCAACTTTTTGCATATGCAGATGATATCTTTGTGGTGGATTAAATAAGAACGAAGTAAAGAAGATACTTGATCCACTGAAACATTTTTCAGCTTCCGTTGGTCTCAAACAAGAGATCAGATATTTGGTGAACTCAACGATTTCACCAAACATCTGATCTCTTGTTTTCGAGATTGATTTCAGTAGTGGTAACCGCACGTTTGAAGGAGTGATGAGATTCAAGTACCTTGGGTCTTTCATTATATACCCAGTGTAATAAAGTGGGGAGTATATCAAAGTTCACCTTGCTACTATTTTCTACGTTCACTTCCGAAATAAAAATATCTTGCAAATACGGATAAGCAGAAATTGTACAGACAGAGTATTGAACAGACCCGTTATCATGTATGGATTTGAAAGTTGATGAAGTCAGATTGTATAATGATTAATGGCATATAAAAACAGTCAAAAACAAATATTTGTTTGACTCACGGCGTACTACAAGGTCTATAAGGTCTAAGTCATCTTTGTATAGCAATACCGGAATTAGTTGAAAGTTACAAAAGAGAAATCATGTTATTGAACCACATGATTAGAATTTTTCTAAAAATTGTTTCGGCATGAATGGAAATAATACAATGATCGATGAGACTCATAAACAACTGACTTATTTGACATTAGGAAATGTCCAAAATAATTAACCAGCTTACTGATAAGTAAGTACAAAATAACCGCCCAGGTGGCGCAGTGGTTAAAGCTGCGGCAGTTGGAGCGGGAGGTACCGGGTTCGAATCCCGATAGGGGCAGGATGGTAAAGGGATTTTTCACCATACGATTACGATCGATGGTGTAAATGAACACATCTATGACCCCCTGTTGGAGTGCAGAATTCATGGGCCGACCCATCTTCCATGTCAGTACTATAGGCTGGCATGGAGCTATGCAATGTGCAGATGGTTCTACGTAAATCGGACCTATAGCCGTACGTCCTCGATTTGGCTGTAATGGCGTAAGGTTAGGACGTAAATAAGCGAACCGCGAAAGAGTTGGAAGTGCCTCGAGCCCCAAAACAGATAGTAGAGATAAAAACAAACAAACAAACAAACAAGTACAAAATACATAACAGTGAAATAAAAATTCCAATATTATCAATTTTAATTGCAAACACGTACGGTCCATTGTTCGACAGTAAAAACAATATTTTACTATCGAACAATAATCAACGTCATTAACGATATTTTGAATTAGTTTTCGATATTGTTAAGCAGCCGATAAACGCATTGTGTAGATTGAGACTAGGTCTTAAAAATAATCCAGCTATACTTCAAAAGAACAATTACAGCTGGTTTAATTTATTTAAAATATTTCCTAGGGCCATAAAAAGCAGTTGAATTATTTAAGGAGTGGTGAGTACGGTTAAACATGTGTTTAGAACTCTTTAGATAGTTAAGAATATTTCCTTTGTATTTTTTTACTGAATGGTAATATTCGTATAAAAATTCAGAGCTATAGGAATAAAAATGTTGACCTCGTGAGTAAAATTTCACATTAATGTCACATTTATTATACTTGATGTACGTGCAGATGGACTGATACTGTTCCGTTCCTTTATAATTTGAATGAAATTCTTGATCTTTACAGTGAACCATTTGGAACAAAATATTTGTAGGAGTTAGTCGAATCCCGAATAAGCTCAGTGCGCGTAAACTAAATAAAAATGAGCTCAATAAGCGCAATAATGCTTTGATAGCCCTCTCGACAATTAAATTAGAACAGTTTCTTTTATCAATAAAAACCTATCTTTTAATTTTTAAATCCTAGAACATATTTACATAATTCAAACTCTAAATCATTGTCCCTCGATTTATCACCCAATATTTCATTTCTATATATGTCCACATATGCTCGAGTGAACATCTCATGTACCATATATACGAATCTGTCTATATAGTGTATAATGGTGTGAGAAAACTTGATTCTTAGTATATTTTTATTGAAGTTTATTTGAATGGTAATCAATAACATCTCGGCGCCACCCAAACAAATAAATTTTTTTGATTCACTGCGATGATTGAATAAAATTTATTTCATTTTGATGATCTATTTTATGTTTGTTCTAGCCGAAGTTTTTATTGTATTTATGAATTTAAGTTGGCCTAGATTCATTCGAGCCAAAATATTCCTTAATGTCTTTTTATGCAGTACATTTTTAATTATTCGGCTTGCATAGAACCAAATCTGAATATGGTGGCTGAATAAACCTCAATTTACTTATGGTTCTCCTCGGCTTAAAACTCGGAAGGCATGCCAATGGGTAAGTTCTATTGAAATTCCACTAGAACTTGCCATTCCAAAACGGGGGCTCTAAGTAGTAATTCGGGCATCAGTCCAATCTATATGTACCACATTGTGTCGATGGCTAGTTAGATCATATCTGATACGGTTCATGATATTTGTCCCTAATAATTATGACCATATTATCAAATCCAGTGTTGCTCAACGTATGTAGATATAGAAGCTCGTTAATAACCAGAGACCATATATCCTCCTGAATGCATCCCTTCACAGCCTTTATGGTAAACGACTTATTTTTAAAATTAGCTTTGACATTCCTGCACTTTTTGTTGGCTGCTCTACCAATAGAGTCGTAAGATGTGCTATCGAAAACCCAATAAAAACAGGGGAAATCTCAATAAAGACAGAGAAGGAAACTCCCTCTTGTTCTTTATAAACAAGCCCGCTTAGAAACCACGTCAATTTATAATTTATTTCTTAATCCTAGTGATGTTTTCAAAAAATATTGATAAAGGATCCACCAACTGTCACAAAGTACAATTTAGTACCTCATAAGCTATAGAACTGACATAATGCTGGACAATGCTGCTACAGCACACTTAGACCGGCGACAGTCCGTTGTGATACCATAAAATCTTATTTCCCTATTACCCTTATGAGAACCAGTCTGAGCTACTTATGTACCGTGATAAATCTCCCATCTTACATTTTTCGAGATCAGAGAGGCAGTCTATTAAAAATTTACACAAATATTCATTCATGTCTTTTGTGTGCCAAAGCCGGGCATGAGCATAAGAAGTGGACTACCATCTCATACAGGTTCTGTAAAAGTAATTAGCTTTTAAACCAAGTATTTTCGCTTGTTCTCCAAGTAGGCGGTGTACTCACTGTGAGCATACTCACGATTTTAGTTCACATCTTCGTAAGGAGATCGGTTTCTTTGAGCTTTTCAAGTACAGCTTTGGACACATTTGTCCTGATAAACTACATGAGAGGGTGTTCATCCACCCATGAGAGGGTGTTCGTCATAAATATCGACGGGGATAAGGCGAAACATGACCTCCAAGGCACCTGCAAAATTACACTCTCTAATCACGATACTTAACCATATCTAAAGATTTTGTGTTTGACTACGTAGCGTTTGGAATACAGTTTTCTGGACTACAAAAATTGAACAGTGTACAGGTCAAGTCGTGTCGTCACTCTTCCGTCACTCAGGCTCAATTGGCCCATTAAGACCGCTCGGCGTTCTGCTATAGGTCTGATTTACGTTGAACCTCTGCACATATCATAGCTGCATGCCAAACTATAGTAGTATAAAATGGATGATTTTATAATACCCTTGTATTCTAAGCCCCAAGGGTTAGAACAGATGTTACAGATGTGTTCATTTGACACTGCTACTAGAAATAATCAATCATGTGAAACAAACAAGTTACCGAATGTTTCTTGACTATTGGCGAAATTCATTCGGACGTTCGGTGATGTTGATGAACAAACCCATCAACTATCTCAATACTACAAATAACTTATAATAACTAAAAGGGAAATCGCGTCGATATTATGTGGCAACATGATATAATTCTAGGTGAAGATTAAAAGATGGCACTAGTAGTAGTTGGACGAAATGTTTACATTTTTTAAATGCGGTTTTTTATATTCAACGAATTACTAACGAAACCAAAATTAAATTACAGCCATTGCGGGCATTACAGCCAATTCGAGAACGTACGGCTATAGGTCCGATTTTCCTACCCATCTGCACATTGCATAGCTCCATGCCAGCCTATAGTGCTGACATGGAAGATGGGTCGGCCAATGAGTTCTGCACTCCAACAGGGGGTCATAGTTGTGTTCATTCACACCACAAATCGTAATCTAATGGTGAAAAATCTCTTTTGCATCCTGCCCCTATCGGGATTCAAACCCGGTTCCTCCCGCTCCAAATGCCGCAGCTTTAACCATTGCGCGTTAAATTATGTTGATTCAATAAAAAATTACTTCGCGTGCCATCTATTGTTCTCGTTAAAACGTATTGGTATGCCATCTAGAAATCTGCTCCGAAACCTGTATTTTACGAAACCATGCTGTCGTTGGCATTTATTTTGAAAATTGACACGATTTCCCTTATAAGTTATTTGCAATACTAGATAGATAGGTGTAGATGACTATGTAGTGTACGGAATTTTTATAGTTTTTATGCGACAGACTGTAAATCTTTATGAAACAGTATAAAACAGATACATCACGGAATTGAAAATGAAAATGAAAAACAGAAAAATTCTTACCTTTGTAATAAAATGTGAGTATGGCAAAAATATTTGAAGACCACAATAAATTATTATGAATGTCATGACAAAATTTTTATGTTTTTCCTCGTTTTTTCCGGTTTTTGTTTTCACCGATGTTGTTTTCCCAACAGTCGTAGATAACGACAACGACGATGGTGATGATGTTGTTGCTGTTGTTGTTGATGATGATACAGTAAATTTATTTTGCGATTTTTCATTCGGCTGCTCTTTGCCAGATGATAAACTTGATTTAATTTTACATGCACTATTATTATTATTATTGTTACTATTATGATCACTATCATTATTATTGTTTTTGTTAAAAAATGTATTATTGTAAAATTGTTTAACAAATATGAACGGACTATTATTTTTATTATAACGACTCGGATTATCGTTATGTGAATTACTACTATTACCACTGTTGTATTGGACCAAAAAATCATCTTTTATTAAATTTTTCTGTTCTTCTGCCAAATTACTATTATCATTATCATGACCATTGTTGTTAGTACAATAATTATTATTAATTTTTTTATTATTTGATATCACAAAACTTTTTGATTTTCTATTGTAGTCCTGCGTGTGTAAAATCCACTTTTTATTATTCGAGCATTTAGTTTTTTGTGTCTCGTTGCTGTCAGAAACGCCTGTAGCCGTATGGTATTGTTTATAGGCACGGCCGAATGTCATGCGATGCAGAAGATATTTTGGCCAATCGTGATGATAAAATATGGGTAGCTCGACAAGACATACCCACGGAAACATACCGATTGAAAAAAGACGGGAATTCATTAGATGAAATGAGGCGGCGAATAGTGTTGCCATCGGTCGTGTCAGCTCGTAGATAAGAAAGAAGGATACGGTTAGGTCGAAGAAGGCGCCAAACCAATGAATAATTAATAGATCAGTCATTTTAGAGCCGAGGAATAATCTGAAATGAAGAAATAAAAGAATATATAAGTCATAATCACTACACGATATATTTCGCGATATAATGCTATAGTTATAACTATATATAGTGTACATTAAGGTGCGGTTTTATTTGCCACAGCAACAGCAGCGCAAGAGAAACACAAACTTGATTCTATAAAAAACAACAACCATGGTAAAATCATCACCTGGTATATCGCCATACATATGTGCATACATTTGGGCGTTCCAGACCAAGCGTTATATTGATCATGTGTGGATTAACAAGAAATTTATGTCGTCCTTACAAGATGTTCAAACGATTAGAGGAGCAGAGACAGATAGTAGACCGTAGTTACAGCCATTCATTAAATTTGGGATCAAATAGAAGAAAACTATATCAGTAACCTCATTGTCAATTTGCACACGAAAACTATCGATCAGGCATTATTCGTGAACTGACGCTTACAGGGTTTATCTTAGTCTCGAAATCTATTTGTTCTTCAAATGAGGCACAAAAAAAATCGGGATCCTCAAGGTCATCAGTTGATCCTCAAATAGTAATCGTGATTCAAAGCCGTGCAGTATATGGGGAGAGTATGAAGAAAATTATCAGCCAATACGTTTCTTTTGTAAGCATGTGACTGAGTATCCGATGAAGTTTAATTTCATTCAAACTGCCTACAGTCGAGTCAAGGCAATAACCGTCTCCAAAACATGTTTCAATCAAACACAGTATTGAAGTCAATGGTATTTAGAGTAGCCTGGCTCTTGACGATCTCTGAAATTCCTTTCGTATATGCATAAAGTGCTATGGTCTCAAAATTGCAGCAAGCTACACCGAAAATACAATGGTGTACCTGTCAAGGGCATAGAGAATTTCAGCTCAGGATTTAGTAAACATAATCCGATACCAGCCATATTACGGCGTGAGGATCATAAGATCGTTACCGGACAGGAAGGATGAGTAGGCCCATTTCCGCTCTTCAGTATTAATCATACGAAATAATTTACCGTAAGCATTCTTCGGCACCATACTGCCCGAGGGCATGTGGGCAGTTATGTACCGGTCACCACAATATCCAGACAAACAAGCTTTTGAAGGTGGTTAAGAAATTCTTTCCATCCTTCTCAATAATCTAGGCCACCAAATAAGTTGAGATTACGTGATATGAGATTAATGGTCAAAGAACCGAAACGTATAGCTAGTATACGCATCTGGATTTCAACCCCAAAAAATAGTGAAAAAGAGTGACTTTCAATTTAACACATGATTAGCGTATTAGCATTATATAGCTATTACCGTAACTATAAAATTCAGTGAAATCTCATGAGATGACTAAACGATCTCGACTATACGTAGATGACAGCACATTCAAATTTTTCAAATACCTTAGCTGCGCCCATCAAAGATCTCTTATTATTTTTATTATTTTCGTTCAGTGTAGTTTTCCACGATTTGTGTGATAGTGAATTTTTTTTATTTTTTTATTTTTTAAGCGGTTTTTACAGGCCACTATTGGTCCGTACCGTGTCAACAATGTGACTCCATCGGTTTCAATCACGAGCCAGCTCTTCAAACCATTGTAGACAATTTGAAAATGCCAGATCGCTCTCTACGCCGTGGAGCCATCGTCGCCGACAGCGACCTCTTCGTCTACCGAAAGGCGGTTCTCCTTTAAAGGTTCGCTGTATCATTCGGTTTGGATCAGCCAGCGTATTCACTGTCCTTTGATTTCATGCATGATATCAGGAATTTGCATTAAATTCCTGATCTCGTTATTGAAAAGAACTCGGTATGTGCCATCGACGTCGCGTTTTGGGCCATATATCACACGCATGATTCTTCTCTCGAATGTTTGAAGCCATCTTTCGTACTCATCCGTCAAGGTCCAACTCTCACATCCATACATGACAACGAGTCTGATCAACACTCTGTACAGTTTCATCTTATCCGCATTTGCAAGATATTTTGATTTCAGCAGTGGACTTAGAAGATACAAAGCCCGATTGCCAGCGGCAAGGCGAACCTTGATGTCGTGTCCCACACTATTATCGTGAGTAATGAGAAATCAAAGATACTTGAATCTCATTACTCCTTCAAACGTGTGGTTTCCACTACTGAAATCAATTGCGTCTTGGTCTCTAAAACCAGAGATCATATATTTGGTTTTGGACTCGTTGATTTTGAGACCAATGGAAGCTGAACACTGTTCCAATGGATCAAGTATCTCTTTCACTCCGTTGCCATTTAATCCAATCACACAGATATCATCTGCATATATACAAAAAGTTGATTGGATCGTCGGAATGAGATATTGTCTGGAAGTGTTTCAATTTTACGAAGGATGTATTCCAACATGAGATTAAAAAGTATCGGGGACAGTGCATCTCCTTGTCGAACACCAGAAGTGATTGTAAAAATTTTCGATAGCCTGTTCTCAACTTTGACACAGCATTGTGACTGCGTTACTGTCATTTTACACAGATGTACATATTTTTTTGGTATTCCTAAATATTCAATCGCATACCATAGCCTCTCTCGATTGATCGAGTCATAGGCTTGCTTGAAATCTAGGAAATCCTGGTGCACATCGCGAGATGTTTCCTAGTACTTGGAAAGAATCATCCGCAGCGAAAAAACTTGATCAGTGACTGACCGATTTGGACGGAATCCTTCTTGGTAGTCACCGACAATTTCCTCCGCCAGAGAAGTAATTCTTCCCAAGATGATGTAAGACAGTAACTTATATGCTGTGCAAAGGAGAGCTATACCGCGATAATTCTCGCACTTCAAGCGATCACCCTTCTTGAATATTGGGCATAACGCGGCCACTTTCCATTCGTCAGGCATAACTTCATTTCGCCATACCAATCGAACAAGGTCGAAAAGACAGTTCCACAAAGTAAGCCCTCCGAATATCAAGAACTCTGAATCAATGCAATCAACTCCTGATGAACGATTTTTCTTTAATTTCTGCATGGCCATGGTGAATTCCTCACAGGATGGATCCTCAATAAACATCTCTGCGGTCTGTATTTGAGGGTATTCAAATACAGCTAGTGATACATGTGGAACATTAACTAAGTCAGTAAAATGTTCACGCTATATATCGAGTACCGCATCAACGTTCACACAGAGGTTCCCATCCTGGTCTCGAATGGCAGTTGACCGAGATATTAAGGTATGGTGCAATTCGGTGATTCCTTTAAAGAAACCACGCGAATTGTGCTCATTGTTGAGTTGTTACACTCTTAAGACCTTGGCCTTCCACCATTCGCGCTTCTTCTGTCTACAAATGCGTTTAACTGTCCTCCTAGCAAGAACTGCCTTGTTTTTCCTTGCAATTGTAAACCGAGTCTGCGCTTCATTGTGGGCTATATTTCGTTGCTCAACAGCAAGACGACACTCCTCATCAAACCAATCATTTTTGGGCTTAGTTTTCACTATACCGAGAGTGTGCTGGGCGGCATCGACAACCGAGGTTTTCAATACTTTCCAGACACTGTTCACTTCATCAGATTGGTAATTGGATCGTAAAATGCTATTTCTGGCAAGATCTTGAAATTTTCGTTGTGTTTCTTCATTTATCAGACCTTCACAGGAGAATCGCGTTGTATATTCTCCTGTCCTTCCTGACTTGTACGAAAATTTCCATCGTAGCTTTGCAGCAACCATAAAATGGTCACTGCCTACGAATTTGGTTGACGACCGATACGATCTCACGTCTTGGACAACCCGAGCCCGCCCTTTTGAAATCAACACATGGTCAATTTGGCTTCGGGATGTTTTACGTGGGTGTGTCCATGTTTCTAAGTGGATGTTTTTATGAGGAAAGAATGTACTTGCTACTTTGAGATCATGAGCGATCGCAAAGTACATCATTCTTTCCCCATTTTCGGTCGCAGTTTCATGTCGGGAGTAGGGACCTATGTTATTACATATAAGTCGGTCTGATTTCTGCCAGCTCTAGCATTAAAGTCACCAATCACCAATTTGACATCATGCTCAGGTATAGACCCCATCAGATTACCCAAAGTATTGTAAAATGAGTCTTTATCCTGGGATTGGCTTACATCAGTGGGCGCATGTATACAGGCAATTGACAGGTTGGCTAATCTCATGTGCAAGCGAAGCTTACACATTCGATTATCGACTGCTTGAAAGTCTAACACAGCCTTTTTTCCTGTGGCCCAATGAGAAATCCAACCCCAAGATTTTCGAGGTCATCGAGGTCGTATCGGAGTACTTAAGCGGAGGTTCCTTTTTTTTGTTGTTTTGGCTGTATCGGATTTTTTTATTTTTGTTGACATTTTTAACATTTTCACTTTTTTTACGAATGCGGGTCGTCAGCCCAGCGATCCAACCAGCGATTTAGTCGCCTTCTACGACAAGCTCATTATGGGTCTCATCTTTCGTTTGAGCCCCCACTCACAGGGTACGTGATAGTGAATACTTTTGGAAATAGTTCATTTTTCGCATTTTCTATCTTGATGATATTGAACCTTTAAATTGGCCACATTTAACTTTTGTACCTCGTCTAATGTATTTATTTGGTTGTGACACTACTTTGTATATGTCCACTCAAGGTGGACTTCTGAAAGGTAAAGCCGGCGCGAATAAAAACGCTGATGGGATATATGGATGATACAGTCCTAAAATAGTCGATTTCGTGTGATGGTAGTCGTGTGATGGTAGACCGGTTGTTGGTGTTAAATAAATGTTCTTTTAGTAATATGCTTTTATATTTAAGAGGTGATTATGCGGCTATTTGTCCAATATGTCTTTTTAGCCACGGCTTCTTTTCGGGTGTTGGCAATCAGAGTTAATGAGGAATGGACCAATTACGTCAATTTTAATAATATCATTGTCTTTATGCAAAACAAGATAACATTTCTACTTATTTACTTAACAGTATCAAGGCAACGCAATAAATTGTTTTTTAAACAAAGATCAATGGCTTAAATTTAAATTGATAATTTTGCTTGTACTTAAAAGTTTAACGGTCCCGTTCAAGGTTTAAAGTTTTATAACTAATTTTCATTCAAACCCGGTTGGAGACTAGCGACGTTATGAATTGAACTACAATGCACTTGTGTATAATAAAATAACATTAACTGAGCCAATAAACTTTACGTTTTAAGGCGTTTTGAGTTTTACTACAATGCAATCTTAGAACCAGCCTTATCGATGCAGTTAGTGCAAAATCACCTTTGACGCCTGTGTCGTTACCAATCGTAATGACAGGCGTAATGATAGTTCATATACGCCAGTCTATATCAATCATTGCTTAACTGATAAAATATTTCAAAAAAAATTAATACATTAAAACCATGACATACATAATTACATATTATAAATTTTAAGTATCTACGTCAATAAAAATTAAATTAGTTTAAGAATTTATTTTGTTGTATATATTTAATCAGAAATCGAATGTTATAGTGAAAATTGGCTTGGAAACGTTTTTAATTAAGTTGGATAATAGCGCCCTTCAACCTGAATGTCGTCAATACGGCGAGAGTGAGGCATAATCCTCGTAAAGATGCAATTGATAGTTTTTTGCCCATGTCCGTGGACTCGTGGCTAATAAAAATTCGGGCCACGCAGACCCGACATACTAGTGCTAACGGAAACAAAAGTATCTCATAACATCTACTAGAAAGAATTCTTCTTCAAGTGCTACCACTTGGAACAAGCATTCGAGTTACAACGTGGAGTGTGCATATTCATTAAAGACCACATGCTGTACGCTCGACATCATAAGTACAAAGTTTTCTCAAAGACCACTCAAACTATTGTAATTAAAATATCTCTTCCTAAAAAATCCTTTTTTTAATTAGTTTATATAGATCCCCCAATCAAGCGGATTTAGAAACCATGAATTTCTTTGAGGTTTTGTCAGACAAATGTGATGACATTCGCAATCAACATCCCTACTGCGGATTAATTATGGTTGGTGACTTTAATGCCCACCATAAAGAATGGTTGAATCATCAAAATACGAATTGTTCTGGACGCCAGACAGAGTGGCTTGCTGTTTTGCATGACCTTACGCAGATTGTAAGTGATTTCAGATTTGAATGTGACATTTGAAAATTATTCAAGCAGTTATATTCTGGATATTTGTCTTACAACAATTTCACATTCCATTGAAGCGCGTGTCGAGGCTGGAATTGGAAATTCTGACCACAACCTGATAACAGTAAACATTTCTGTTGCAACACCACACTCTTAGAAATTTTGCTGCGATTTTCGTTGTAAATCTTGCATCGCGACACATACGAAGTAATCGCGTATCATAATTAGATACAAAGAATGAATCGAAACAGTTTTTGATGTAATTGCATCTAAAACTCATGTTTTACCTGCATCGAAAACTAGCTACAGTATAATTAACGCCATACATGGTTTTAAGATTCAATTTAAATCGAAATCTGTAGTCCAAAAATCAACCAATATATAAAATAACACAATACAGAAAAATGTTACAAAAAACATTAACCCGTTGTGTATTCTCAATTATATTTTATCTAGGTATTGACTATATTTTAGAAAGCTACGTCCTATTTGAATGATTAGGTTAGTAAAATTTAACTTTGTTTGTTTGTAGTCCTCGTTAAATGTTGAATCGAAGCACACGAATTCTTAATTAAATTTTAGCTTAAACAATATATAATCTAATAAAAATATCGCGACCGTGGTTTTATTTTATAGTTAAAATAATATTTCAAATTTAAAAAAAATATTTAAGTGAGTGAAAAAAAAATTGTATTTCAATTAACAAATTAAATAAATAAAAAATCAATTAATTATAAAAATTAAAACAATGGAATTAAAAAAAAAGTTGCAACCAAAAGTGCATTTCGTCTACAAACATGGACTTATAGTGAAGGAGAACGAAGATTTACTATATCAGGTATTTATATATTTTCCATTAATTATTTATTTTAAATAAATAAAAATCATCTCGAGTTATTTTAAAAATGAAAAACATGGAAGAACAGCGTGACTTTTTTTACTATACGATGCAATTGTGCATCGAAAGAGTTCTTTTCCTCTTAAATAAAAAAAACATGCTTCGAAAAAATTACACGGACAATCTGACATGGAAAGAGGAGCAGCGGTTATGGAAAGTGTCAATTTATTGGTAAAAATGTTTACATACTATGAACCTATTCACATTTAATCATTAGCATGTGCTATGATTGAATTATTTCCTCAATTTAAATCGGTGGATGATGAAGGGATTGTAAGAAATCTAAAACTTAATAATGGACCTATATTTAAAATTCATTTCACTTTTACAAAAATTTTATTGTAAGCTTGACCTAATCATTGCCAACTATTTTTAGAAGTTGCTGTACAATAGAAAATTAAATAGAGGCTATTTATTTTAAATCACGATTGCAAGGATTAAGAACAAATACTTTACTTATTAGGAAAGGGAATCTAAAAATTTTGCAGAACCTCAACTTTTATTACAAATTGACCATTAATAAAGGCCAAATAAATTAAAACAGTGCGCTCCATAGTATATAAACTTGCATTTATCGATAGTGAGTTAATTTATAAGAAAGGTTTATTCATCCTCGGAGGAAAGTTATTTAATTTAAGTAATAAAATATTTATAAAAATGTATAGCTATCTAAAATAAAATATGAATTTAAAATTAAATAAAATTTTACAAAAAATCGCAAGAAGTTTATTGCCTTATTGAACCAGTTCCTTATAAATAATAAATTTTGAATGATTTTCTATAGCAAATTACTTTACATTGGTTACTTCAATATAAATAACATCGTAATATTTTCAAAGCAATTTTGATTCTCCTCAAGAAGCAAACAAAATTGAATTCTCATTCGTTACAACCCTGATTTGAATTTAACTTTAACATGTAACTTGCACCCAAATAATTAGTGATTCAATTAACATTATACCGCGGTTTTCAATTTAAATAGCATCGATTTAATTTAAAAGCTATTTTGCATCCCTCTGCAGATTACGATGCGAAATAAATTGAAATTAAATCCGATTTAAACCATGCTTTGAATTATGCAAATCGACGTAAATAACTTCAACTCACTTTTCGATACAAAGTTTGTGTTTAAATTCGAAGCAACCATATGTTCGACGTATATGCGATGCTATTTGCATTGTATATCAAAAATATTTTTAAGTGTGCACCAGAACTTAGACAGCAGCCAAGGCGTCTATGGCATTTTAACGAGGCTGACAATGATGGGTTACGGGCATTTTTTCAACATTTCATGTGGGAGAGCCATTGGTTTTATAACAATCAAATAGACGACGCCGTTTCCAATTTCACCGAAACCATTTTACATGGAATGAATAAATAAACCCCATCATCCTTTTCCAATCTCAATCCTAATTTTAAAATATTTTCAAAAGAAGCCTCCAAAATAGTTAGACAAAATTGCCAATATTTCTAAAACATCTCTTTCAGAATTGAAATGTGCAGATGTGCTTTGGTGGTGGATCAATACTAGTAGGCCGACTTACGTCTTGACTTCGAACTCGACCTTAGTTGTCCCCGATAGAGTTACGCGTCCGTCAATTCCGTATTGTGGTTCCAATATGGATCCTGTCAACATCTCGAAAGGAATTTTCCTCAGGAACATGAAAAGCAATGGGCATAAATAATGCCACCGGGCGTTTTCGAATATTGAAGGAATTTGAAAGTGCTTGGCTCCAATATTAACTAAATCCTTTCTCCTTTCTTATAAGCAAGGTAAATACCCGAACATCTGGAAGAATGCTATTGGGCAACCGGTCTTTAAACGTGGTTGTGATAAAACTGATCCCTCAAACTACCAGCCAATATCAATTGTGTCAGCCGTGGTTAAAAAAATTTCAACTGGTGCATAAATCATCATTTGGTGCATTATCATGAGATTTATAAAATAATTTCAGATAAACAATATGGCTTCCGCGAAAGCCACTCCACAACCGATCACTTGACGTATGTTGCAAACAAATGGAATCTCGCCCTAGAGAAATATGAAGAAATCTTTGCAATCGCTTTCGATATATTGGCATGGGAATCTCATTTGTAGTCTTATGGCATACGGCTTGGATTCGATGACCATCAAGTGGATAAAAAGCTTTCTCAAAGACCGAAACATCAACGTTGTGCTAAACGGGAGACCATCAACGACACACTTCCCAAATGCCGAAGTCCCTCAGGAATCAGTTTTGCCACCAACTTTGTTTTTGTTATACATCAATGACTTGTTGGATAGCACTGTGAACCCTTTTCACAGTTTTGCTGATGATACAACATTGCACTCTTTTCGAGCCTACTCCTTTAGAGTTAAACGGTTAACAGCTGGAAATTTTCACTTCGCTTAATTCCGATTTGAGTATACAATATTTGAGTGGGAAGTAAAAACTCAGATTAGCAACAATTACAAAAGAAAATGAGCACATAATCGCATTGGCCAAATCAGCTTCACGTAAACTCGGGTTCATCAATAAATACAGACGGGTATTTAGATCGCATCAGGTTCTCCAGATATATAAAAGCTTTATTAGACCGTGTAGAGAAGAGAATATTGCTATCAGGTTTGAGGTAGAGCATATGGCTCTCAAGTTGATGGATAGAGTTCAGCGGCGTGCCATTCGAATAATACGAAACTTCAGACTTACGAAAGATCTAGACAGCCTCAGAACTTTATAGATTAATAAATAATAAATGTACTGCAGAATTAAAGGAGAAAATACCACCACTTGTTACGCCAGGGCAGGTAACACGAGGAACGGTTAATACGCCTAGGTTTACGGTGAAGCCGAAAACTCGAAATAAAAATGCAAAGCGCTAATTTATTTATCGAACATCTAGGAAGTTGATTTCGATATCCGGTTTTCAGTTTCTGTTGGAGTATTTAATGCACAAGTTTAAGGCAGCTATCAACCTTTACTTGAAGGATCGCGCGTTGGGTGCAGGATCTCCGACAGTTACAAGGAGCTAGGACAATCTAAAAGTCCGCCCTGCACCCAATTAAAGCTAAACTGAAAAACAAAACAAAAAATCAACTTTAGTACTTAGACCTATTTTCATGTGCAATCGCCAACCGAAAGTTCAAGCAGGGCAGAATATATTCATCTTATTTTATGCCACTCGACATCTTAACCAAATAAGTGGATGCGAGTTCAGCCATTATCTTCAAATTTATTTTGGAAACGAGTTACAATATAGTGAATCATGGAAGAATCAAAAAGGAAATCGTTCAGACAACGGTTCATGGTTTTCCCATGAGTGCAGGAGTTAGACTATACAATAAACAAGAGTATTTCAATACTGTGATGATTACTAAAATTAATGAGCTCACTCGAAAAGATACTTGAAACATAACGATTGTGATATTTACGTGCAGTTACGTGGATTGTATGAGTGTTTTTTGATTGGGATCATTACTGTCGTTGAAGTCAATATATTAAAATATATTGTTGAATTTCCAGACAGTTATACAAATGATAAGTACAAATAAATAAATACTTATTTGTGAACAAATCACGATAGTCGAATGAAATATGTTGAGCTTGTTTATGAGTCATACTTCGCACTATGTTTAAAATGAAACAAGGAATGCCCAAAAAAATTTATTTAATCGACTTTTAGCTCGAACATTTAGTCCAACATTTCCCCAAAGTTTCAAAACCTTCCGAATACTACGATTTGCATAAATATTCGCGGTTTCCCCTTTTAAAGGTAATCCATGTGGATTATGCCTTGTGCATCCCAAAAAACTGTGGCCATGACTATGTTTGCCGATAAACCCGCCTTAGCGTTCTGTGCCGCAGATTCACCAGTAGAAATCCGCTATTTAAACTGTTGTTTGGCCTCTGATGTATAGTGATCCATGTTTCATTCACAGTTATGAAACGACGTTTTTGGTCGATTGTTAGGAAACGCGGCACCCAACGCGCGAATAGTTTTTTGATCTGAGATGCCTACTATCTCAGCTATCTCGCACACTTTAACTCTGCGGTCCTGCAATACCGTAACATGGATTTTTTCATTTTTGTTGTCGTGAAATCATTTGGGCATCCTGAACGTTCGGCATCAGTTGTAAGCCACTTGAGAATCATTTTAATAGATGGTGAGAAAACTGAACTAAATGAGAGATCAGTCCGATAATTTTAATTTAGTCTAGTAATAAATGGTATTGGCATATGATATTTAGGATTTGCGATTCTAGCGCTTTCTGTTACAATTTTACCAGACTTCTCACTACGCCCTCAAACAAAGTACACACCGGAAAGCAGAATTTCAAATTGAAGTTAACTTTAAATATCAACTTACCTAAATGGTGCAAATATCCAATGATTTCCCAAATTCGCCATCGCATACCCCGACAACCATTCCGAGCACATCTTTTTCATACCCGCAAAAAAGTATAGCACAAAAAATTGAAATTTAATTAAAAAATAATTCCAAAATGGTACGGTCTCATTTGCCTTCGATTGATGTAACCATGCATCGATTGAGCTATAAATAATAATGAAAATTGGAAACTGTATCAATATACGTTATAAATATAGTTAAGGTATACAAAAGCTACTTACCAAAATCGGTTTGCATCTGTTGTAAGGAGTATTGATCCAATTAAACCGTACAAATAGCTATGATTATTCCAAGAGCTTTTGTCTAATAGAAAGATATACCAGTACGGTATAAGAAACATTGTACATGTTACTTTAAATTTATAACCCAATGTTATTCCTAACGCACCTGTTTTTTGTGTTGTAGATTATAGTTATTGTATTTATAGTTGGTCCAAATAAAAAAAAGGAATAAAATGAAATAAAAAGGATTAGTTTAGTTTTGTAGAGATTTTTGTTTATCGTATATTATTTGTAAAACAGACACAAAAAGGACTCGCTACGAAATAATATTGGTTTTGGGGATTTCTCCCGCTGTTATAGGTATAGGTACGAGCATATATACCTCGACAAATATTTTTCCAGTTTTATATAGTATTGTACGTTATTACAACACAAGTAGTAGAGATTATTATTTTTATTTCCCAGGTTTTTGGGGACCAAAATTCAATTTTCATTTTCAATTTAGATTTGAATTTATCAAATTGAGTTTTTTTTAGTTTAGTTCAGTTTATATATAGCTTAGCTTGTATTGAACCTCCGTATCTCTTCAATGACCACATAATGAACAGGGTCATTCTTAAGAAAGGAAAATAAATTTACGACATAGACATTCTGAACCTTCCGCTACTGAGACTATTAACCATCACATTGTAATGTTAAACCAAAGTCCTTCGTATAGAAATAACTGCTTTTAAAATCACATTTGTGCTAATGGAACCGACTCTCGTGCAAGTTGATATTATAAATCCTGGATCACTTCCCCCTTTAACAAGACCTTGTTCTTGCAATTTAAGGTATTTCTCGTAAACTTAAAACGTTATCTTATATTAAGTTATATAAATCTATGGCTTAGAGGCCATAAACGGCCCTTACCGCGTCTTAACTGAGACCATACGAAGCATTTTAAAGATTGGTGCACGTTGTTTGTGGTCAGCCCAACGAATGTTTATACACAAAATCGTGTTTTTATGTCATCCGGTTGCATGTTAATTTTTGATCAACGGCGAGAAAAAAAATTCTCAAGTTGTTCTTTTTCAATGAAAGAACGTAATTTGTCAGGTAAGAGTAAATGCCTCTGACAAAGTATTTCGCCTTACGACAAGTAGCGGTAGCTGGCCACGTCCGCTTTAGATTCGATAGAGTAACTGTTTTAATTGTTTTTTTCACTATATAAGTAGTTAAGGCGCAGCTGGTTCAGGAGCTACGAAATATAGGTGAGAACCAGTTTTAGCCAAACAGTCTGCAATTTCGTTGCCCTCAATGTCACAATGGGCAGGAACCCACAAGGCCGTTATCTTGTTGTTACGACCAAGGAGATTCAGAAATTTCTTACCATCCAGTACCGTGATTGATAAACTCTCTTAACCATTAAGCTACAATCGGCGATAATTTAAGTTATACGTTAAGAGAAATACTTTAACCATCAAATACCTTAGTTCCCAGACAAAAGGTTCCATATCCGCACTAAGGAGCTGCCGATAACAGGTTCGAATCCCGATAGAGGCAGGATGCAAAAGGTTTACAGAGTAGTGTGAATAAACACATCTATAACCTCCTGTTGCATGGTAGAATTTATGGACCAACATTTTACATGTCAGTACTAATGAGTGGGGCAAAACTCGCGCTACCATTTTGACTGCCTATAACTTTGTACAAAGAAAAGATACGTAGGTTTGGTTTTCCTAAAAAGTTTATTTGGTCTTTACATTTGTTTTTCGTTATGATTGGAAAATTATATCTATCGGCTAAATGGTGACCGCGATTCACTATGCAACTTTCGGCTCTTTTTAAGGCATTTTTCATGACATCCTGCAACATCTTAGGCTGAATTTCTTCAATTTCGTGACGAATATTGTCGTTTAAAATGTTGAATCGTTTTTGACTTATTCACATAAACTTATGATTTTTAAAAATCCCGTAATAAAATTGTTGAACGGGCTGTATGTGCTGTAGCCTAAGCTTGCTGAAACCATCTTGCTGGAATCATGTCTTGGTACCGTTCGGCAGTAATAGTAACTTCAACACGTTGGTCATTTTCAACAAAGTAGGGACCAATGATTTTTGCAACATGAATATCATATCATACAGTTGTTTTAATTGGATACAATGATGTTTGAGGGATTAATTGAAGATTATCACCCCAATTGTTCTAGTCGACGCACGTCATTTTAGACGACTATGGTCACGTCACTAAATATTTGCTATTATCATAGTAGCTTATTACGCCTATAGTCGTTTTAAGCTACAGCTTTCAATTCAAACGACATTCATGTCGCATCAATTTTTCAAGTGAGTACAAGTGAGTACTATAGTTAAAATGGAGTGTAAGAGGTAGGTCATTTTTTTGTTCATATTTAAATAATTTTCTTAATTACCATCGTCTCACTTGAATTGACTTCAACAATACCAAATTCGACACGACTTTAGTCGCGTCACTTCAAATGACACGACAGTTGGGGTTTATGTGTTCCCCAACACCGAATGTTCTGTTTATTGATGTGGCCACTTAGATCAAAATGGGCTTCATTGCTCATTATCAATTTAGTCGAAAAATCTTCAATTTCACTTTAGAATTGCATTAGACCGCATTAGCATTGCATTACTATATTCAACTCGTTGATGAGGATAACTCGGTAGCAATTTTTGGACTAATTGAATTTTGTACGGTAACATTTTCAAATCAGTTTTCAAAATTTGCCTTAAACTGCGTGCAGAAATGTATAACTAGGAATACAAAATTCAGTCAGTTAAAAAATTTTTCAAAAAAACTGCACCTGCGCATTCGATCGAACTTAAAACTTGCTCGACCCCTCTCGATTCATCAAAACCACCAAATTTCATAACTATAAATACGATTATTAGATGTGAATAAGATAAATGATAGTACCACTCTCGGTGAACTTTCAGATTGTGATAATGTAAATGTAAATTATGCTAATAACACCAATTTAAGTAATCAGCCTATAGGCTGGCATGGAGCTATGCAATGTCTACGTAAATCGGACGTATAGCTATGTAGCTTAGTTACTAACGGGCTAAGTTTTTTTGTTATTCAAAAACAATATTGTTAGAATTAATATTGTTAGAGTTTATACATTAGCCTTGTTTTATGACTCCAACTGATTCAGATCAGATCACTTTTTCCATGCAAACCAATGACACATTTTGAGCCCAAAATGAAATTTGGATCAAAATGTTTCTTTGGTTTGCATGGAAAATGTGATCTGATCTGAATCAGTTTGAGTCATGAAACACGGCTATTATGTATAGTACCTATTTCATATTGTGGTTTTAGTAAATGATAATATAATATGTGTGTCTGTGTTTTCAAAAATAATGCTGATTACAGAAATAACGTTTGTTTACTGTTCTAAATAAACAAACATTATTTCTGTAATCGCAGCTGCAACACAAAACAAAAATCGTATTTCTTTCCTAAAAAAATAGTTCGTATCGTTGGCACATGGTTTTCAGATACACAAATAAGTATGTTTTTTACTTAAACACGGTCTAGTTTTCGCCGACAATATATCGCCTACAATTTTTTTGGATTGTTGCGTTTATTAAATAAAAATTTGAAAATATAGATCTTAGCAAGCGTTTAGAGGGAAGTAAGTAGAAATATACAAAGCCAATTCACACAATTCGCGCTTTGGCTGTTGCGTTTCCTCGTCTCTTACCTCTTTGCACTATTTTTGCCGATAAACGAAATTTTGGAGTGGGGATATTTTTGTTGCGCTTTTTCCTCAAACATTTTTACTGGGGAAAAAGAATTGTACACACCAATACACTGAAAAAGCAATAAAAAAATTGAGGGGTCAATTTTTTTTTGTTTTTTTTAACTAATCATTTGAAATTTGACCGTTGACGGAGTAATCTTCAAAAAATTATTATAGAAATTGTCGATATTATTTTATGGTTTTTCGTGCCTTTAAACGTTTTTTAAGTTTTAGTACATATCTTTACCCTCAAATTTTATATTGCTAAGATTATAATCGCTTCTCATTGTAAATCAATTATCCAGTCAGGGTAAAATAAATTCTCAATAATAATTTTATTGTGTCAAAAATCTTTTATTTTCCTGTTGACTACGTTCCTTCTCAAAACATCACAATGAAATGAAAATAATATCACTCACACATAGATAAATTGCCATTGGCAACGTTCAACCAATACCGTTACATTTCAGGCCAATTTTTCATGAGTTAGTATTAGTAAATGGTTAGAAAACAACAAAATTTGTACAATTCGTTCGTAAACTGTCGATTCCTCGTAATTTTCTGACTTTGCTTTGTTATATCTTACAATACAGGCCTTAACATCAATTTTTGAATAAGAGGCATCTAACTATGATTATTTACCAGGACTGTCGTAAAATAATTTTCCCATTTATTGATACATACTCAAATTTTTCATTCATAAGAAATTTTCCTGTTTTTTGTTTTTATTTTCAGCTAATATTTGAATTCGATAATATTTCGTTTATCGAATATGATCACATGATCAAAATGGTTCAATGTGATTCATTAAAATTTATAAAGAGTGATTATATACCGTAACTCCTCTTTTGCATTTGATTCTTGTATAGGAAAGACACTGTAACACAAAGAAAACACAAAGTCACAAAAATTATTTTTTTTTGTTTTGTTTACATTGATTTTTTTGTTTCTTTTTGATTTTGATGGTACATTATCTGTTACTGTTTTTGTATTGTATGTATGCGTCTTGTCGGTATTCAAAAAACTCGCCAAAAATATATGTAATTCTTGGCGAATTTAAAATATATTTGTGGAAATATAAATTTTAATAAAAATATAAATATATACATTTGATATTATTTAATTCATAATTTTACTGACTACTTCGGGTGACAAAATTTGTATAATGGTTAATTCGTAAATTCTAAACGAAACATCAATTTAATTATTTTTGGAAAGAATACAATTTACGTTTTGTTAAATTTTTTTCCTAGTAAAAATGACAAAAAGATAAACATTATCAAAATCCTGATAAAATTGATAAATATCTATAAAAAGAAAAAACAAAATTCAAAAAGATTTATGTACAAATTACGAAAACATAAAATTTATCATAAAAACAAATACATCCTTCAACAGTTAACCTAATAATCATCAATAGTGTAAGCAATGCGTATATGTATACGGCCGTTTTGTTTTAAAAAACATGACCAGTCCTATTTATGTGTAATTGGTTAGAAAGTGGTAAATACATCAACAATCGTATGAAAAAGTTGATTTTTTCGAAATTTTAGACTTTTAACTTCCTATAACTTGGTAGGCAGGCCCCAAAACCAACACTCACTTTTCAGAGTTTGGAAAATGATTATTTATCAACAATCCTGGATTAATAATTTTTATTTAAACCAATATTTTAATTCATGTTTTTGAAGATTTAAGAATCTAGATTTTTACGAAAAATCTAAAATAAAACGAAATGAATTTGTAATATCGGGTTTAAATGCATATTGTTTGTTAGATTGTGCTGTGTTTCCCGTTTACAAGAACTTATATGATTTTATTTTGCATCCCGCTCGTTTTTTTTCATTTTTCCTTCGTTTCAAGTTTTTTTAAGAAAAGATGCAAACAATTTTGTTCTTCGTTGTCTTTTAGTGCATTTCGCTTCATTTTTATTTTATTTTTGATTTTGTTTTAGTTTGACTTTGCTACGAGCATTTGAGGCAAAAGTACGTGTTCGTTGTCAGTATGATTTTGTTTTTACGTAATATTTTTAAATCACGTAAAATTTTATGAATTTTAATTTTTTTTAGGCTTACAGAATTTTTATTACAGATTATTAAAACTGTTTGAATTGTATGACTTAAATAACTTTCATTCTTTATAAAAATTATAAAATTGATATTTTGGTCAATTACGTTTGTTGTGCTTTGTTGTCTTTTAGTGCATTCGTTTCATTTTTAATTTATTTTTGATTTTGTTGCTTTGTTTTAGTTTGCTACGAGCAGTTGCGGTGAGAGGATGTGTTTGTTTTATGATAAATTTTATGTTTTCGTAATTTATTTTCAATATACATAAAATTTTATCTGTTCGGAATTATTTGTTTTTAGGTTTATCGATATTTATCAATTTTCAATTAAATTGATGTTTCGTTTAAATTTTCGAAATAGAATTAACAAATTAACCATTATACAAATTTTGTCACCCGAAGTAGTCAATAAAAATATGAATTGAATAATATCAAATTTATTTATATTTATTTTTCCACAAATATATTTTCAATTTGCCAAGAATTACATATATTTTTGGTCAATTTTTTTCATACTGACAAGTAAACATACATACAATACAATAACAGTAACAAATGTACCATCAAGAAAAAAAGAAACAAAAAAATCAATGTAAACAAAACAAAAAAAAATAATTTTTGTGACTTTCTGTATTCTTTGTGTGCTAGAGTGTTTTTCCTATACAAGAATCAAATGCAAAAGAGGAGTTACGGTATATAATAACTGGATAAATTTTATCGAATCACATTGAACCATTTTGATCATGTGATCATATTCGAGAAACGAAATATTATCGAACTCAAATATTAGCCGAAAATAAAAACAAAAAACAGGAAAATTTCTTATGAATGAAAAATTTGAGTATGTATCAATAAATGGGAAAATTATTTTACGACAGTCCTGATAAATAATCATAGTTAGATGCCTCTTATTCAAAAATTGATGTTAAGGACTGTATTGTAAGATATAACAAAGCAAAGTCACAAAATTACGAGAAATCGACAGTTTACGAACGAATTGTACAAATTTTGTTGTTTTCTAACCAATTACTCATACTCACTCATAACAGTGAATAATTAGTCTGAGCTTTATTGGTATTGGTGTAAGCCTAAATAAAAATTCTGTAAGCCTAAAAAAAATCAAAACGCATAAAATTTTACGTGATATAAAAATATTACGTAAACACAAAATCATACTGACGAACAAGTGCTTTCGCCTCAAATGCTGGTCTTAAACTAAAACAAAGAAACAAAATCCAAAATCAAATAAAAATGAAACGAAGTGCACTAAAAGACAATTGATTATTTCTAAAAAATAAAAAACGAAGGAAAAATGGAAAAAACGAGCGGGATGCAAAATAAAATCATAATAGTAGTTGTACGTGGGAAAGCAAGCAAAATCTAACAAACAATTTGCATTTAAACCCGATTCCGATATTACAAATTCATTTTGTTTTATTTTTCTATTCACGATTCAAGATATAAAAATCTAGATTCTTAAATCTTCAAAAACATGAATTAAAATATTGCTTTAAATGAAAATTATTAAACCAGGATTGTTGATAAATAATCATTTTTCAAATTCTGAGAAGTGAGTTAGGTTTTGGGGCCTGTCTACCAAGTTATAGGAAGTTAATAGTCAAAAAATTCGAAAACATCAACTTTTTCATACGATTATTGATGTGTAAATATAGGTCTGTTGTAGTAAATATAGGTTTATTGTTTTCATTTGAAAAATATATTTTTTGAGTTATAGAACGCGATTTTTTTTGTTTTAGTTTTATACTGTTTTGGAAAATTATGATTATACTTATACACTACATGAATGTTAGAAGAAGGTAGACAGATATAATTACAAAATCTATTACAAAAGTTACACCAACAAATTGCATTAAATATATTTATTTTATATTGGGAATTTTCTTACCATAGAAACACTTTATCGATTGTAATTTTCTATGACATTATTAAAAAATAATATTATATTATTTCGCTAATTCTGAGATGAAATTATCTATTCCCATTGGAAGGTACGCTATTGTCTTTCAGGTGGAGATTGCTTGACTTTTGAAACAGCACTCAATGTAAAGAAGAATTGCAAATATCGGGTACAATGTTTGAATGCAGCTTCTGAGGGGTTTGAAATCGCTCAAGGAGTGACATTATTATATGTCTTTTAAATACTCTTCATAGACTACAGTGTTTTAGATCACGATTCTTATTTGAGGTACAATTGACCTTGAGGATGCATTGCCTTTGATGCTTCATTCAAAGAACAAACAGATTTCGGAATTTTGAATGCACGTCCAGGAGCCTGAATGACAGAGGAAAAACTAAGCCCAATTGTGGAGTCTTCTTATCTCTAGTTTTAAATTTAACTGACTTCAGTAGTGAAACTAGTCATGTCCTAATAGCAAATACGTTTAAGATGAAATTGGACTTGTTTGTATGCGAGAAGTGAATCGACGAAAGAGTATTACTGACTTCTAACATTAGAAAAAACACATACACACTTTTTTGAAAATATCGATTCATTTTTCGATAGACGAAGACGTTACTGCCAATTCTGGTTGTATGTACATGCCAAATTAATTTAACCTCAAACGTAATTACTTGATCCAAGCAAATTAAAATATTATTTATAAAAGTAAATACTTAATTGAAAATTTATTTCATATTTCAATAAAATTTAACTCTTACACACACATACACACATAAAATGTGTATAAAGTTTAATCCTAAATAATAACCATAAATATTTGAACGTGACAAAAAGCTCACAAATTAAAATACCTGTTGCAGACGTTCTCTGTATATATGTATGTATGGATCTGCGAGTATATAGGTGTGTATAGGTAATAAAAAAATTGTATTTTCCTAGAGAAAAAAGGGAAAAAGTTTTTCGTTTTGGTACAACAACAAATCATTTAAAAAAAATTAATTTTATTGAGTATAAAAACATGTTAGGTGTTTACCCTAATGATGATAATTAGATTTATCATTAATCAAAATGTTTTTATATAATATGCAAAGTAATTGGAAGTACATTGCCGAGGTAGTTAGCTACGACTTTATACCAAAATGTGTATGCGTGATAAAATAATTATATACATTTTTATATTAAAGGGAGATTATCGTCAAGGAAACCAGTAAGAATTTCAATATTATTGTGTTCGTTTGTATAGCACGAATAAATTGATGTTAACGTGTTGCGTTGCGACGCGATACAAAAAAATAATTATGTGTGTGCTGATAATGCCTAACCTTAAAAAACAAAATTATAATAATAATATCTACTCACCCAACCACATAATCGCATAGAGTATTCCCATGCGTGGTAGAGTCATTGGTGCCAAAAACGAAAACAATGGAAAACGGCAATCTTTCGGTTCGCCCCAACGAAAATCGAGTTCGGCACCCGATCGTTCCTCGGGTATATCGAGCAGCATCATGAAACCGAACAGCATACGGCCAATTCCCAAACTTGAACTGTCGACGGGCTTAAACATGAAATTTGTTAAATTTTCGTACGATTTAAAACACTCGTCGTAATCGTGATTGGTGAGGGCAACATATAATTTTTTAATGCGCAGCATAGTGTTTTGATTCGCTATCACTTTTGTTGTAGCACTAGGTTTTATGCTACTATGTTCTGACGTCTGTTTTTTATCGTCATGTGATGTTGATTGGTGTGGTTGCTGTCGTTCATCCTTTTGTTGTCCCATTTTTACAGAATTTTTTCTCATAACGATAAAAATGTATTTTTAATTGTTTAGAAATCCTAGAATATCTTAACTCTCTGGTTTTAATTAAAAACTATTTTATTATTATTTTTTTTTTCAAATTAATTTACTACAATTTTTTACTACTATCAGTTTTTTTGTCTGCTGGCTGCTCTTTTGTCTGTTGTTTTTAATACTTTTAATCTGTTGAATAGATCAAGGAACTGAAATGAAAAACGAGCAGAACAAAAAATTTGTTAGAATATTCATGCATGGCAGTATGTTTTATGTATAAATAAAAAAGTTTATTTGGAAATTAACGTTGTGGTTATGGATTTAATGGTTTGAATGCTGGTGGAGCAGAAATGGAGAAAAAATTGTTTATTTTGGTTTGAGATTTATAGTTTATATGGTTTATGTATGTGCTTTGGCGAGATAATCTTGTATTTGTGTAATAGATTTTTAATAGCTTTGAACTATTAGCCTACACTTCTGTAATGAAACAACGTTAAAAAATAATTGAGTTCGAGATGAATTTTTACTCCATACACATAGAATCAATTGATAATATTTATATTGGCGGAAGCACACAGTTGTAAAAACTGTGGGAATTGAAGCGGAATGTGCCGATTACGAATCCTTGTAGGAACTATTCCATGTTTCTTAAATATTTCAGAATTTGTTGTTTGTTCAGAAGCTGACGACCTGCAAACGTAAAAAAAATCAAATGTTAAAAATGTCGAAAAAACAAAATAGTTCGGATAACGCCAAAAAATAATGAACGCCTGCTTAAGTATTCCCACAAACGATATTTAGAATCGACACGTGGAAATTACGGTCACTTAGCAAACCTGGCAAAACGTTTGTTCCACATTTTTTTACATGTATGAAAGACTACCGGCTGGAAAAAGGTTTCTCTCCAAGAAACTTGATGGCCTAAAAAGTGGAGACCATGTGTCCCAAAACTATACATTGCTGTACACTGAGGAGTTGACTTCGGAAATTTTGGAGTTAGATTCCTCATTGGACCAAAGGCAAAAAAGGCTGTATTCCACAGTCGGTAATCGAATGTGTAAGCTTCGCTTTCACATGAGATTAACAAACGTGTCAATTGTCTGTTAACCTGCGCCCACTATTGTAAGTCAAGTTCAGCATAAAGAGTCATGTTACAAAACGGCGTCAGATTGATTATTGGTGACTTTGATTGTATTGAACTGGAAGAAAACTTTATGTTATAATATAGGCCCATACTCTCGACACGAATCTGTGGCCGGAAATGGAGAAACAATGATGTAATTTGCTATTTATTATATTCTCAAAGTAGCAAATACATTCTTTTCTGTGAAGTGTATGACTCTTCTGTGAAGGATAAACGAAGAAACGTAATGAAAATATCAAAATCTTGTCCGAAATAGCATTTTGTGATCTAATTACCAATCTGATGAAATGAACACTGTCGGGGAAGGCTTGGTTATCGAAGCCACCCAACCCACTCTGGAATAGTACAACTTCAAAGCTCAAAAATCATTGGAGAAGGGTTTTTTTTGTTGTTGAGAAATAAAATTTAGCCCATAATAAAGCGGTTTATAATCGCAAAGAGAAACAAAGCGATTGCTAAGAGGACAGCTTAACGAATCTAGACAGAAAAATGGTGTTCCACCATTTGCGTTAAGATCTTAGTGTTTTACGTTTTTTCTGGGTACAACAACGCAACAATGAGCACAATTTGCGTGATTATTTTAAAGGAGTCCACCTATCGTAAGATCTTGGTTGGAATATCGATCCTATATAAAGAATTTACCTTAGCCATGCTGAGATTAAAGAAAAATTACTCATCTGGAGTTGATTTAATTAATTCAAAATTTTGTCAAATACGAACTGACTTTTCGTACTTATTCGATATTGTGAAAAAGAAGTACTGTCCGAAGAATTAAAAGTGGCACAGCAAGCTTTGCACAGCATTACTGTCGTACATTTTTTTTACGTTTTGTTTTAATTAGGTGCAGGGCGGCCGTTTAGACTGACCTAGCTCCTTGTGCCTGTCAGAGCCCCTGCACCCAACACGCGATCCTTCAAGTAAAGGTTGATAGCTGCCTTAAACTTGTGCCTTAATCTTAAGAAGAGTTATTCCTCTGGCGGTGGAAATTATCGGTGACTACCAGGATTCCATTGAATTCAGACAGACCAATCATTTTTTTGACATATGCAGATGATATCTGTGTGATTGGATTAAATGGCAAAACCAAATATCTGATCTTTAGTATTGGAAACAAACGCAACTGATTTAAGTAATGGTATAATCGCATCGTTAGAAGTTAGAACCATTGATGAGATTCAAGTATCTTGGATTCCTCACGATCTTACCGATTGTGAATGAGTGATTCAAGAGTGGGACCTTGGTGTATGAATACGAAAGAATAACATTCGAGAGAAGATTAATGCGTGTGATATACGGCCGAAAAGACGATCTTGATGGCACATACCAAGTTCCTTTGAATTACGAGATCATGAATATATTGGAAATTCCTGGTGTCGAAAATGAAATCAAAGGACAGAGAGTATACTGACTGGGTTACGTTGTTTTTTCTTGATTGTTTCCTCATTGTGAAATGGAAGCGACCTTATCACTAACGATGCCATAATCGTTAATTTCAAAATTATGCCCCATAGACATACTTCTGGAAAGCTGCGTATTATCATACATTCTATATTTGTGGCAGTTCACTTCCAGTTAGTACATTCTGGTCAATCGTTCCTGTTATTCAATTTCCTGAAATTCTTTGGAATATTTTTTTTTTAATCCTATACTGACGAGATCCTTTTCTGAAGACATTTTTCCATGCTTTTTACTGTTATAATGATAATCGGTCATCTTTCATTTCCACTAATACCACACCATAGACTGATTTATTGTCGCTCAATTTTGCTATCTGCATATAAGTTAGTTATAGTTATATTCTTGATCCCTATTGTATTATATTCTTATCTTATCTTTAAATCATTCTAACTTCTTACCAATCAGTAGCTTTGTGGGAATCAAAATTCGCGTTTGATTTTTTTTTCTATATTTGCAAGTCTGATACGACTCATATAGTCAATACTGTATTGGTATCGAAGTCAAATAACCAAATTACTATCGATTTCTAGTGTCTTTGCACAGACATCTGGGTTCAGCTGAAATAGCTACGAAGACAGTTATAGGAATAATATTCATTATACTATACCGCAGCTGACGAGATAAGAAGAATACAATGTTCACGATTAAGTTTAGATCAGAGATTTTAATTATACATGAGAACTTTGTACTAATTTTGTCTTAATAATAAATATTAGGAAAAACTTAAGAAAAAGTTCACGCTTACTAATACCGATAAGAAGTTTGTACTGAGTTTGTCCTAATGAAGTAAAATAATGTATAACATGTTTATATGTATTTGTGAAATGTAGACATTTAGGCAAATAAACTAAGGAATTGTTAAAATAAAATTTTAAATATTTTCATGTTATGCTAAATCATGGACGTAAATAAATAAATAAATAATCTTAAACTGAATTAAAGGTATTCTAATCTTAGATAAATATTTTCTAAATATAATTTTTTCAACTTGAATGAGGCAACGATTCGAACCATAAGAAAGAATGAATTTCTTATTCGGCAATTTGTAATAAGCGGTTCTAAATTAAGCGCGAAAACTTCATATACCAGAGATAACACACTTGAAAAAACAGAAAAGGCTTAACTTGCATTTGTCGAAGATAATACCCAAAAAAGAATACCGGGTGATGGCCATTCTATCAAGCAAATAGCGTTACGTATCTTTGAGCCAATTAAACGAATGGAGCCATCAACATCTGCAACCATCTAAAGTAAAACAAACAATATTTTGTAATGGGTGGTTACAAAGTTTTTTGGCAAGACTTTTGATTCATAATGTGAAAATCAAAGGAGAAATTACTTCCAGAAACGCAGCAGCTGCAAAACCGTATCCTGCAGTTCTATCAGAAATAATACAAGACGGTAGATACAGTGCTTATTTTGGAAAAGAATGCGAGTAGGACATACAGGGCAAAATCAGAGAAAACTGCCGGAGGATTTAAGGCGTCAAAAGATCGCGGGTAACACAGTTATTTTGTAGCGATGCTTCAGGCCACCGCTTGATGAAACCATTGCTAATTAACAAAGCACTTCGTCCACGGAATATGAAAGGTACAAACTTGAAGAAACTTCCAGGAGTGAATTGGATGGCACACAAAAAAGCCTGGGTAATGTCTACAGATTTTACGGATTGGTTTAATAATTTCTTTGTACCGGACGCTAGACGGTATACATGAGGGACAAGGGGATGCCGTTTAATATTCTTCTTATAGTTAACAATGCTCCTGGACATCCAAATATCGAAAATCCTAATGTAAAAGTAATGTAAACCTGTAACCCTATTTAGTATTACCTTAAAGTAGCACACCCATACGATTTATAAACGTAAATTAACATAAACGTCTGGAAGCTGAAGGCAAATTTATGAAACTTGTAGATCAAATTATAATATGGTTTTAACTTATGCATTTGACACATTTGTATAACGAAATACATTTTACCACCGTATAATCGCTTAACTGTTTACATTGCACTAATACACACAAATATTAAATATTGTTTTTGTTGGTTTAGGACAAATTTAGTACAAACTTCACATCGGTTTTCAATTTGATTCTGTACTTTATAATGTGATGTCCTACGAGAATGAATAGGCCTCAAAAACTATTAGCTTGTCAGTTATATATTGTTTTTCAAATGAAACGTCTTAAACAAATCTTAAAAGTAAAACTTCAGATACATTCAACTTAAGTAAATACATACATTTCGATCGATCAAATATTCAAAAGCTATTAACCGAAAAGCTTGGGATATACAAAATAAAAAATTAAATGAAAAAATACGTAAAAGTTTTCGTTCCGTTTTTTTTCTTCCTATTTTTGCACTGGAAGTGAGCAACAAAAAATTGACATCTCGTTAGGAATACAAAAAAAACAAATGTTAGACAAAATCAGAAAAGGGAAGAAGATACATACTCGTAGAGTCGTAGCGAAACCATTTCATGCCAAAGTTAAATAAAAATACAAGAAAACTTTTTACTTTGAATGTTGTGCTTTACTGTATGTCTGTATTTATGTATATACTCGTATGTGTACTCGAACCCGAGTGTATTTAAATAGATGTTAATGTTTAAGGTTCGTGTGTTACTGTTGTTGTATTTGTTCATGTCAAATTTTCAAATCACATGAAACGAGAGACGATACCATAAAATAAGGATAAACTCAAGATAAAATTTAACTTAAAGCTTCGAGTAATTTTGCTGTTCGAAAATTATTTTTGATTTTTTTTTTAAATTTAAACACATCTAGAGGAAAGCTTAAAATCTTTTTGTTGTTGTTGTTGTTTTCAAGTTTAAAAGTTTCTTGTTTTTTTTTTTTTGAATAAATTGTATTCGATTTTGTATTTTCGATGCAAACAATTTGAGAACATAAATGTAAAATAAATTACAAACGATGATTGATTTGTGTATTTGGCTGGGTTTACATATAATGTGGGATTGGATTGGAAATTTGATTGGATTGAATATATTGTTACGATGGTGAGATGATTCCTAGGATTACATGATTGTCATAGCCTAGGCCAAACGCTTCCTGAAGTAGTCCAAACGTTTTGCCTGCGGTTCTAGATATTCTAGTTTCTGATCTTTAAACTTTCACCGTACCAAAAGTTCAATCAATCGACTCATCTTCTAGGTAACATCAACTGTGCGTTACTTGTATATATTCTCTTTATAGTCCCATTTATTTAAAAAATAACGAGTTCCATCGCGCTCTGCACTTTTGTACGTTGCCTATTAACATAAAAGATGCCACCTTTTGTCGTTATAGTCTTTTTTAATTATTGCCCTTCCAACTAATCACTGGATCTATAGAAAAGCCTCCCCTTCTCCGTTACTGTTTAT
The DNA here is from genome assembly GCA_963932295.1 of Tipula lateralis. Lineage (NCBI taxonomy): Eukaryota > Metazoa > Arthropoda > Insecta > Diptera > Tipulidae > Tipula > Tipula lateralis. The sequence goes on along the minus strand of OZ010738.1, from coordinate 24,062,484 downwards.
CTACGACGTCATGATCCCATCCTATCGATTTGATCTACCACATAAACATTTCTGTTTGTTCAAGTGCATGCAGTAAATTTTAATCACATGACCTTCTTTCATTTACATTAAAGAGTGTCAATTTTTCTCCGTTTAACTTCTATAATTTCTTCTCCTGTAACTTCTGGTGACTGAGAGCCTCGTTGAAAAATATAATTTGTATTTGTTCTCGAAATTGTGGGATATGATATTTGATGCTGGATTAGCTGTGAACGTGACAGCTGAAATCAACCAGCCGTTTGACACGATGAGTCTCTATGAAGTGTATGGCATCTTTTCGTGTATTCTGTAATTGTTGGTTCGCTAGCCGGTTTCGAATCGATGACGTCATTGAATGGCTGTGTTATAAAAAAGATCAAAAATCCAGCTCAACAGGCATATGCGACGTATTGACCTATGTTGCATTGTGTTGTATATATGTTGTGGGTCTTTGTTGCAGGTGCAATGAATGAGCTGCAAACTTATAAGCGGAGCGCTGAGGACAACACCTACACGTGCCTTAGAGGTCATGTTTTACCTTCTCCCTGTGAACATTTATGGTAAGTAGATGGCGGCGATTACGGATACCCGACTATCAGCCTTATCTCTGTGGAACTGTCTTCAGACAGGACACTCGACGATCATTGGATAGCTAAGGAAGGAACTGGTGAATCTAGATTACGTTTAACCGACTTTATGCTTCGAGAAAAAGTTTCAAATTTCCTGTCTCTCAAGGGAATCTCAAAGGAGCGAGTCGGTAGCGAAACGGAAGCATTGCAGTTCTTTACGGATGGTTTCAAGCTATATGGTAAAGTAGAAGCTGGAGTCTTCTGTGATAAATTGGACGTAGATATAGCATTTCATATTCCTGATCACTGCAGCGTGTACCAAAGAGAGGTGATAGAGATTTAGGAGGTCCTGAACTGGTTGAGACATAATGTGGTGTCCCCGACGTATATTCCATTTTATGTGGACAGTTAGACGATAATTAAGTCGTTGGATTCTATTTTTCTGACTATAGAATGGCGTTGGGTTGTCACTCATCTCTGAATGAGATGAAGGAGCATTTCAACATTCACATAGCCTGGATCCCAGGCCACTCGGACGTCATGAGGAACTGCAATGCGGATGAACTAGCAGGGTATGGTACAACTCTCCAACTGCTACCGGAAAGGGGAAAGTTGGGGAGACCCATTAAGGCACTCAAGACTGTGCTTAATAAGGAGGCAATAGCCTCAGCGAACGAAAATTGGATGAAGACCCTCTCCTGTAGCGTAGCAAGTCTGGTCAAAACTAGACCTGAAACGCTCAAAGGCAATGATCTCCCAACGAAGACGTGAACTAATACCGATCATGAGGACACTGCCTACTTGGAGAACATGTGAGGAGGCTAGTTCTAGAAGCTAATGACTTTTGCAGAAGCTGTTTGGGCGAGGAGAAGGAAAAGTCGGTAGTCCACCTTCTATGCTCATGCTCGGCTTTGGTACATAAAACACATGAATATTTCATGGAAGTAAGATTTTAGGGTATCACAACGGACCGTCGCCGATCTAAGTGTGTTGCAGCAGCCACTCAACCTAACCTTGTTGCAACAGTACTAGCGAATTATGGATTATTTGAATCGAAACAGTTTTTCGATTTTTGGTAATTTTCTATTGTGGCGTGACTGTTCATTGCAATAGTTTTGTATACCTAATCTGAATTTGACCCAAATGTTTACAATGGTTCAATACTGAATAAATGACTTGTTAATTTTAAATGATTTGAAATACTAAGCCACCCCAAAATATGTTTAAGAAAACGCTCGTAACTTAATGCAAACACAATGTTCCTTCCAATTTCGTAATCATATTTAAGATCTTTTCCCAAATCTTATGTACGAGTATAACACAGTAAAATCCTTTTGAGGATAACCATATTCTCATATCCCTATTATACACTCATATATAAAATCCAATTTAGAATAAAGTCCCATTGTACGTATCGCAATTGGTTTAAGATACATAAACAGCTCTAATCAATGTCTTTATATATCAGATATATATTTTTGTTCTCGTACGAGCCTAAATATATAGGATAACATAGGATGTATAAAATCCAATTTTCAATTTGATTATCAGATTATAAAACGCCATAGAACAGAAGAAAATTAAATTTTCCACAATTTTTAGCACAAAACAAATGTTGATATCAGTTTTAATAAATAATTTTTATCCACACGGTACCCATCCATTTCGCTTTAAAAAATAATTCATTAGGCGAGAGCTTTTTTATATCATCCTTCCATATATTTGATTAAAAAATATTTTTGAATTAATTATGGTCAAACAAAGTTCAAGGGTGATAGTTGATTAACGTTGATGTTTGGGATATGTATATATACGAGTTATGACGTCAACTCATCTGTATTGTCGTTTTGTATAAGCAAATCAACAAAGTTCTCGTTCCTAATTATTTTGCTACACATATTCACGGATACATGAATTTCAGTCGAAACGTAATTATGAAAAGTTCGGTGAAATGGATTTTAAATACCATTTACACGGACCGTCGACCGCAGACAGCGAATATAACAAAAAGCAGTTATATAATTATTTTTTTATAACTTGGTCGTTCGCTTGGTGGTTTTTCCTATGTTGACAGCCCAGAAATATAATTGGAGAAAATGCAGTTTTCTTTATATATTACTTAAATGGCCTTCATCCGACGTACCGTCATAATTTCGAGGCACATAGTTTGACAAAATTTCGTGTTTGTATAAATCATAATATAAAATTACGTTATGCTCTACATAACGAAATATAGACGTACCAGATCATAAATCATAGTTGGAGCCAGAATAAAATATTTTATGTTGTATGTATAGGAATGTGTAAAACTTTTGTCGGTTACATGCTTTAACAAAATTATATTAGAAAACTTTGTTTGAGCAAACTTTTTAAACTCGGTTATACCAAAGCATCCTAAATATATAAAGCCAGAATGAATACTCAGTTTTTGAAATGAGCTTTATTTAGTGTATCAATAATGTACGTTTTATCAAGAAACTCATACGAAACGTGCAAATTTCTTTTTAAGTTTTTAGCTATTGCAACTTGGAGCTTTTAAAATTTTATTTCATAAAATGACTAAGAAAGGGTGAAATTAGATGTGAACATATACCATTTTTTCAAATCAAAATAAATCACGATCAAATTTAATTATAAATTGATCTATATTTTTATAAATTTTGTGCTTTTCATTTCAATATAAACGATATCCTCTAAAATATATTTTCCTCGCTCTAATTCTCTATCGGTTGTACCACGAAAGTCAAACTCATTTCTTAATAAATTTAGAAATATAATATTGACGAAAATACACATAATTGAACGCGAAAACTTAAAAAATTAATAATTAATTTATTTAAATGAAATTATGTATTCGAAAAAATTAACTAAAACCGAATTTTTAAACATAAATCAGTTAAAAAGATATTTTCAACATGCAGTTGTTAATAAATAATATTATCAGCTGATTAATGTTTACACTTCAAAATGAACACATAACCTAATCACAATTTCTATTTTGCTACACATTTATTCACAATCACAGCACAACACTACACTATATTCTTAATCCTGAAATACATCGAATCATTAAAAATGGTTTATTAATGCTGTATCAACATAAAAATAATATTTAATTGCATAATTATGCGTTAAATACAAAACCAATTTTCATAATGACATAAATGTCATAACAATGGGAGAGAGAGAATATTTTTTTATATTGAATGATAGTTCGATGAAATGCCATTACTAGCGTCGCTGTTGTAAGCCATTCATGTTAAAATCATACATGTGTGCATGTAATCATTAAATCTAGTTAAATGTGTATAGTGTATATGAGATTTTGTACATTGGTATTGTTCATTTTATACATGAAAGCAAAACAAAAATTACAATACAACTTAACATTTAATGAAATTGATTTGTTTGGTGTAAAGTGCCATTTTGATTTATTCTCTTTGTGAGCATACTTTAAATAAAATATAGTTCTCGTAACCTAACTATGTATCTGTCTCTGTTTTCATTTTAAGTTATTAAAATACCATATTTTCATTTAATGAATAAAGGAAAATGGAAAAATAAATCGAAAAATGATCAATTTCAGGATGAAATTTGAAATTTCTGTTTTCAATTGAATATAACCTAAGTTAAATTTGAACTACTTTTCATTCAAATATTTACTATATAGTAAAGCCTTACCTTTCATACATTTTGTATGAAACTGACGTTGATTTTTGTATTTTTTGTTACACTAAATAAAGCTCATTTTGATCATTCTTGCTTCGTTTAATCGAGACTGCTTTGGTTATACTCGGCTTCCATAATGAATATTTGGACATAAAGTTAAATATTACCTGCTAGAACAAGACCACTATATATATATATATATATATATATATATATATATATATATATATATATATATATATATAATATATACATATATATATATATATATATATATATATATATATATATATATATATATATATATATATATATATATATATATATATATAAATATATATTTATATATATATATATAACTATTTATATATATATTATATATATATATATATATATATAACATATATATATATATATATATATATATATATATATATATATATATATATATATATATATATATATATATATATATATATATATATATATATAAATATATATTCATAAAGAGTATGTGGCGACCAGAGCAACTAAAAATAACTCACAATTAGCGCTAACGCCACACGCAATCTTGTAATTCACTAGTACTGTCGCGACATGACTATTCGTATATATACGAATCGCACAGTAAGAACATCAAGTCCGGTAGCATATGCCTGATGAGATGGATTTGATCTTTTCGATCACGTAGTCATTCAATGACGTCATCATCAGATCGAAACCGGCCTAGTGGATTACAAGAACAAGCAACAACTCGGAAGTACAACGGACATTCAATTTACAGCAAGCTTACACGCTTCATATCGATTTTATTAATTGCGTGTGGCGTGAGCGCTAATTGTGAGTTATTTTTAGTTGCTCTGGTCGCCACAGTACTCCCCCGAAAGTGAATTCCCTCTCCGTTTGAGTTTGATGATCTATGCCATGATCTTGGGCCATTGTTTTAAAATAGTAAGTCAGAGATTATGATTGACAACAACAAGCTAAAAATAAGTGAATTAGAAATAAACGACGATCGACGAGAATAAAATGTAAATGGTACCTATAAAACCGGAGAATGACCACTCTATTATAAACGATATTCAATTATATATATAGGTCTGATTATTTAGGCGAAATGAGCGAAATGATTCGAAACTATTTAATAGTGCATGTAATACAAGAGTCCAAGATGTCAAACATTTCTCTGCCTTATTCATGGGCATTGCGTAGACGCGTCTCCAAAAAAATACTTGTGAGATTATAGTACAAAAAGCAATGCTACATATGGTAACTACAAAATATTGAACTAATAGCCACTAGCGATCAATTAGCAGTTTCTACATTTGTAACATATCCTTACAAATCTACAAAAGTCTGTTAGACTTTACGCCATTCTTTGAGAAACCACGACATGCTGTTTAAAATTTGATTTATGTAGACCATCTGTATACTGAATTCATTCATGCCAGCCTATAATACAGCCACGGGGAGGTCAGACGAAAAATACTACACTCTACTAGTGGATCATATATATTAAATCAAAATCATGCAATATCTCTTTTATATCCCTAATCCACTCCAACATTAAGAAGAGATATGATAAGAATAAAACCAACAAAAAAAACATTACCTGATCAATATAAAACGACGAAAGGTGTATATATTACAATAGAAACTGGGAATTATAGTGTCAGGTTTTAAATTAAAATTATCAATTTATTAAATTCAGCTGACTTTAAACAATGATGATGAGAATGAAATAAAACAATAGGAATCTAAATCGTACAGGTGCTGTTAAAGATATAAGTATGTACATTCATGCTGTTAAAGTGAACCGAAAATCTAGATAACATTTTTATATATTATTTCAAATTTTTGGCTAATCACTATAATTAAAACAAGTCACTATCCAGAAATCTGATAAACTTAAATTTTTATAATGATGTGGAAACCTGGCAAAGCTAACACAAAAAATAACTCGTGTCGTCCAATCAGCTTAATCCGGAAAAATCATTCCAGATCATCAATTTGGATTTAGAAAACAACACAGAACAGTGTAACAAGTTTACGGAGTCGTATATAAAATCAGGTATACCCTTTAACAAAAAGGGACGGCTCTGTAGCTTTTCTAGATATAGCCCATGTTTTCGATAAATTATGACATACAGGACTTCTACATAAAATTATTTGCTTAATCGAAATTTTTTTGGTGAAATATAATATCGCATCCACAGATTAATATTATATTTATGCAGGAGTACCTCCAGGCAGTGTACTTGGCTGGGACCAGTGTTGTACTTGATCTATACAGCAGACCTACTAACATCAAATTGCGTGAAATTTTTTACATACGCGAATGATACTGTGAATCAAAATCCCGCAATAGCAATAAGAACTCTTCAAGATCATTTAGACATAACCGAAAACTGGCTAAAAAAATGGAGAATTAAGGCCAATAAGCGTATAATAGACACACATTATACATTCACATCTCTTTAATTCAACTGTCCGCTTCTGAGCCTTACCAAAACCATTCTGCCACAACACGAAAGTGTTTAATATCTTAGACTAAATTTAGATAGAAGACTTATGTAGAAAAAACACATTGAACCTAAACGTCAAAAAATCAAATTAAAATGCGTCAAACTAAATTGGTTACTTAGAAAACACTCAAAGTTAAGTCTACACGGTAGGCTCTTGCTGTACAAAATGATACTTAAGCCCATCTGGGCATATGGTATTCGACTGTATGGGATTTGTGCCGCTGACAAAAAAGATGAATTAATACAATACTCGTCGAATGACATTAAATTTTAATTATAAATGGTGGTTAAATTTTAAGGGCCTACGTTGAATGCGAACCACACCTACGAGTAAACGTAAAGTTTTTTCTGCATTTAATTTGACATTTCTCAATTTCAGACTAACTCAATTTGAACCATGGAAAGAAACACAATCGAGCAACGCGTTAAAATTGTTCAGGCATATTATGAAAATGGGCGTTCAAATCAAAATGCATATCGTGCACTTTGTGATTTTTTCGGTCAATTTAATCGTCCAAATGTGAGTACAATCGGAAAAATCGTGCAAAAATTTGAGCAAACCAGGTCTGTATAGAGTATTTTAAAACACCAGTGCATGCTCGCGCAGCTCGTACTTCAGAAAATATTGTTAGTGTTCGCGATAGTGTGGCTGAAGAGCCGTCCACCTCAACTCGTCGTCGTGCACCACAATTGCACCTCCCACGTTCGTCGTTGATGAACATTATGCATAAAGACTTGCATTTACACGCTTATAAGGAGCAATTGACTCAAGAACAAAAGCCTCTAGACCATTTTAAACGTCGTCAATGGTCAGAATGGTGGCAAGAAATGGCAACAGTGGATGATCAATTTTCGAAAAAAATCATCTTCAGTGATGAGGCACATTCTCACCTCAGTGGATTCGTCCATAAGCAGAATTGCCGCATTTGGGCGAATCATAATCCAAGACTGATTGTCGAAAAACCAATGCACGTTTTATTTCCAAAATAAGGCCGGTCAGGCAGTTACTGTGCATGGTGTTCGATATCGTGAGATGATAACGAACTTTTTATGGCCCGAATTGGAAGATATGAATGTGGGCGATATGGGGTTTCAACAGGACGGTGCCACTTTGCAGACAGCTAATGAAACAATGGCTCTTTTGCGCGACAAATTCAATAGCCGTGTTATCTCACGTGGTGGCGGTGCTAATTAGCCACCAAGATCATGCGATTTGATACCGTTGGACTTCTTTCTTTGGGGTTATTTGAAAGAAAAGGTGTACGTTAATAAGCCAGCAACAATTCAAAAGCTAAAGGATGAGATAATTCGGCACATAAATGGCATAGAACCTCAATTATGCCTATGAGTCATTGAAAATTTGACCCATCTGGTGGAGGTGTGCCGCCGAGGTCGAGGCGGCCATTTCGCCGATATTTTGTTCCAAACATAATTGAACCATACCATATTATCATAAAATAAATTGACAACAACTACCTAAATAATTTGTGTTTTATTCAAAATCAACATCGGTCCTTAAAATTTAACTACCCATTATATATATATATAATATATATATATATATATATATATATATATATATATATATATATATATATATATACATATATATATATATATATATATATATATATTTATATATATATATATATATATATATATACATATATATATATATATATATATATATATATATATATATATATATATATATATATATATATATATATATATATATGTATATATTTATGTATATATGTATGTATAAATATATATATATATATATATATATATATATATATATATATATATATATATATATATATATATAAATACATATATATATATATATATATATATATATATATATATATATATATATGTATATATATATATATATATACATATATATATATATATATATATATATATATATATATATATATATATATATATATATATATAGGTATATATACTCATAAAAAGCATTTAAAGCATTCTTGTCTATTTTGGTAACGAAACAGTTTGATTATTTTTATAATAATTTGGATCATTGCTTCTAAATAGTAAGATAAGGATTAAGATTGACGACAGCGAGCTCAACATTTAGTCAGCTAAAAAAAAACGTATGCCTCTATAATGAACTTATGCCCCTATACGCATCACCGAGTGGACACGACGTTACTCAAATTTATAGTATTATGAATGTCTTAATAATATTTGTCATGTTGAGCGAGGATTTTGAAACTAGAATTTTTCGGCGACCCCAAGTGAGATTTTTTTTGACCAATATTTTTTTTATGTTTTTAGATAAATAATTATTTTCTTTATAAATATTATAATAATTTTCTTTTTTAAATAGAAATAAACGGCAGTCGCAAAATGACAAACGGCAGTCAGTTTCCAAAATTTGTTGAAGAAATGGAAATAAAATCCAGACATTACTCAGTATTCGAATTTTTGAAAAATTTAAATATTTACTTATTAATTTATTTTTTAAAACTTTAATTTTATTATTTTGACACACCACCAAACGTCAAACATACCGAAATCAAAACAAAAAATAATATTCACCAACTTAAAAGCAACCAAATATAGAAAATGACGTTCATCATTCACTCAAAATAAAGTGACAATCATAATACCAAAAAATTGACTCGAGTGACAATACACGTCACGGTGACGAGTGAGGTGATATTCATAATAGAGGTATTAATCTCTTTGGAGACAATATAATGAATTGATAATAAATAACCGATGATCATCGAGAATAAAACGTATAGCCGGTACCTTTAAACATCTAAATGGATGTTTTCATTGCCATAAACAGTAAACACGATTAGTGTTGGTGAAAAATGGAGAAATAATAAAACATTTTGTTGATTCTTACAATCACGGAACATTCTACTTCAAAATTTAAATCAATATGTTCCCATCACTCAATCGTCAACTATATTTAATTTCATCTTGTAATACAAGAGGTCAAGATGTCAAATTTTGTCTCTGCTATTTTAAAGGATATTGCGTAGAAGCTTTAATACATTTGTACAATTGATTCCTTCAGACCAGCTTATAGTACTGGGACGAAAGGTCGGCTGATAAATACTACACACTCTTACTAGAGGATCACATATATGTTTTCACCCAAATGATGCAATGTCGCTTCTACATCCTTTTCGTTAAGCTCTAACCAATTTACGTCAATTGAAATTTAGCCGTGTAACGTTTACAATGCAAAAGGATAACATAACAATAAACATGACAAGATATTAGTTAATTGACAGTCTATACTATACGTCAACGATAATAACCTGATAAACCAATAGCAATGAAAATATAGGCTGGGATGATATTCCGAAGTACATTTTAGTTATTAAATTGATATTGTGAAGTACATTAGTTAAGATTAAAACTAATCGACAATCCAAATAACGCCTTTGTTGGTTTTTGGTGTTCTTAGCCTTTCCTTAACTCTTCGTGGAATCAAATGTAAAAAAATTGTAGACAGATTTATTATATTTCGTTACTTATCTATCTATGAGGTCTCACATTGTTGTGGCAAAACAGGATGTCATTAAGTTCCTAACTAACATGTGATTTCCAATTTCGAGCTTACTGTCTCATAATTTTAGATCATCTAGCAGTATTATGTTTCTGACAGAAGTGATAGCACTAATTGGACAATCCACTGATAACTTATTGGACAATCTACTGATGACTTCAAAACTGATCAAGAACAACAAGTATTTCAGTAGTTTTCTCTGTTTCACCAATTATATATATATATATATATATATATATATATATATATATATATATATATATATACATATATATATATATATATATATATATATATATATATATATATATATATATATATATATAACGGTTAGGATAAGCACAGCACTCAATGGCATTGAACTATGATCATTCACTTTTTGGACAAAGAAGGACAAAGAAGGACAAAGAAGGCTTTGATTTAATCGGACCTGAACCAACCAAAAGCAACAGTGAAGCTATTAAGAACTTTGCAAAAAAGAAAAAAGTATAAGTCATAAAGTTTGTAACTCCGTAAGTTCGTGTGGACAGTTCTTGGTTCAAATCCCAATATAGAATCGGGATGCAAACCCCGTTTGGATCATTCAAATACGATTGGTGTTGTTAATTAACAAATATATGATTCACTGTTGGAGTGCAGATCTCATGGGCTGATCCATCTATTATGTTAGTACTGCGTATGGTGGCATGTGCCAGTAGGATAGCATTGTCGAAAGAGTTTAGAATGCTTCGGCCCCGAAACACGATAGTAAGTACAGAAATTTTTTTTTTTCATTTTACGTCATAATGGTGACTAGAACCTAATAACCTGTAGGCGGCCTTATAAACGATTACAGTCCTGAGGTTGAACTAGTCGAAAAATTTGTAATAATATAGGATTTTCTGACTGAACAATGAACAAGCACGACTTTCAGTAGTAAAACTTGATACCGCCATCTAGTGATCGCACAAATCAGGCCTGTATGTTCAGCATCCACAAATATATTTTGTGATAACTGTTTCGTAAAAATAAAAACTGTTCATTTTGGCTACAGTTGTGTAGACCAGTTGGCCTCTCTGCCTTTGTTAAGCTTTGGCAGTTTAATAATAATGTTTTGTATCTAATGACAGTGTACGAGTAATGTAGATAGACACATACTTGAATTGATAACATCTTTCATACCAAAATCTAGTGGGTTGACGGTGACGTTTTCAAACAATCAAACTACAAGTATACGTCATAAATAAATAAGATAATTTATATTTCAAGAGATTACTTTTAAACAAAAGCGTTACAACAATACACCACCAAACAAATAAAAATATGAAAAATGAAAAACTTGAATGCATTTCCGATCTGGAAAAAAACATTAAAAGTGGGAAAACTAAATTAAATAATAAAAGAATAAAAGAAAATAACGAGAATACACAATACAGGAAAAATTTGTTGCTCTGATAGCAACAACAAAACGGATCGCAACAACACCAACGTAGATAATTACGATGGTGAAGAATAGATAAGAAATGAATTTCCTTTTCTTGATAATATTTTTCTACATTTTTTTTGTATCATTTCGAGACGCTTTAAATAGAATTGAACAAAAGAAAGCGGAAAAGGAATTTTACTCACTCTGTCGTATTACGGATCTGCATTAAGCATAAATATTTTTTACAAAATTAATTTTGAAATTATTATACAAAGATTTACATTTTAATCATCACATTGTGACAAAATTATAATTTTGAAGCACCAAGACGGACGGTGCTTTAAAATTTTAATTTGAAGCACCGTCCGTCCATCTTGGCAAATTTGTTTTATGTAAATTATTAGTAGCCGGTTGTTGTCATTATATATACCGGATCGACCAAAGGGTGTGTCGGAATGTACAAAATAATATCCATCCTCGAATCGGCCACAACATCTTCCATGTCATTAATATAGGTTATCATGTGGCAATGAAATGGCCATGAGATATTTGGCTTTCAATTTGAATTTATTGAAAGATTAGAAATACAACGTACTGTTTGGAAATAATTAAGTTGTATTATTCATACCAAATCCATGAATTCAAATAACAATAGCGATAACATAAAAACTAAACGTTATGTTTGAGATATTTTGAAAACATCGTTAAGATAGGGTTACGTTATGGTGATGAACAAAAATGTTAAAAATTTCCAAAAGATAAAAAAAAATGAGATACCGCTCGTAAGTACCCGGAAACGAGATTGAGGATCGGCACGTGGAACGTTCAATCACTTCGAAAACCTGGTGCGTTTGACGGCCTTATCACATGTATGAAAGAGTATTGGTTGGAACTCATAGCGTGCCAAGAAACACGATGGCTTAATGGGTATTCAAATGGCAGTCGATAATCGAATGCGTAAGCTTCGCTTGCATATGAGATTAGCTAACCTGTCAATTATATGTGAACATGCGCCTACTGATGTAAACTAGCCTCAAGATAATGACTTATTTTACAACAATTTGGGTCTGATGGGCTCTATACCTAAATACGATGTCAGATTGGTGATTGGTGACTTTAATGCTAGAGCTCGCAGAAGGTCCGTACTTACGACACAAAACTGCGACCGAAAATGGGGATAGAATGATGTACTCTGCGATCGCTCATGATCTCAAAGTGGCAAGTACATTCTTTCCCCACAAAAACATCCATTTGGATTCATGTACACCCACGTAAAACATCCCGAAGCCAAATTGACCATGTGTTGGTTTCTAAGGGGCAGGCTCGGGTTGTCCAAGATGTGAGATTTTATCGGTTGTCAACAAAATTCGTAGGCAGTGACCATTATCTGGTCACTGCAAAGCGACGATGGAAATTTTCGTACAAGTCAGGGAGAACAGGGGAATATAAAACGCGATTCTCCTGTGAAGGTGTGATAAATGAAGTAACCCAACGAAAATATGAAGATCTTGTCAGCAATAGAATAATGCGATCCAATTACCAATCTGATGATCCAAACAGTGTCTGTGAAGTATTGAAAACCTCGGTGTTCGATGCTGCCCAGCACATTTTCGGTATAGTAAAAACTAAGGCCAAAACTGATTGGTTTGATGAGGACTGTCGTCTTGCTGTTGAGCAACGAAATAAAACCCACAATGAAGCGCAGACTCGGTTTACAATTGCAAGAAAAAACAAGGCAGTTCTTGCTAGGAGGACAGCTAAACGCATTTGTAGACTGAAGAAGCAAAAATGGTGGAAGGCTAAGATCTTAAGAGTACAACAACTCAGCAATGAGCTATGTCTGAAGAAAGGAAAGTGGCCGCGTTATGCCCAATATTCAGAAAGGGTGATCGCCTGAAGCGCAAAAATTATCACGATATAGCTCTCCTTTGCACAGCATACTAGTTACTTTCATACCAAGGAAGATTTTGTCCAAATCGGTCAGGCACTGATCAAGTTTTTGCGCTACGGATGGTTCTTTAAAAGTACTACCAAACATCTCGCGATGTACACCAGGTGTTCCTTGATTTCAAGCAAGCCTATGACTCGATCAATCGAAAGAGGCTATGGGTTGAAATGGCCCTAAATGCGACGTTGATGGCACATACCGAGTTCATTTCAACCACGAGATCAGGAATTTAATGCAAGTTTCTCATATCGTGAATGAAATCAAAGGACAGCGAGTACGCTCTACGTAGGTCACGTTCTACATACGGATCCGAACCGAATGATACAGCGATCTTTGAACTTCCTTTGGTAAGCGAAAAGGTCGCTGTCGGCGATGATGGCTTCACGGCGTAGAGAACGATCTGGCATCTTGTTACTGCTTGCAACAGTATGAAGAGCTAGCTCGTGAACGAAACCGATGGAGTCAGATTGTTAACTCAGTATGGGCCAACAATGGTCTGTAAAAACTGTCATAATTTAATAATGGTGATGAAGACATTTTGATCCGTAACCATACCACATCGAAATAGCTTTCTTCTTCTACTCGAATATGTATAGTACGACGGCTCAGGGTGGGCGTTTGATGAAGCTCTGAATATTGCTGTTGCCACTACAAATTAAATTCGTCTGTTAATTTTGTCGTGTTATTACGCATAGGCTGCAACTGATTCGCCAACCATTCACCAATGGAATGACGATGTTCGTTTTTAAGGCGTCATATTATGCTATGACGAGTAACTTCATTTTCATTTTGTGTCACAGTCAATTGCTCGGGCACCCACAACAGGTCATTCCTGTTATTGATATGCTATCTCATTTATAGATAGGACGGAATTCTTGGTTACCTTAGTCTAAGGAGATTACGATTAAAGAGTTTCAATTGATGCTTATTTTTGGTGCATATAACATTCTACCTGAAATAGTTGGCAGCTTACCAAAGAATGTAAAAATCGAGTTGGATGAAAAAGAAGAATATACTATCGCCATTGACAGGCAAGTCAAAACTTCAACAAAATAATTATAATTAATTTTTAATTAATTAGCTATAGTTAATTTTTATTAGCTACATTGTAATGTAATTGCAAAACTGATTAAAACTTATTGACAATAACGTGTATCTTTGTTTATTGAACAAGTCTTTGTTTATTGATAAGACTTCGGAATTTCACTTTGTTCTAATTCACTTTGTAATAATTAAAAAATAAATAAAAATTGTCGTCAATTGAGCAAGTTGGTTGTAAAAACTCCAGTACATCAAAAAAATATTACAACAAATGCGTCTAGTTATATGAAGGTGTAAGAACACAGACGCCAATATGTGACTTTCCTGGGGCAACTCAATCTAGATCTAGATTATAAATCACAAATAATCTGTAAGAAAATGTGACCCTTATCAAATAAGAACGAATTGTGCTACTTTTGAAGTTGACATATCTACTTGAAATTATTTGTAACTCTACATCGAGCCACAGATGTAAGAATAAAACCACTAGCAGACAGCCATAACTCAACCGAAATATTTTGTAACGAATGCATTACCATAACTGCTACCGAAAGTGATGAAAGCAAGCTTTTCGGACACTTCATCGATTCGTACACTTTTATTTATAAACCTTACATAAACGATTGCTAGATTCCATAAAAATTTTACATGATAAGTTCACAGACATTATTTTTACAGGCCATTATTGGCCCGCACCGTATGAACAATCTATTGTAAACAATTAGAAGATGCAAGATCGCTTTCTGCGGCGTAGAGCTTCACTAGGAAATCGCCATTTCGATGTGCAGAAGGAGCAAGACAAGAAGATTGAAAGTTTGAGTTTAACCTCACTTTAAGCTAGCCAGCTAGATTCTCAAATACGACAGCACGCTACCACAAAGTGCAATTTTAATGGAAATTTATCAGTTGGAGCATCGGCCAATTGAGATCCGTTCTATTCACAGTCGAACATAGAATGTCTCCAAGGTAATGATATCTTTAACGATGATCAGAAAACTTGGCGATCAGAAAAGTGTGTTTTGCAGTGCTATTTTACTGAAACAGTCTCGTATAGCATCGATTCGTGTACTTTGTAGACTGCCATATCGCTTAAGAGAAAACAGATCTTGTTTTCATAACAGATGGAGGTCTAAGACGAATTCTCTTGGATCATGTTATTATGTAGTGCCCTACGCAGGATATATAGGGAGACATTTGAAATTGATGCATGACAATGTCTGGTATCGCATAACTCGAGTCACTCGGCAATTCATGGATGCAGTTGGCCTCAAGACAATGAAGTGGCTAGCCTTCAGTTCAGACAGAATCCAATTAAGAATTTATAGGACAGACTAAAACGAAGATTCTCAAAATTCGTTAGACGAGGGATCAGGCACGATTCTCCAAGTCGTGGTGAAAATCTTAACAAGGTCAATGGAAACCAAAGTTTTTTTTGTAATCTAAATTTAAATATCACCAATATTTTTAAATAAACATCTTGCCATGTGAAAATCGGAAGAGCCTTAAACTCGACTTGCTGTGAGCGCTAAAGGTTTGAGTCGATCAACTTGGTCGGAAGTGTATACTGTCGCGAAAGATCCAGATAAAACTAAACATGGAGGAAAATATATTTTGCGTTTATATCTTAGCTGTTTAAAGCTTCTGAATCTGGTAACATAAAACTATAATTGTTGTTAGTTTGAGCGCAATGAGAACTATGCATATCACACTCGAATTACGGCACTCGAGAAGGTGATGCATCTGCGGCCGTTTTTAAATTAGTCCCTGATCAGTATTGACATAACATTATCTTTTCTGATAGCCAAGCTGATTTAAGTGTAATAGACTTCTACTTTTTCTTATATCAGACTTCAGTATATACCAAATTGTTGAATTTAAGCCAAGTTTACGATTGAAGTTGTTAGTTAGGAGAGATTCATCTAATAACGATTTTTCAAAATCTTTCTTGGAACAGGCATAATGCGGCCACTTTTCATTCTTCAGGCATAACTTCATTTGGCCCTATCAATCGAATAAGATCGAAAAGACAGTCACTTTAAAGTTAGCCCTACAAATATCAAGAGCTCTGAATTATTGCAATCAACTCCTGATGAACGATTTTTCTTTAATCTCTGCATGGCCCTAATGAATTTATCATAGGATGGATCCTCAACGAATAAAAACAGGTGTAGTCGGTTGTGATACATGTGGAAAATGTTCACGCGATGTATCGAGTACTGCATCGACGTGAGCACAGAGGTTTCCATCCTGGTCCCGAGTGGCAGTTGACCGTCATCTTAAGGTGTGGTCCAATCCGGTCACTCCTTTAAGGAAACCACACGAATTACGCTCATTGCTAAGTTGTTATACGCTTATGAACTTAGCTATGTATATTATGCGCTCTGTTTCGTTGTTCAACAATAAGACGACATTGCTTCACAGACATATATATGTAGGGTTTGGATTCCCTTTTTAAAATAGCGTGCTTATACTTGTTTGAATTGAAAATGTCAATTCATGGTCTGATCAGTAGAGTATTTTTGTTATATAATTGAGAATGGTAAAATAAAGCCGTCAAATTTGAAAGTGAAAGCTGTTGAACATTTTCCAGAACCGCAAACCAGTAAGCAGATTCAGAGTTTCTTAGGATTAACGGGTTATATGAGAAAGTTTATTAATGAATTTACCATAAAAGCAAGGCCGTTAAGCGAACTGGTTAAAAAAATGTGACATTTGTGTTTGGTCCAGAACAAAAATTTGCTTTTGAAACACTACAAAAAGAATTATGTCAAGGACCAGTGTTGCATTTATATAGACCAGATGCGGATTCGAGAAAATATGCTTATGCTGCGATATTGATGCAGAAATCACGGGATGATTATCATTCGTACGAATTGGTGGTCCTGGGGAAAATAGGCTCTGAGCCTTAATTCTGCAGTGATGCTGATAGAAGATTCGGTAGTGGCAAAGATAAAGAAAGCTCAGCTGGATGACGACAATATCAACACTATTACTGAAGGGTTAAAACAAAATCCAAATTATAAACAGTTTTGATAAAAGGAGGTTCACAGAAATTTATTAGTTATACCGGAAAAAAATGCAGGATGCAATTATAAGTACGATTAATGAGAATGTCCATTTTGCAACTAGAAAAATGATGGAGAAAATCAACAGAAAATTTTATATAAAAAAAGTTGCAATTCCAACAGAAGGATTTTAGTAATCCAGAGAGACTAATAAGTGATAAAGGATCTTGCTTTACTTCTAGTGATTTTACAAATTATTGTCAAGACGAAAATATAGAACTGCATTTGATAAAGACGGGCGTTCCTACAAGTAACGGACAGGTTGAAAACATTCACAAGACGATAATTAATTTTTTAACCAAACTAACTATAGACGCGCCCGCGAACTCGTATATACATATTATTAGTAATGTACAAAGATGTTTGAATAGTACTTACCATCGAAGCATTGGAGATTCTCCATTTGAAGTTTTAATTGGAAAACAAATGAGACGGAAAGAAGATTTTGAAATAACGAAATTATTGGAAGAAGAGAGACATTCAAATTTCTTAGGTGAGCGACACGATGTAAGGGCGTTAGTCAAGGAACAAATCTTAAAGATCCAAGATGAAAATAAAAGAACTTATAACAAAAAATAAAAAGAAACCAATCATATATTTCGTCGCAATCAAACGCAACCAATTTGGCTCAGGTCTTAAATTATTGCCGGATTATATTGGACCCTATCGAGTCGTTAAAGTAAATAGAAACGACAGGTACGATGTTGGGAAGGTCGGAAATCACAACGGGCCTAACCAAACATCAACATCTGCTGATTAAATGAAGCAATAGGAGGACCATTCGAGGCGTATGGCTATGTCAGGAAAGGCCGTGTAGGGTACTTACTTTTTTTTTTGTTTTTTATTTCTATGCCATCTGTTTTGGGGCTCAAGGCACTCCCAACTCTTTCTTGGTTCGCTTATTTACATCCTTACCTTACGCTTTGCAGCCAAATCGAGGACGTACGGCTTTAGGTCCGATTTACCTAACCATCTGCAAATTGCATAGTTCCATGCCAGCCTATAGTACTGACATGGAAGATGGGTCGGCCGATCGATTCTGCACTCCAACAGGGGGTCATAGTTGTGTTCATTCACACCACCGATCGTAATCAAGTGGTGAAAAATCCCTTTTGCATCCTGCCCCTATCGGGATTCGAATCCGGTACCTCCCGCTCCAACTGCCACAGCTTTAACCACTGAGCCACCTGGGCGGTAGCGTTCTACTTGTTTGAAGCAACTACAAAATTAGGCTAACATAAATATATTATTTTGAGTGACTATAGTAGGAGCTGCGCATAAAAATAAAAGATTTAGTCGAGTCGAGGATAAAGAAAGAAATTGAAAAAATTGAATTTCATCGATTACAACGCCATCTATCATAAAGCGAACAAAATATTTCATTTAAATCTTACGTACTTTTAGTCGTAGAATCCGTATCTGCAATAAAAAATATGGCTTCCTATCTTAGTTTAAAAGTTACCCCCGCCCCACCTACAAATCGGGAGGTGGGGGACAATTTTTTTTTGCACTAATGTATTTCCCCCGCGGTATTATTAAATTTTGGATATGGACATTTTTTCCGTATAGTGGCTATTTTTCGAGATATTTGATCGTCTCAATTTAAAAGAAACATCCGGTATACTAGCAGCTTTCAAATCATTATATATGTAGCCAGGTAGGTGTATGTATGGCTACATATTATATATGTAGCCACACATACACATGATGTAGAAATGGAAAATTATTTCGATATGTATTTTTCAAACATGGTTTAAAAAGTGTATTTTGGAAAAATAAAAAAGATTTCGATCAAAAAAAAAATTCCTACTACGATTTTCATTTATTTTAAATTATTTTGTAGTCAATGGAAAAAACATGCAGAAGCATAACTCCAGGTATACTGTATACATAGGAGATATATTTTAAAAAGTAATATTGTAAGATTTCAGTATATAACTCGTTTATATTTTATATTCTATATACTATAGATAGTCTATGTAAAGATATAATAGAGAATGTAATTATATGTATTTCATCTGGAAAACAATATACATACATTATGTTTAAAGAAATATGCTTGCATGTTCTTCCAAAACAAACCTCTAAGATACAATACATTTTGTTCGAAGAAAAGCTCGTACGTTAACTTGCAAAACACCAAGTTGAGTGCAGAAGACAATCTATATACGTTCTTGGATTCACAAGAAAATTGTTTTGGGAAATTCTTATATTATGCTTCTACTTCTACGCGAAACACAAAACTTTTGCTGTTCAAGAAAAGATTCTTGAATCTTTTGGGAATTGACATATACTCGTATATATAGTTAAGTATGTCGTGTATACAAACTGTATACCATTATAGTTAAACGAAATCATCAATTAATTTTATTTGTTTGTCTTCTATATAAGTTGGTTGAAAAGTTTAATATTTTGTGCTTTTAGTTATAGGTTGACATTGATCCAACTTTTTGCTTGCTCTATAGTAAGAAAAGAAACTTAGCGGTAATTTGAACAAATTGGACTATGGAGAACTATAAAACTGTTGGAACGTAATTATAGTGGTTTCTTATTAAGTCTACGATTTTATAATATCGTCACAAACACTATATACACTCAGAAAAAAATGCAACGTAAAAGTAAAAAGGTGCATAGTAATTTCAAATATCAGAATTTTTAAATGCAAATTTTCAACTGCTAATTGAATTAATATCAGTTTTCATTTAAAACAATAAAAAAAATTTTTATTTGTAAATATTAAAGTTTTTTACTTTAAATTTAGGTGATAATATTTTTCAGTTATATTGCATTCCAGATTAAATTTGTTTCAATTAGAACATAATTAAATCGATTTGGCTACGTAATAAAAATAAATTTTAAATGAATTGATTCAAATTTGAAACAACATCAATTTGTTCGATTTTCATTTACTCCACTATATTATTAATAACGGTATTTTTCTTCGGATATTACGATCACAAACGATAAAGAATATTCTTTATGCACATCATTCATCAAGTGATACTGTTAATGAACACCTATAATACATTTTTTCCTTTAATTCCAATGTGCTTTTTGTGGTTATGTATTTCAATTTAATTTATAGAGTTTTTATTATTTAGAGGTTTATAAAAATTATTATTATTTGATAATAAACATTATGAGTTCTAATTCAGTGCAAAATAACAATTTGTGTGATCCAAATGTGTGTAATAATGAAGTTTGTTTGAATGGACAAATTTATCAAATTATATCTGAAGACCAAATTCTACACGAGATTGTAACCACCGAAAATGCTGAAGAAAATAAAGATGATGAACAAAATTTGAATTCATGGAGAGATTCAAACTTCAACGCATTTCACAAATTCTCAAAGGTAAGAAAGAATGTTATTTTAATCAATTGTTTTCCGTGCTATAAACTCAGTGTTTGAATCCACTTTTGTGATGTACCTGGACATAGATCCCAGTTTAAATATTAAAGTGAAATGGAATAGTTAGACAATCGACATTGAATTTAATGTTGATTGCTTGAATTTAAAAAAAAAATGTAACGATGTTGAAAAGAAATTTAAAGTTAGTGGAATAAAAAATTCGTTGCGAAATTTTATGGAATATTCCATTTCACTGTAATATTCCATCAACCCGGAATACATATACTGGATAGAATAAAATACATGCTTTATTTTCTACTCTAATTTGATTTAGATGCCAACGTTACATATCGAAGCTTGAAATATCTATCTAATGAAGACCTGAAGGAAATAATAATTGACGTCCCTTTACGTGCTGAATTCAGGTACAAATTATTCTACTGGCGGAAACAAGAGGTGAAGTTAAACAGCTTAATTATATGAATGTTTAATTATTACAATAATGGTTTTCAGTTTGGTGTTGACGACACAACTATATCAGCAAATACTAAAGTCGATGATTGGTTGTCCTGTACAGTATTGGGCTCCGACACACAACAAACTTCGTCAACGTCATCAAGTGCTCCAATACAAACCATAAAAAACAATAAGGTACGAGCGAGTAATTAGTTTTATTGCTTACAAAGATATATTTTATTTTACGAACAAAATTATTAATTTTGCATTCTTATCGTATTTTAGTCCATACAAGAGCTATTGAATGAAACGGCCAAAGGGAAAGCTCTCTTAAATAGATATAGAGTCTTCATAAATTAGAAAATAATGACAGAGATGAATTGATTCAAATAATACTTGAGGATGTAATCGGAGTTGGTGCAATACTAAAGCCGTGTGATTTTCCAGCCATCGTCAATGAAATTACAAACGTGTTTCCAACTGAATTATATACAAAAGTACTTATTGCATATATGATACATATAATTTTCAACTGAAAATATTTTTTAATTTCATATTTTCTAATTTTATTTGTTTAGGAATACTATTATATTCCACGCAAAGGAAAGAAAAATCCAGCCGGGAAACTATACACCAAGTATTCCAACATTAGATGCAAAAAAAGAAAATCAAGTTCGGATAAAGATGCCATCGAACAATCATTTCTGGAACTAGAAAAACCGATAGAAGTTGATGAAATCGTAAGCTTGGCCTTAAAGGCAATTTTAAACCGAGATAGCTCTGATTGGGCTGAAGATAGATGGGAGAAAACTCCCATTATAACTTCTAATGGAACATATAAAATTCATTTTGTTCTAGGAGTGCTTGTAGGTGACAACTTAGGTGTAAATAGTGTATTAGGTTATGCTCAATCATTTAATGCTAAACGTTTTTGTCAAGTTTGTACTAGAAATCGTGATGAAATGAAAAAAGATGCTGTTGAGTGGAATAGATCCCTAAGAAACAGTGAAAATTACAACCAACAACTATTACAAAACAGTTCCAAGGAAACTGGGATTAAAGAAGCTTGCATTTTTGATAGTCTAAACTATTTTAATGTATATGAAAATACTTGTTTCGATATAATGCATGATGTATATGAGGGTGTGTGCATTTATGACGCATGTAACATATTAACTGCTTTAATTAATGATAATGTAATTTCGTTAGAAGTAATTAATAACAGAAAAGGTTTATTTTCATTTGGAGAAACAGAGGTGGGAAATATATCGCCACTTTTAGAATTCAATAGATTAAAATCTTTTAACTTAAAAATGACGGCCAGTGAAGTAATGAACTTCATACACTTTTTACCATTAATGATTGGTGATTTAATTCCTCATAACAATAAACATTGGAAATTACTTATTATTCTCTTACAAATTATCGATGTTCTACATCGTTCAATTTATACTTTACCTGATTTAGAACTTCTCAGCTGCTTAGTAAATAAGCACCATTTACTATATATCAAACTTTATGGAGAAACTTTAAAGCCAAAGCATCACTTTTTGGTGCATTACGCCTCCGCTATAAAAATTTGTGGCTCGCTTAAATATTTATGGGCTATGAGATTCGAAGCTAAACACAAACAGTCAAAAGTCTATATAAATAGTATAACGTCCCGTTTAAATCTCTCTTGTTCGTTGGCTGTAAAATCTGGTTTGAAATTTTCCAATTTTTTGTTAGAAAATGAAACTGGTTTCGATGAACCAGTTGATATTAAAAATTTTGAATATAAAAACTTAACAGAGGATGAGATTTTTTTAAAACTGTTGCAAATACCAAATATAAATTATAATTACGTACAGTTAAATTACAATTCTATAAATTTTAAAGGTACCAAATATAAAAAAAAATTATTATTTAGGCAAATATGATACGAGTAATAGTAAATTCGAGCTATTTAAAATCGTATGTTTTTTATATGAAAAAAGTTTATTTATTTTATGTAATGAAATACGAATTAAAATATTTAATCATTTAGATAAGATAATCATTTACATGCCTATGAAATAGGATCTATTGATAGTGAACAAATTTTTATTAAAGATATTAATTATTTCACATCTCCGCCTTTACATTTATATTCCATTAATAATGGTAAAACATATGTTAGAAATAAGTTTATTTAATAAGTGTATAATGTATTTTAATTAAAATGTAAATATATTATTTAATATGATTTTGTACTTAATTTGAAAATGAAATAAATTCTTTTATGTTTTTGAATTATAAAATTAATCTTTTTTTTAATAGGCTAACTGCTAAATTAAAATAGTAAGTATAATAATATTTCATAATTGAGTTAACAATTATAATAATTTATTCAATTGAAATAGAAAAATTGAATCAAAGAAAACGCATTTTTACTTTTAATTCGAATTATATTAAATTGAAGGAGTTTATTTTGATTTGATTAGTATACCATTTTTGATTTATCTTATCGTATAATTAAATTTACAAAGAATTCGTTTAAATAAAATACGAGTTAACTTTTAAATCAAAATAATACAATATTATATCAATATGTAATTCAACGTAAATTCAAAAGTCTAAATATTAAAATTAATTATAGAAAATACGAAACAACGTTGAATGCAATTAATTTAGAATCAATGAAAAATGCATTTGATTTTACAAAAATCACCTTTGCGCCTTTTTCAAATTGATTTTTATTTGAATTGAAGTGGATTTCATCGATTTTACGCTGTTTTTTCTCTCAGTGATACAATAGATTTGCATCTAATCTATACCTTCAGCTCAACTTGTAACAAATGATAATGGTTCATATATCACTTGTTTTGGGGGCAGTATGTTTTTTGATAAGAGTGTTATTTGTGATTGTTTTTTTATCGCAGTAAGATATTTACAATTAATTGGTCAACACTGTGATTTGTGGATTAACCTGTGGTGAGGCTAAATCAAAAGTTTTAAAAAAATTTAAATAAATTTCGCAAGCGGGATGTTTGTAGCATTTGTAATTTTTTTCACTGCTTAGTGTCAACAAAATATGTTTTGTAATTGTGGATATCAGAAGTAAAAAGTTTCCTAAATGTTGGTGCTCATTCACTCAGGCTCATGTTTTTACTTAGAAAAAAATAAAAAATTAACGAAAGATTATGCTCATGTGTAACTCGTTTGATGGAGATCTTCATCAGCAACGGGATCAGAAACGTCAGACCGTTTTTAGATTTATCATCAATTTATAAACTTTGCCCATATTATTGCGTTAGGATGTAGCGGTGTTCATCACCAGGGAGCAAATCGTTTTGGACCAGTTGGGATGTGGTAAGTAAACAAATTGAATTAATTTGCTTTTTCGGGTTCGTTTTGTTACATTCGATAACGATCATGGTTTCAGATATATTATTCGAATTATTAGATTTTATTTGGTACATTATATTTTCTAAATGATTTCTAAATCAACGATGGATGTTTTTGACTAAAAATCATAAAAATTTACTTTCATTTAATTAATAATTTTCGTTATAGGTTAAATAAAGCCTAAATTATAAATCGGTTTTTAATGTATGTCTATACGGTTGTTCCTTATAGGAATTATATCTTGGATAAAATCACCGGACTTGATGAATATATACAAGGTGACTGACACGAAGTGTTATCAACTTCAGACTGTTATTGCTGTCAAACCAGTGATGACAAAACGCTCAAATTTATACTAATGACAGTTCATTTCATTATTTACAAGCGTACTCCGCAATGAAATTCAAACGCACTAGTGTGGTTGCTCTATATTTGGCCGGAAACCACAGACGCAGATTATTAACTACTAAATCGTTATAAAAATACTGGCAGCATTGCAAAACCCCAAGGTGGTGGACCGAATAGCACTGCAGTCGGATATCATTCGGAAGGTGAAGGCCAAATTGGTTCGGAGTCCGCGCTTTAGCGGCAGAAAAATGACTCGAATAGATGCAGCACATATTGACAGATCATCTTGGACTTAAGGCCTTGAAATTCCATAAAACGCATGGTCTCACCGATGCTTAAAAAAGTGAGTGGAACTTTTGTGCAAACGTAACAACTCCTTTGCTCTGAGTTGTTACGTTTACACGAAAGTAGCTATTCCCCGAATTTGGTTTTCTTCTATGATTCATCATTCATTTTTTAGCAATATGTAAACAAGCAAAACAACCGGATTTACGATAAATGCTCATTAAAGTAAATGCTCCAATTTATCGGAATGGATCATGTATTGGAGAGAGCGTTGTGCCTTGCACAAAAACTTTTCGGCCGCAGAGCCTGGACATTTAAACAGGACTCGTCGCCAAGTCATGAAATACATCTGACAACAAGGCAAAAAGAATGAATCTGACATACCCAAAAACAATGAAGTTGTAGGTTAACATATGAACATTACCTTTTTATGGACAAGTGCCTTTGATCGTTATAGAAGATTTATGCATGATCATTTCAAATGAACCAATCATGAAATTGCTATTCCATCTCCAGTAGCAATCGTACAGTCTTGATAATCTAACCATCAGATTGTACTAACCATCAGATTGTTTAAACAAGAGAACTCAAACTTATCAACACGTTGAACAAATACGTCCTCTATTTTTTTATAGTAATCATATCATTTTGAGTTGCCTGATCCAACGATTGTTTACATTAAGAAAACTAAGAAGATGCTGTGTGTAAACGTAAACGACAGAACTCAATCAATAAACTAAATCCTTACAATAATTACTTCGTTTGGCATACTAAAACTTTGTCCATGTTCGTGAGGTTTAAGCCTTACATATAGGATAGAAACGTAATCCCAAATAATGATCGAAAGGATATACACTTTTCCGATATTTCAGGCACCTCTATTATTTAAATTCTGATTCCTTGAAATCCATTTATAATTACTATTTGAGAATCGTTTGGTCATTGATTTGCTAACCTAATTAGCTAAGTTAAGCCTGATTTCAATACTGACAAAATAGTCAAGGCTGGATATAAAATGTAATTTTTCACGGTTGTGAAGTTATCAACAAAAACAAAAATCTTTATATGTATTGGTAAAAAATTATATAGTCGACAAACAAATGTTATTCTATGCACATATATGTATATATACTCGTATATACTATTGTTCTATAAAAATTAAATATACCTCACATACATTTTATTCAGAAAAAAAGAAATACAAAAAAAATAATCTATATCTTGTGTTGACTATTCACTATTTGAATTATATTCACAATATTGAATCTCAATTGAATCAGATTGAATATCGAAATAAAGGATCTACTGTATCGAAGATTGGCCAACTCACAGAGGTTTTCAACGAACATAATTAAATATTAACGAACATGGCATATGTGATTAGTTAGGCTAAGATACACTCTATGATAAATTATCAACCCCGCATCGATACGATGGGGTTGAATCTTTTGTTATTGACTTGGTATTTGTGCCATTTTCACAATATTTAATCACATCGAAATAAAGGGTCTACTGCATCGAAGATTGGCCAACTCACAGAGGTTTTCAACGAACATGGCATATATGGTTAGTTAGGCTAAAATACACTCTATGATAAAATATCAACCCCGCATCGATACGATGGGGTTGAACCTTTTGTTATTGACTTGGTATTTTAAATTAGTTTAAATAAATAAACTCAATGAGATTTCTGGCTGGTTATCGATCAGATCCATCTGGTATTATTTATCATCAATTGAGTTTAAATAAATAAACTCAATGAGATTTCTGGCTGGTTATCGATCAGATCTATCTGGTATTATTTATCATCAATTGAGTTTAAATAAATAAACTCAATGAGATTTCTGGCTGGTTATCGATCGGTTCCATCTGGGATTATGTATCATCAATTGAGTTTAAATAAATAAACTCAATGAGATTACTGGCTGGTTAAGTCAATAACAAAAGGTTCAACCCCATCGTATCGAAATGGGGTTGATATTTTATCATAGAGTGTATTTTAGCCTAACTAACCATATATGCCATGTTCGTTGAAAACCTCTGTGAGTTGGACAATCTTCGATACAGTAGACCCTTTATTTCGATGTGATTAAATATTGTGAAAATGGCACAAATACCAAGTCAATAACAAAAGGTTCAACCCCATCGTATCGAAATGAGGTTAATATTTTATCATAGAGTGTACCTTAGCCTAACTAACCATATATGCCATGTTCGTTGAAAACCTCTGTGAGTTGGCCAATCTTCGATACAGTAGACCCTTTATTTCGATGTGATTAAATATTGTGAAAATGGCACAAATACCAAGTCAATAACAAAAGGTTCAACCCCATCGTATCGAAATGGAGTTGATATTTTATCATAGAGTGTATTTTAGCCTAACTAACCATATATGTCATGTTCGTTGAAAACCTCTGTGAGTTGGCCAATCTTCGATACAGTAGACCCTTTATTTCGATGTGATTAAATATTGTGAAAATGGCACAAATACCAAGTCAATAACAAAAGGTTCAACCCCATCGTATCGAAATGGAGTTGATATTTTATCATAGAGTGTATCTTAGCCTAACTAACCATATATGCCATGTTCGTTGAAAACCTCTGTGAGTTGGACAATCTTCGATACAGTAGACCCTTTATTTCGATGTGATTAAATATTGTGAAAATGGCACAAATACCAAGTCAATAACAAAAGGTTCAACCCCATCGTATCGAAATGGGGTTGATATTTTATCATAGAGTGTATTTTAGCCTAACTAACCATATATGCCATGTTCGTTGAAAACCTCTGTGAGTTGGACAATCTTCGAGTAGACCCTTTATTTCGATGTGTTTTAATATTGAATATATTTTGAAATAGTTAATATAAATTAGAATTCAAAATTAATTTTTAATGTATTTTGTTATTTATTCAGTAGTCTTTTGATAATGTGTTGTTATTTATAAATACCCAATTAATTTTTTGTCTACCATTGCTTTTACCAGCTGTTTCACTAATACACACATTGATTTTGTTATTTTAACAAATTTTGTATACATATATGTTTTGTTAATTTTGGTATTTTGTCGAAAACTTCACAATCGTAATTTTTCTTAAAGTGCGAGTGAAATAAAAAATATTTCCAGTACAAAAAATGTATTCAGTACTGAGTAAATTTTTATGGTTACTGAGAAAATAATTATAGCAGTACTGACAGAGAAGTATTTTTATTCAGTACTGGAGAAATATTTTATAGGAAAAATAAAGATGGATGATTTTTTATGGTCAATTCATAATTTTAACATTTCTTTTTGTGTCATTTATCTTAATTCACTGTGGAAATAATTGAAATAATGAATAATTATGTTAAATTTATTTTTTTTAATTTATTGTTGTAGATTCAAAGTGTTTTTTGTCTTTTTTTTCAAAAACAAAAAAAAAATTGAAATTTATTGGTTATGTTACACGCATCTGTCAAAATATATCCACTATAAAAAAAAGAAAAAAGTAGAAAACGATCTCTGTCACTCTAATGGCATTTTTGATTTTTTTTCTCGCTTTGGTTTTTTAGACCAAATTTTTTTCATAATGGAAATCAGACTTTAGGATTCTGGCAATCTTGGTATATTTATATTTTCAAAGAGTGTATATCGTCGAGATTCTTCCCTTCTAGGATAGGAAACAAATATTATTACAGAACATGACATAAGAGGGTAGTTAAAACAATAGCAGCCGAAAGAACTGTCGTTATGGAGAACTGAAAAACTATGATGAGGATTCATTGGTTTCTGTTTCTGTACTGAATAACACATATTAGAAGAGCATGAAACCACATATATTAAAATATTGATTACTGATAGTTATATCAGAGTAAAAGAGAGTTCACCGCAAAATTCGACAGTGCCACTATGATACGTATGTTTTTCGAGCTTAAAATGGCCGTTCACCGTGTTAGATAGTCCAGGAGAATCAATAATAACGATACGATACTCATAAAATTTTAATAATTTACTGTGGACTCAGTTTTCAATTTCTTAAAAAATCAAAACAAACAACAACTACAAATATAAATAAATGGAACTTAGTGGTTTTCCATATATAAAATAAAATTATTATGGTTTATTTCGCATTTTATGTACTCTTCTGCCGCACGCACACCCAAACAAAACCAAAATATATGGGAAATGATTTAACCCTTTCGCCCTGTAGCCATAAATTGTAATGGCAACAACAACCAAAACAACAAACATTATCCTCCTTTTTATGTCTGTATAAAACACACCCGCAGTTTTGGCATGGGCTGGATGAATTTTCGGAAATATTTCAAATATTTATTTTATTGGTTTGCCTTAAAGCTTCTGATGATATACTATGTTCGAGTATAAATTAGTTTTTTGGAAAAAATATTTTGGTTATAGAGAGGATTCCAACTATTCTGCACATTCTTTTTTTTTTTGGTTTTTTGACATATGGAATATTTGGTATTTTTCTGTTCTTTTGTTTCGTTCAAAATCACCCTCAAAAAATATAAATACCAAAAGTTTCGTTGTGCTTTATTCGTGTTCTAAGTTTTATGGTTTGATGTGATATGGTTTGGCAGAATTCCGCCCAATTCAATTCAACCGAGTTTATTCGTTTTTCTCTATAATTTCCAATTATGATAATCATTTTCTCTTTAAATTACCATAAAAAGTTTAAGATACCACATAAAGTGTAGATTCAAGACATTTTTTTTTATCTTTTTAAAATTTATTCCATTTCGATTTGAATTTTTTTTTTGTTTAATTTAAATATTTGAAATATTTAATTTATTCGTTTTTCATTTTCAACTTTCAATATTACATGATTACATCTGAAAAATGATCAATCATTATAATTCGAACATAATATGAAATCCAAAATTCGTTTGGTTCATGAATATTTCAAAAATTTTATGGAATTTGTATTTTCCTTGGTATGTACAGTATATACACACACACAATCATACGAGTATGTTAATCCCACAATCCCAAACACAAATATTGTAAAAGTTAATTTTCCTTTTCAGATGAAAACATATTTATGTATTTATGTTTGTACAACTCTTTGATGATATAAAATTATAAATATTTATAGTAAATATTGAATGTCAATTCAGAATTATTATACTCGTATCTCAAAGATAAATTGAATTTTAATTTTTATTTATTGATTCGGAATGGGGGTGTGTTTGCGACTCGTCAACGTATAAATATTTATTTAAAAAGTTGAAAAACGTTCCTCATCATATTATGATTCGAAGCTTTTTTAAAGTTTGTTTTGTGCTTTACGCTCGAAATGACTTTCGATAAAAAAAATTAATCGTTTAATCCATTGATTTCAAGGCAACAAAAAATTATGCCCTAATACGATTTTAATGAATTCGATACTCAGAACTTCAGTTGGGCGCATTGGGATTTGGGAGTATAAAAAGTATAATATAATCTACATGAGATCGTATTTGACCAACGTGATCTTAGTTTTTACAGTCCTTACGTCGCGATTGATTAACACATAATCGATTAACTCTGGAATACTTATTTCATTAATTCACAACAGTGCATCTTCCATTACAATATCTGTTTTTCAAAAGTCACCGCTAGAAGTCAGTAGTAATGTCAGTAGTAAATATTGTCATATTTGACGTTTATGAAGTAGATAGATTTACAATTTTAACGAGAGATACTAATACTATAGACATATATCCGGTTTCGTAACTAGAGTTAACCAAGAATTGGTTGTAATGTGTCACTGCTAAACATGGTTTGCAACTTGGCTTAAACATGGTTTCAGAATGAGCTATTTTTTCTCATCCCATGGCATTTTAGTGACGACAGTGCTACAGTTAGTAAATAGCGAAATCTATAAATATTGTTTTTTCATGTATTTGTTTATTTTTGTTTATAAAAATGAAGTTTTAAAAAAAAAATTAATACATAATTCGATAAATTAACGCAAAATAAAGCTAAAAAAGAAATTTGAAAATTTAGGTGGAGGGCGAAAAAAAATATTTTAAACCACACAGTTAACGTATTTTGATGAATTATGTTAAACTGTCAAATGAAATGAGAACTGTGGTGTGTCATGTATTCTCATTTTGAAAATCATACTTTCATAATCATGGTTACGAAACTAGATATATGTCTATGGTCTTTTACACGCTAGAAGAACGCATTAAACTTTTTATGAAAATCATAAATATTTAAAAAACTACATACCGCTAAATTCGTGATTATTTTGGTGTAAATTGTCCAAATGAGTCAACAATTCAAATGTTACTGAACAAATTTGAAGAGATTGGTTTTTAAAAGGGTCGAGAAAGGTCTGGCAGACCAAAAAGTTGTAACATTGCTGCTGTGGCTTAGAGGACCCTTAAACATCGATATCACGATGTTCTCAGGAATCAGAAATTCATTCACCAATACTTTCCACATTATGATTTTCATTTCACATTATGATTTTCATTTTCAACAAAAAGATCAAAAACAGATCAATTTCTGATGAAACAAAACTGTCGGTTTTGGGGAGCAGAAATGTACTGTTTGGTATGATTTTTGGGCTGGCGGAATCATTTGCTCATTTTTCTTCGAAGGTGCAAATGAAAGAGCTGTTACTGTCAATGAAGAACGCTATAGACAAATGATTGAACTGAAATGAATCATTTTAATTTACTAATATCATTTCTAGGCTATTCAATTGACACTCTACAAAGGTCGAACAACACAATTGACGTTATTAATACTGTTTTTTGAATATCACATATGACTATCACTGTATTCCGAGGGTATGTAGGTCCTGATTAAGTGATTTAACGCCAGATAATTCCTGCGGTAAAACACTATTTTCAATATGTAAGGTCGCACAAACTGTCCTTTCTTTTCTATAATCCTAAGTAATTTATATATAATTAATCAAGGCACTTACTTTTATCGAATACAGGTAATAACTTTTATCTAATAATGACTAGATGATAGATAGATAGATTTTCTAAATCGCGAATTTAAGAATTAAGTTCCGAATATATACCGACCAAATGGCGAAATGGTTAAAGCTGCGTAATTTGGATACCGGGTTCCAATTCCAATTGTAGCAGGATGCAAAAGTGATTTTACATCATTCGATTATGATCATGTGGCTAGGAAAAAATCATCCTGTTGGAGCACAGAATTTATCAGCCGACACATCTTTCGTGTCGGCTGTCCTATGAACAATGCAGATTTTCTACGATAACTGTGTAAATTAGGACATTAAAACCAATTAACAAACTAAAGTTCCTACTGTGCAGAAACAAAACACACACTAGCGCAGGAATTTATTTCTACGTTGTGAGCAACTCATTCTCTACTATTTTAGTGGTGTACAATAAAGTCTATTACATCTAAAGCTCATAAAAAGTTAATAGTTTTGAGATCATTTTTTATGCGATTGCGATATTGAGGAGGGATTTGAATGAACTTAACATAAGATGTTTTATCATCGATTGTTTACTTAACCCAATTCTGACTTTTAAAAGAGGCATATATGTAAAGTGAAGTCTCTCAGATAAAAAACAAATACTTCACAACCCTTCACTTGTCAATTGGCTGTTGCCTGCGACTTAGTTAATAGCACCTTATAACGGTAATTTATTTAAATCTATTGAATAACAACAAGAATTCTACAAGAATATTTAGCCAAAATCGAAACATGGAGAATTAGGATAAATGAGCGTAAATCGGCGCACATTACATGACCTGTTATTCCACAACACGAAACGATTAAATATTTTTGACTTTGTTTAAAACGAAGACTCACGTGGAGAAAAACACTGAAATTATAAACGTCAACAAACAAATTAAAATGCGTCAAACGAAATTGGATCATAAGAAAACATTCAAAATTAAGGCTCAACTGTAAGGTCTCACTGGACAAAATGATACTTAATCCCAGCTGAACCTATGCGATATTGAGCTGTGCGGGTCCGCATGTGCTTCCAACAGAAAATACTAGGTAAAACTAGATTGCCATTCCAACGAATTAGCAAGGGAACTATAAATAAGCTAAGGTAAAGGCTACTAAAGAATGGGATCATCTGGATCTAGCTATAGGTAATTCAGAGATAATCGAGTGCACGTTAATATATGGAACTAATATATAAGTGAAAATTAAATGAATTCATATTATTTTTTAAGATTTGATTACATCTTGTTCGTTTACTGTTCTTGATTAATTATTAATTTTGTTCTTGGGCCTAAGCTTTTTTCACATCTAATGAGGGATATGATGCTGAGTATTGATTGAACTGATAAAATCGAACCACTTATATTTGTCATATGTGAGTAGTTCATAAAGAGTTTTTACAAAGAATCGATAAGAAAATTTAAACTAATTCATCAAACTTTTACAGACATTTCAAAAAATTATGTTAAACCTCGATTCCATAAATTATACACGAAATCATTTCAAATGAACTGTCAAACAGAATAATTTATATTCCCCAAAGCATGACATAAGATTTTAAAATGAAATTTTCACATGAATTTTTAACAAAATCACAAAATAAAATGTTTCCGTATATGTTGTGTGCGGGAACAATAAACGTGAAATCTACAGACATTATTTACAAGACATCTGAGAGTCATGAAGATATCGAATAAGTCGGTACAGCTGAATGTATTCATAAAATAAAATCATATAGCAAGTTTTTTTTTGTTTCGTTTTCAAGTTGTCAACTATTATACAATTCCAATTTCTAGATGTCATTTATTTTAGAGCCAACAATGGCAAAAATCCCCAAAAGAATTTCTCTCTATTTACTATTCAAAAAAAAAAAAAAAAGTTTTTTTTTTATTTAAATAAGAAAAATGATTTTTCCTCCTTTCTGATTTTCATTTTAATGTATTTGTGAAAATAGTAATACTAAAGACATTTTTCCTTTTTTTTTTGGTTTTTGTTTTTCCTTTTCCAAGCTTTTTCATATACATATAAACTTTAAAAAGCACAAAATAAGTTTTTCTTTTTGAACGACGAAACAAAATGAATTTTCTTTTTTTTTTTCGAGCGAAACTTTTCATTATTGTGTTGCCGAATTGTGAAAGTACGTGTGTGTGTGTTACAGTCATAATACAAGTCGATTTATTAATAAAAAAAATCGTTGCTTTGAGAAACTTTTCTTTTCATTATGAAATCTTTTTTGCTCGGCATCAAAGTAAATAGAAATACTTAGACAATGTCGGGTTATAATACAGAGAGTATATAAAATTAAGATTTCTTTCTATATAATATAATTAGATTGTAATTAGGCAAAACGAGCTAATCGTTTTATGTGTCAAACAGTTACCTTTGTTAAATTTTGTTGCAAGAGCTTATCGTGTTAATATGTAATATCAGGATTTAACACACAAAACATATATTTTGTTTACCATAAGTTAAACAGAAAGCTAATTTTTTATAGAATGTCCTAATTCGAAAATCTCCTTAATATAAAGACATTTATTGTGTCTTGTAGATGTGCTTTCTGTCTTTGGTAACTATTGTTCCTTTGGATGTACGAACATACATACCACATGAAACAACAAATCCAAATTATTTTCTAAAGCTGTTTACAAGATTATGCGACGATAATAATAAATCTAGAGAAAACTATTATTTGGATTATCTAGGTTATAAACAAACTCATACATATATCATAATATGTGTGATGTAACTGAGTTGTAGATTTAAAAAAAGTTGATTTATGTGACAAAGTGTTTTCGTTTGTAACTATGGGATATAATTGTGGCTGTTTATACCACAAACCATTGAAGCAGGCACGTCGATAAATGGGCCTTTATTTGATGTGTTTCATGCTAATCATCGTCAACAGTTGGATTCAAATACAGCTGTTCAAAATATTAACGGATAACTTAATAATTTAATATAATATTATTATTTAAAATATTATATAATACCCGGAATAAGGTCCTGGAAGTCATCAGTTTTAGTTATACCGGGTGTTTCTTTTAAACTGAGACGATCAAATATCTCGAAAAATAGCCACTCTACGGAAAAAATGTCCGTAATCAAAATTTAATCATACTGCGGGGGAAATTCATTGGTGCAAAAAAATAGT
Source organism: Tipula lateralis (assembly GCA_963932295.1). Classification (NCBI taxonomy): domain Eukaryota; kingdom Metazoa; phylum Arthropoda; class Insecta; order Diptera; family Tipulidae; genus Tipula; species Tipula lateralis. The sequence continues at coordinate 24,026,787 of OZ010738.1, read as the reverse complement.
CCCCCACTCCCCGCTTTGTAGGTGGGGCGGGGGTAACTTTTAAACTAAGATAGGAAGCCATATTTTTTATTGCAGATACGGATTCTACGACTAAAAGTACGTATGATTTAAATGAAATATTTTGTTCGGTTCATGATAGATGGCGTTGTTATCAACGAAATTCCATATTTTTAATTTCTTCTTCTTAGAACACACGCATTCGATTCTGCAATACATTTGAAATAAAAAATATCATGTTTTCATTGGAAATACTCGAAATTCGTCATCAAAACAATAAATGGCAGGTGAATAAAATATGTTTAGCTTAAAATAAGTGTTCAATATGATGGCCTGCGACTTCAATGCACTTATTGATACGCATTTCAAATGATTGTACACAACTGAGAAGTGTGTTTGGTTGAATTTCAGCACACGCATTTCTGATTCGCTCAATCATGTTCTCACGTGTTGTTGGTTCTTGTTTGTAAACTTTGTCTTTGAGATAGCCTCACAAACAGAAATATGGTGCAGTAAGATCTGGTGATCTGGCGGGCAGCTCAACCGATCCAGCGACCATTGAAATCACGATCAAGTATTTCACGTGCCACCACCGAATAGTATGCAGGACAACCATCATGTTGTAACCACATGATCCGTCTCACACTTCTTAGCTCAAATTTTCAAGTAATATTGGCAGTTCATTTTCCAAAAAGTTTCGGTATATATTTGACCATTCAAGTTGCCTTCAATAATGTGGGGGCCTATGAGTTTGTTGCCAATTATTCCACACCACACGCTGACAGTCCAAGGACGCTGAGTTCAACTTGACGAAGCCAGTACGGATTTGTAACACTCCAATAATGCATGTTATTTCGATTAACCGTTCCATGGTTTGTAAAAGATTCGTCAGAGAACATTACGCAACGAAAAAAATTAGGGTTTTGTTGCATTTGTGCACGTGCCCATTGACAAAAAGTTACCCGATTTTGAAAATCAGCGCCATGAAGATCTTGGTGTAAAGACACATGATATGGATGATACTTGTGCAGTTTTAAAATTCTCCAAACACTGGTGAGGGACAATCCGGAATCGTGAACTATTTCTCGTGTACTAACATGAGGATTATGGGCTACTGCTGCCTATACAGCAATTTCATTATTTTCTCCAATGACTGTTGCTACACGGGTCCTCTTTTTCGGTTGAAAATTTCCATCAGTAATAAATTGTTTGATAGTACGGCCAAATGAAGCACGTGAACGAATCCTATCCGGAAAACGGTGAGCGTAAATAGCAACAGCATTTTCAAGATTTCTGCCAGCTTCTCCATAAACCAGAACCATTTCAATTTTCTCTGCCACAGTTGAACTCTCCATTCTAAATTATTTTATCGTTTATTTTGCAATTAAGAAAAACATGAAGATAGGAAATAACACAAACGTTAAATGTGATTTACAAAACTGAATAAATTGTTTTGATAACGAATTTCATTTCAAACGTATTGCAGAATCGAATGCGTGTGTTCTAAGAAGAAGAAAATGAAAATGTTGAATTTCGTCGATTACAACGCCATCTACCATGAACCGAACAAAATATTTCATTCAAATCATACGTTCTTTTAGTCGTAGAATCCGATTCTGCAATAAAAAATATGGCTTCCTATCTTACCCCCGCCCCACCTACAAAGCGGGGGTGGGGGACTATTTTTTTGCACTAATGTATTATCCTCGCGGTATGTTTAAATTTTGATTATCGACATTTTTTCCGTAAAGTGGTTATTTTCGAGAAATTTTTTTATCAACTCAGTTTAAAAGAAATACCCGGTATATATATATATACATAGTCAGTCCAACTTATGCTTTTGCACACAATATCTTGTTATAAAAGTGTGGAATTCTATATATTGAGATCTTCTTCTTAATATCCTCATTGATACGGAGCGTACCTTCTGCAATATATTGAGGAATGAACGGTCGTGGTACTTAACCTCTTCATAGTAGTAAACCAGTATAGCAAATAGTCGGGTAATAGATCAATTAAAACATTGGTTGATTCACTCTCTAAGAAGATTGACCTTAAGCTTAATGTAATGAGATCATTTCGAAAAGAAAGAGCAAAGTAACTTATTAGCCAGCTTAACTAGCGATTGCAGTAACATGGATAACATTAATTAGAGAAGAAAAATCTAGGATTTTAATCAAAAACTACAAGACAGACAGATATCTTTTGAAAATGAAAATCAAGAAGTAAAACAGAATCTGCGAGAAATCGAGCTTATTAGAGAACTGAATCCCTAAAACGAATGTTTAGAAAACTTCTCATAATAATAAGGCTCGGGAAAAACAAACACATTAGAACATTTAACAAAGACCATTTAGATAGAGAAACCAACTGTATCCTTGAAAATTAGAATCTAAACTTAATAGAACCGAATGGAACAAATAACCGAAAACAAAGAAGTGCAACAGACAGCTCAACAAATACGTTCATTTTCACTCATGATTAATACGCGTGTGACAAAAAATTCCGCTCTATACCGGCTCATCGAATATATTCAAAAGAAAAGAACGACAACGAGTAGCGATATCGCCTGTCAAATTAAACAACAGAATTACAGCGGCGATGGTTGTGCTTATGTGCAAACAGAACCATCGCCGCTGACGATGACGATTAAACACAAGATAAACAATTTTTATATATTTTTCCCAATCTTGACTGTTTGATATTTTTTATCGCGATGCGCTGACGATATGGTTATGTTAACTATAACGATATCGTCGCGATATATTTTATTTATTCTTCGACGCTACGTCGTTGTTGCTCTTGCTCAGTTCAACTAATTCCCAAAATCAAAATTACAGAAAATGGCAAAGTAGTCGTGTAACACAAATTTATCTTATCTTCTTAGAACTTTAACTGCAATATAACTAACGCAACGGATTACTCGTTTTAGAAAGCAGAAAAGGAAATGAGCTAGACGTTCAAAAGAATAATCTGCATATATTTACTTAGCATATCGAAGTGGTGTTCCAATTTTTATACAGACAAACAGATGACGACGACATAATTGCCACGATAAAAGGCCTGAAAAATTAAAAGAACAAAATTTAATAATAGAACAAAAAACAGCTGTCTGTAAAATCTGAGGATAAAAAAAAAGGAGGCAGTGAAAAGTAGGAGCAATATTGATTCACACGCCCCATATAAAATTGAATCTACTAATAGATGTATGTTTGGTTGAATGTTGAGTTTGGATCGTGTTTTTTTGATTGGATGGGATTCGCTCCGAGGTGTGTCAGTTTACTCCACTTTTGGAGTGCTTCTGCTCCATACTTTCCGCATGTAGGTGGCACCCCTGCCCACGTTATTGCCTATGCATTGTGCAAACAAACCTGAGTGTGATACATGCGTCATTTAAATTTATTAAATTTGGTATTTGGATTTGATTTTTTATTAAATGAGGTGAATGTAGCTTTTTGAAGTCAATATCAATTGTTATTTTTTTAAAATGTAGCATATTTGAATAAGTGCTGAAGTTATAAACAGTAAAAGTCTGCTGCATTTGTAGTAAAGTGACATTCCCTGATCACGACCAAGAGTTTTCCATAAGGTTCTCATCTTGGCCATTGGATTTTTCAGATTGCAATCACTGAAGTCATTCTACACTCTAAAATTTTAATGTTTGCTGACGACCTCAAAATATAGTGAACTGTCGAGAACTTAAGCGATGCCGAGAAACTTCAAGAGGACATTGATAATTTAGCGATTTGGTGTGAGTCAAATCTTCTTAGTCTGAACATCAATAAGTGTAAGACTTTATCATTCCACCGGAAATTAAATCCAGTTTTAAAACATTACGAAGTAAATAATATGGCACTAAAGCGAGTATTAGACAAACCTATACAACAATGTGTTGCTAGATCTTATTCTATGTGGGGTTTTATTAAACGATGGACGGGAGATATTTATGACCTGGAGACAATTAAGATTCTGTATTTCGCATACGTACGTTCGCCATTGGAATATGCTGTTACTGTTCTAATGTGGTGTTCATTTAATGATACAAACATCAGTAAACTTTAGGGTATTCAGAAAAAGTTTATCCGTCACTTAACTTGGAAAAGCGGTTGGGAGTATGATTACGAATTACCATACCATGAAAACCTGCAGCGTTTACCACCATATCTGGATGGCTGCAAAACTGGAAAATAGACGTGAGCTTTTAAAGTGTTCGTTTGTTGGTAATATTTTATTATGTCACATTGACGCACAATCAATACTGGAAAATTTACAAATTAAAGTACCCAGTAGACATCTAAGAAGAAATGAGTTCTTGCAAGTTGATGTCCATAGAACCAACTATGGTTCTAATAAACCGATTAACATCATGTGCAAAAGCTTTAATCAGATATTTCACCTGTTCGATTTTACTTCTAGCAAGGATACATTAAAACGAAGATTGAAGCAACACTTTGCTTCTTCCTGATTTTTATTATTATTTTATATGTCTGACTATTACGTCATTTTTAATGTCAAGTCGTATTTGTAGAATTATTTATAAATAAATAAATCCCGATAGGAGTAGGATGCGAAAAGTAATTTTCACCATCGATCGTTTGGGCGTTGCGATCGGTAGTGCAAATGTACTCATATGAGACCCTTTTGAGTTTAGAATCCGTATGCTGTCCCATCTTCCATGTCAGTACTATAGGCTAGCATGGAGCTATACAATGTGCAGATGGTTTCAACGTAAAATCGGACCTTTAGCCGGAACATCAGGTACTAGTGGGATGTCACAATAGGCCAATTGAATCTGAGTGACGGATAACACAAAAAAAAAGTTCTGGCTTATGTCAGATATTTGCATTATGATTGCCCAAAAGGTTTTGAACACACCACCTCAGTCTCGAGGCATAAACCCAATAGAGAATTTGTGGCACCTATTGGATGTGCAAACAAGAAAACGCCATATTTCCAACAAGGTTTAATTGCAAAATATACTTCAGGAGGAATGGAACAAAATAAGACCAGAACTAACAAAGAAACAAGTAAGTTCAATGCCAAAAAGATTAAAATATGTGATAAAGCAAACAGGGTGTGCAACAAAGTGCTAAAACATAAATATTGAAATTCAAATTTATAAAATTTAAGCTAAAGCTGTCCTTTGTCCGAATATTAAATTTTGATGAATTTGTGCCATTTTTTATTATATCAATTATTTTGTTAATTTATGAATCAATTTATTTATTATAATTCACACCTCGTATAACAGTAATAAATAAATAAACATATTCTTATAATAAAAATTATTTTAAGTTCGATATGATAGTAAATAATCTAATGAATAGTTGTATGTTACGTTCGTCCGAATTTTAAATGGCCTCACTGTATATATATATATATATATATATATATATATATATATATATATATATATATATATATATATATATATATATATATATATATATATATATATATATATATATATCTATATATATATATATATATATATATATATATATATATACATAGTCAGTCCAACTAATGCTTTTGCACACAATATCTTGTTATAAACGTGTGGGATTCTATAGATTGTGAGCCTCTTCTTAATATCCTTATTGATATTTGGGCCTCAATACATTGAGAAATGAACGGTTGTGGCACTTAACCTCGTCATAGTAGTAAACCAGTATAGCAAATAGTCAATAGATCAATTAAAACATTAGTTAATCCACTCTCTTAGAAGATTGACCTTAAGGATTCCGGGAGTCACCAATTAAATAGAAAACAACAAAGTTTAATGTAATGAGATCATCTCGAAAATAAAGAGAGCAAAGTAACTTATTAGCTAGCTTAACTAGCAATTGCAGTAACATAAATAAGGGAAGAAAACCCGAGAATTTAATCAAAAATTGCAAGATAAACAGAAATCTTTGGAAAACGAAAATCAAGAATTAAAACAGAATCTGCGAGAAATCGAGCTTATGAGAGAACTGAATCACAAAATCGAATGTTTAGAAAACTCCTCATAATAATGAGGCTCGGGAAAAACGAACAAATTAGAACATTTAAAAAACACCATTTAGATAGAGAAACCAACTGTATCCTTGAAAAAAATAATCCAAACAAAATAAACCACAAGGAAAAATTGACTTCTCATTAGAGCAGGAATAAACAACCCAAAACAAAAGAGCGTAAGATGCACATGGCCCAACTTGTTTTTTCTTACACAATAAAGATTTATATTGATGGTTCCTAGGAACCACGAGTGTCGTGATGAATCTCTTGTGATTTTGAACTGCTGGTGTTGTAGTTCTGCTGGTAGTTAGTGGACATGATATTAATTCGATTTCACATGAGATCGTTTATAACTCTTATAATTTTTAGGAAAGATTAATAACAATTACTTTTGGATATATTCAATTTGATTCCACACAAACTTTGATCTGGATTGAAAATCTCATTGATGATTTGCCAGTTATTGTTTATAGAAGGTAGAAACTTGTTCGAACTTGAGTACATACTTATTTCCCGATTTCGAACAATTACATAATTTTCTGGGCTGATTTTGAAAATTCCTGGGATGTGATGAAAATAGTATGAATATTTTATTTTTTTCTGGGATGAGATCCTGGGATAACTTCATACACTTGTACCGAGGTATTGAAAAGTAGAAGAAGTAATATTGATTCAGACGCCGCATATAAAATTGGACCGACCAATCTGTTTTTTTTCAGTGACATCGAAGTTGTTAAAACACTATTACTCCAATGACTGAAATCAATTAGAAAGCTAAGATATATTGCTGTGGGACTTTAGTTTTGAGTCACAGAAAAACATTTAACTATAGAAGAAGCACGAACTGATGTTATAGAAAATATACATTAAAGAAGAAAAATATTTGAGCTGGAATTTTCTATAAGATGTAACGCAGCCATTTGATAAAATGTGGGACTGGAGTTTGCCTTTTAAACACCCGAGAGATTTACCAATACAATTCTATACCATTATTAGTTATATATTGCAGGCCGATTCCTTCGGATGAAATACCAATACAGCTCTCAGCTCTAACCTCAAAAACTGTGTGACAAAATAAATAAATAGAACATATTACCGAGCTTAATGATATCCACTTTAATTCGAAGGTTATGTAACTTCGAATTGCCAATACAATTATTGTGGCACCAACATGTGATGGTTAGTGAACAAAGAAAGCTACATATCTATTGTATTTATCAGTTTGATAAGGAAATAGAATTGCTCAACATGTGAATATTACACATACCATCAGTGATGGTAGTAAATTACAATGTAATAAGTTAAATAGGACTGACCAATTCATTTCACCTCACTAAAAGTATCAAATTATACAAGCAAATTAAATGATGAAAACCAATCAAACGATTTGCGTTAATTTTCTAAAAAATATTAATAAATAATCTATGCGGATAAAAGGCCGTAAACGACCCTTACCACGACACAATTGAGACCTTAGGAACCATTAATACGAATTGGTGCAAAGTAGGTGGTCAGCCCAACGAATGTTTTTACATACAATCGCTTTTTATGTCATCCGGTACATGTTAATTTTTGGTAAACGGCGAGAACGAACTTAAAAACGCGGCGTGATGAGCAATTCTCGTATAACAATTAAGCTACAACAGACGAATTTTGCTAAACCGCGTTTAAATAATGCTCTGAATCACTAAACAACATAACGATGAGGATGGCGAAAACATTTATTATCGTTTATCAATCATTGAAACATATTGTTTACATTTCTCTCTATATATGTACAAACGTTTTGAATGATCGGTTGATTTCTGATAAAACTGTGAATCATAGATTAAACTTCAATTAAACGATAAAACACTAAACGATTTCTTATCTATAAATACGGCAGTATATAAGAATTTATACTTTTATAAATCAGTCTCATTCGTTTCTCTGTGATATAAGGTGTGTCTAACATACTCGTATATCGGTTGAATAATGGAAAAAGAAATTAATCGATATGAAACACTGAAGAAGTATCGTCCGTGTAATATTCCTGACTTTTATCGGTATATAAAAGACTTTGCTTTTTATGGATTTTATGCAAAGCTTGAAAATCACCAAGATGTGCTAGTTTGCTATTTTTGTAATTTAAAGTGTTTATCATTGGGTGAAAGTGAAGTAGATCCATACCAACTACACTGTGTTAACAATAGAACGTGCCCATTAGTAACAGGCATTCAGACCGCTAACATACCCGCACCAGAAAACACGAATCGAAAGTTTAAGTTAATCTGTGATACAAATGGACGTCAATACGCATCACGCTATCCCGAGTATGAAAATAAGAGTTTACGCAAGACCAGTTTTAAAAACTGGCCAATCTCGTCTAGTATATTAGTTGATGATTTGGTCGAAGCTGGATTCTTCTACTTGGGTAAAGATGATAAAGTTGCATGTTTTGCCTGTGGACTTGGACTCATGGATTTTGAAGTAAGTGATGTACCACTGGATGAGCACAAACAATATGCACAAAACTGTCCATTCCTTAAAGAACTTGATATTAAAAAATGTGATAAACTACTGGTGGAGCACAAACAGTTTGCGGAACAAAACTATTCATTATTTAAAGATCTGGTTGCATGTAAATTATAATAAAAATATTTATTTTGAGTATAAAAAATCTCGATCTTATTATTTCTGTTGAATTTCTCGTCCTTTTGATAAAGTTATATTCCACATATCTTGAATAACAGTGAAACAAGCTTTATTAGATCGATAATTTTATGCTTTAATGCTTGAATATGATGTCGGCCATGTGGGCGTGTAAATGGCGAAGTCTAGATGTCCAATTTTCACTATTCGCAGTAATTGTCAATGTATTTCTCTAATAACTATCGTCCCTGATTTGTCGGCGTAAACTAGTGATTTAGCATTTCCCAAAAGGATATAATCTAATGGAGTTATATCACACCATCTCGGTATGTTTCTCTAAGTAAATTAGTTGTATCTCGCGATTTGTCGCAAGTGGCATGTGACACCCGTTTGGTATTACGAGCATATTAACCAGATTTATGCCAGCCAGTTCGGTTACAAAAAGTTAGAAATAACATTTCGATACCGTTCACCATTAACTTTAAGTTCAACCCATTATCGTATATGTAATAATAAGATCAACGTGCGACGATCGAATGGTTTTAATTCGTGCGCAGGTTAAATTTTGGAAGCACATAAATCAAGAATCTTAGATAGCAACTTTCATAAAATGGATGGACACATCTCCAATTACTGAGAACAACGTCGAATTGATTTATTTCGGCATTCCTCAATGCTAAGCTATATTTATGTCTATCGTTTATTCGGTACGCACTGGTCGACGTACTACAGATTCGTTTTATTATTTAAATTATACATGCGGTGCGAAAACGATCTTAATCGATAAACTACATATTAGTAGTTTATCGATTAAACATCTCTAATGGACGATTATGACAACCGTAAAATGAAGGTTATGCAAATTTCAACAATTTGCGAGATTTACTCTGTCCTGAATCAATCGATATTTCTTGTATCGTAGCGTGGATGATGGATAATCTATCGAAGAAAGAAATTGGGTTCTTTCTTAGATAGATCCTTTTTTCTTAGATAAAGATCTTTCTTTCTTAGATAAAGTTCTCGTTGAGTAACTATATACTTTTCAAATGAAACTAAAACTCGTATCAAAACAATAGTAAAAAAAATATGTTGGGTTGATTGGAGTGTAGCAGTTCTCAAGGTGCAAACTACTTCATAAAAATGTAAGATATTTGAAGGTTATATTAGGATTATTTTGGTCCGCTAAGATTAGTTTTTACAGAATAAGTACTTATTTCCACCTAAGATGTTTTGGCGTAATAAACAAAACATATTTCGTTTGAGGAGTTACAGATTGCTATTTGTAAAGATAGATTGCTGTATGGAATGTACAGATTGCTATTTGTAAAGTTAATTTAGAATCTTCTAGTCTTGATAGAGTTAATTGGTGAAACGGATTTTGTAGCAGTAAAATCTTTCCAAACCTTTTGAAATACTAGTTAAAACTCAAATTCAGCCTCTTCTGGTTCAATCTAAATTTACTAGATAACATTGGAATTCAAGTTGTTGAATTCCAATGTTATCTATTGACGTCCAATAAATTACATTGACGTCATTCTATACGTGTGAAAGGATTCATAAAAAAAATATGATAAGATTTTATTTTATACAGTGTATTACCAATAAAAGAACCACTGTTGCTAAACAAACCCGGTTTGATTGCTGATATATGCTTTGTCATTAGCTTGATTTGCCAATTCATAATTATTAGACTTACGTCAGAGCAAATGCATGCAAATTGTTGAAATACAATTTGCTGTACAGCGTAGCATTGAAGACCAAAATAAATTCGACGTATTTCTCAGCAACTGGAAACGTACCTCTTCACTTTATGGAAGATGTTTTATAAGGATCTTGGTTTACGTGCTTGCGAAATTCAACTCATGCAGGAATTAAAGTCATCCGATCATCGCACACGTCGTAAACAGAATTAGAAATAAACAGAATTGTCGAATTTGAAGTGAAAAATCATAAGTCCATAAAAATCATTAGGCCGGTAAAATCATTAGTCCATAAGTCTTAAATAATGATGATAAGCGGAATGTTACAGTCAATGGTGAATAACATAGAGACTATAGATTCTGAACGTTTTTGTACCCGAATTGGCTCGTAATTATATGTGGGCTATTGCTAATATGTGGTTCCAACAAAACAGTGCTACTTTTAGGGTAGGGTTTATTTGTATACTACGTATAAATTAAAATTGCAGTTTATAAATTAACAATACCTGGCAAAAAAATTCATTCCAGTGAAATCTACATATGCTATAGCTCCTCTAAGCTCAATTTTTTTCAGATTTCAGAAAGTTCATAACAGTTCAAACGAGTTTTGGTGGCATATTTTACCGAACTAGTCAACTTAAATCGACAAGATTCACGTTTTCAGGCTGACACCAAATAATATTATTATTACACATTTTCACTCTCTAAAGCTCCCCTATATAGTAAACACATATGATGGCTTTATTTTATAACCTTGCAGCTTCACATTTTTTTATCTTTCTACGAAAAACGGTTTAAAAATAAGAACTAAATGAAGAAGCCTACACATATAGCACAGACAAGAATGTTGAAAAGAATTATATTCTTTTATTCCTCATCTTTATTTTGTATTTATCCCTACTTGAAATTCTTCAATTTATTTCCGTTTTTTTTTTTGTTGTCATCTGTATTCGCTATGAATGACTGACTTCGAAGATATACATAGAAAAAATATAATTAAATTTGAATACTTGACGTTCTTTAGTGCTTTTGTACATGTAGAGGACAAACAAACATATACATACACAAACGGTTAGTGATGAGACGAAATATTAACACCCAAAAAACCGCACCAAGCAATATCCAACACTCGGATATCGGATATATCGGAATCGGATATCGAAAGCTTTAAGATATACATTTGCCATTTTGAAAGGACAATATATGCTTGATGCCAAATTGAATGAGAAAAACGTGATCAAAGTTGAATTGAGGATATACACAATGGTCACTACGGTTCGTATACTAAAGGACACACTAATACAAGACAAAAAATAAGAGAATGTATATATGATGAAGATGAACAAGAATTGAATACAAAACTGCTATCAATTGATTTGTTAACCTTTGAAAAAGAAAATTTGCTCCTTTTGAATTTTTTTTCGTTTTTTGTTGTTGTTATCATTGATAAGAAATAAATTTCTGGATTCCTTTTTATATTATAAAGATACACACAATACATGTATACATATATGTGTATGTTTTATATTATTAGGCATAGCAAAAATATAATTCAGTTTCGGTTCTAAATTAAAATGACGTGGTCGTGTATCTCCCACTTCAATACATATTCACAAAGGACCACCGTAAACTCTATATATAATTAACTCGATAACATGAACAATTTGTATATCTCTTATCTCATCTCATATCTCGGGGATAAAAAAATAGTCCGTGATTTGTTTTTTCAACAAAGTCGTATCTAGACGGTGGTGACTAGATTAATTTCAATCATTCTGGATTCTTCCTTATACATTTTGACAAATCGGATTAAATTTTATTATTTCGACTTATACAAAGTATAAAATATCTTCTGTTAGGTATATTCGTACAAAAACGAAGAAAAATCTTGTCCCCAGACACTGTACAGTATATACACAAATACATATATAATGTAGAAGATGCTGCATCGATTCTGTAACATTTTTCTAATTTTTTCTTCAAGAAAATATAAACTTGAGGAACAAGCATAAATCCAATTTTAATATTCCTACGATGATGGAAATAGAAAAGAATGCGAAAGGAGATAAAAAGAAAATTTAAAAAAATGAAAATGTTTATGGCATTTTCGTTTTTCGTCAATTTTTTACCATTTTACAATCTATCGTCAAGGGTATCGTTCATTAAAATTCTGCCCGGAATTAGATGGATTTTCATTTTTTTTTCGTTTTAGGGATTGAAAATTGTGGAAATTATTTTCCTTTCATTATTGTGTATGTTAAATTTCCATTTTCTAAAGGATAATCTATCAATTATCACTTCATAACTGCGTATTTATTAGCAAAAGTAACTGTAAAAAGTTGTTTAAGTTAGGTAATACTTAACAAGTGTATTAATAATGTCGAAAGTGATAAAATTGAATGTAGAATGACCGCCCAGGTGGCTCGGCGGTTGAAGCTGTGGCAGTCGGAGCGGGAAGAGGTACCGGGTTTGAATCCCGATAGGGGAAAGATGCAAAAGGGCATATTTATTGCAAAATATAAATATAATAATAATAAAATATAAAAAAAAGAATGTAGAATGTAGAATGTCGTTAGTTGTCTCATTCATTGTTATACAATACTGTAGTAAGAGTGTAATTACAACCGCTTATGCAGGCGTAATTAAGAAGAGTTCAATACAATAGTTTCGTGATCGACGTACTAGTTATCAATGAATTCCTACTCTACGAGGGAAATAACAAAACTTCGCTTGGTAAGCGACTCTAAAATATTTTTTAAATAAAAACCAAAGCCAACAAACCCTTTGTAATTGTTTTGTGAAACTTCCTTCAAAAATTCAGAACGATCGGTTAAAATTGAAACGAGAAAACGCAAAATAGCTGAGGATGCATCAGACGAAATTCCAACACCAACGCTACTAGAAATTTGCTATGTGATTATCTTCGGTTTTTGGCGTAAACTAAAAACACTATACAAATATTCAATAACTGCCAAATTAAATATGGAACGATTGCTTCATCTCTACAGACTATTTCGTTGTGGTTCCGAAGACTCCAGACGGGACATTTTTCTGTAGAGGACGAGCACCGAATAGCGCGACCAAAATCTTCCTCTGGTGAAGTTACTGTAACTCTGCTTAAGTTCAAAATTGATGAAGATCCACGATTGAAACAACAAATTATTGCTGATTATTTGACCTTAAATGCAATGACTGTACCGCGAATCAAATAAATAATCATATGGGTTCTCGAAAAACTCTTAAAGGAGACCCAAAAAAAGGCTCGAGTGCATTCTGCTAAATTGTTTTCCTAAAGAAATTATGTCTAGCAGTTTTAATAAATTCGATACTGGTAACGAATCTTAGTTCTATAAGCATGATCCAGAAACCAAACAGTAGTCCATGGTATGGAGCCCAACAAAACCAAGTTATCAAAAGCTTACCAACATTTTTTCAGGGATTTCTTGGAAACCCGATAGAATGAGGATTTGCAGCGCTACTTTTTACATCATGCCAACGCGCACAGCTCTCACTCGTGAAATAACGAGTTACCTTATGGCGAACTTTGTTATCGAAGAAATGCACCTTATGATTTATGTTTATTTCCAAAAATTACCACAAATTTGAGAGGAAAGGTTTTTAACAGTACCGTGGAAATAATTGATGCGGTTATGGTAAACTTGATAAGTTTAAAAAGAAGGATTTTGAAGACAGTTTTGAGAAGTGAATCTATAGGCTTAAGAAATGCATTGAAATCAATGGCTATTATGTATAAAAGATAAAAAGACAAAGATTAGGAATAAATATTTTTTTTGGTAAACTAACCTTATTATATTATCCCAATGTACATTACCACCAAATCTCACAAAATTCTATTTCACATTATTTTAGTTTACAATATTCGGTTCGTGGGTAAGGAAGAAATGTTTATGTAGTCTGTTGGAGTTTCACTAACTCAAACTCCCGTGCAATATTAAGTGCAAACCCGTAGCAACTAGACTTCTTAAATTTTATAACCTCAAACACTTCCGGTGACAATGATCAATCCTCATCTGAATCAAGAATTTTTCGTGGGTAATAAATTATCCAATGGTTCGCATCTTGCCCTTTCCAGGTTTTTTCAAATTCTTCGTTCAAATATTCAGGATAACACATTTTTCAATGTCCTAACCTATGTAAAATGTGTGAGTTGGATTACCTTTGTGATGTTAGCCCAGAATTTCATCCCCGAAAATAAAAGAAATTGCATGTGGTAATACAGTTAGTAAAAAAATACTATCACGATATTACAATTCGATTATACATATTTTTAAAAATGTTAGATAAACAAACAAATTAAAAAAATGTAACTGAACAATATCAACAACCAATTTACTATATTATAAAAAATGTATGTAAAATATAAAACATAGAGTTCGCTAAAAATTAAATCTTAACATTATTTGTCATCTATCTTACATTACTCTCAGCCCCGAAAAACGTCTGTCGCGACACTTTTAGTATTATTTATATTAATTGATCCGAAGCACAATAAAATAATATCTACAAAAAAAACCAAACCAGTTTTCTTTACAACATATACAATTATATATAAATGTCCAAACAAATGAAAATTTACTATACTGATAGTTTTTATGTAACCAGCCCAGAAAAATTAACTATCATGAAAGCTTTCATATACTGTCAGTGTTGTGCCGTATTGTCTACATGACGTAGACAATTCATTGTCTATACAATGTATGTCGAAAATTAAAAGAGCTGTGTTTTCGACAATTAAAAGGGCGACAATGTCGACAATTCGTAGACAATGTCGACAATTGATAAAAAATCGCGTACCATACCGAATAATATGTTGGTTTATTATAACTATAGATAATGAAAATAAACAATTTAAAAGCCAAGTTTTTACGAGTTTTAAATATTATTTTGAGCCTTCTAAGAACACAATATGTTACATGTATGATATAGTACAACACCGAAATAATCAATTTTATTGAACAACCACAATTGTAATTTCATAATTGGTAAAAATTTACTTTAAATCGTTTTTCTTTGAATAATACAACCAAATGTCAACTTACATATGAACAGATACAATAATAACAAATGAAAAGATAATAAAAATGAATAATTTTAACAATAACTTATATAAATGGTTTTTAAAATCAAAAGCGGTTGGCTTTGTTTAGGAAGTTTCGTTTTAACAATCTTAGTAACAGGACGACTAAGTGACATCATAAACAAATTATCCACCATCTTATTTAAAATATAATTTGAATTATCCAACTTCTGAAAGGCATTAAGCGCCAAGTTTTATTATGAGTGTCATTTTTAAGAACTAAAATTGTGCTACTATGTTGAGTACAAAATTCAGTCAATTATAAAAATTTTCAAAAGAACTGCTCCTGCGCATTCGATCGAACTTAAAACTTGCTCGACACCTCTCGATTCATCAAAACCACCAAATTTATAACTAGATACGATTATTAGATGTGAATAATATAAATGATAGTACCACTCTCGGTGAACTTTCAGATTGTGATTATGTAAATGTAAATTATGTTAATAACACCAATTTCAGTAATCAGCCGCTGCATGCTCTCAGTGTTGATGGGCCGACCCATCTTCTATGTCAGTACTATAGGCTGGCATGGAGCTATGCAATGTGCAGATGTTTCTACGTAAATCGGATTTATAGCTATGTAGCTTTGTTACTAACGGGCTAAATTTTTTTTTGATATTCTAAAACAATATTCCTTTTATAAAATATTCTAGGTAGGAATATGAAATATATATAAAATGTATAGTACTTATTTCATATTGTGGTTTTAGTAAATGATAATATAATATATGTGTAAGTATCGTTCTAAATAAACAAATATTATTTCTGTAATCAGCTGCACAAAACAAAAATCGTATTTCTTTCCTAAAAAAATAGTTCGTATCGTTGGTACATTGTTTTCCGATACACAAATATGTATGTTTTTTACTTAAACACGATGTAGTTTCCACCGACGATATATCGCCTACAATTTTGTTGGATTGTTGCGTTTATTAAATAAAAATTTGAAAATATCGATCTTAGCAAGCGTTTAGAGGGAAGTAAGTAGAAATATATTTATTGTTTTATGAATGACATTTGAAAAAATATATTTTTTGAGTTATCGAACGCGATTTTTTTGTTTTACTTTTAAACGTTTTTTGTACACACGAAAATTATGATCATACTTATACAATACATTAATGTTAGAAAAAGGTAGACAGATATAATTACAAAATCTAGTACAAAAGTTACACCAACAAATTGCATAAAATATATTTATTTTATATTGGGAATTTTCTTACCATAGATACTCTTTATCTATTGTAATTTTCTAAGACGTTATTAAAACTTCGAAAGAATTTTGCTTTTAAATAAAATAATATTATTTTCGCTAATCTGTATAGTTATAATTAGCTAACATATTTGATATACTTCGGAATTGTTTATTAAACGACGAAATTGTCCAGGAATTGTCGACATTGTCTACGAAGCGTCGACATTGTCTACGAATTATCAACATTGTCTACGAATTGTTGAAATTGTCTACTAATTGTCGACACCAACATGTCGACAATATCAAAATACGCGTAATCGCACAACACTGATACTCAGCGTAGAAAGATTACTGAAACGATAAACAAATAATCAGTGTTGTGCCATTACGCGTATTTTGATATTGTCGACATGTTGGTGTCGACAATTAGTAGACAATGTCGACAATTCGTAGACAATGTCGACAATTCGTAGACAATGTCGACAATTCGTAGACAATGTCGACAATTCGTAGACAATGTCGATAATTCTTGGACAATGTCGACGATTAATAAACAGTTCCGAAGTATACTAAATATGTTAGCTTATGTCTAAAATCCACTTGATTTTAGTAATTTGTAATTAAATTTTGTTATGATGTATCGCTTTTAAAGATTGAGTTGTGTATCACTTAAAGGTCTCTTGCCAAAAAGAAAAAAGACCCCGAAAAAATTTATTACAAAATAACCCTACGTTTACATTATTGTTTTCGAGTGTTGTTTTCGAGTATTGTTTTCGATATTAGATTGTTGTTGCTGTTTTCCCATATAAAAAGTTATCGTTTCTATTTGAAAACAATACTCGAAAACAACAAAAAGATGTAGCTCATACATCTTTTTCGTTGTTTTCGAAATAAAAATATCGATTTATCGAAAATATTTTTAATTTTTTTCTCTTTTTATTAATATTTTGAATTGTAATTGATACATTTAATAATTAAAATTGATTAAAAAATATATATTTAAATGTTTTTGGTAGTTTTTTTAAATATTAAAAATTAGACTTATCGACATCGATATTTATTTGAAAATGCCAAAATAGATTATAAACAAACCAAATAAGAGCGGCAAAGTGTGAAAATCAATTATTGATTATTTTGTGATTAATTTGTGATAATCATTTTGAGAACTAATATATATATATATATATATATATTATATAATATATATTTAATTGTGATTATAGATACTTGTGATTCAGTGTAGTGAAATTGGTGATAATTAAACTATATCTTGATTTATTGTGAACAAAAACATTTTATATAAAATGAATTCAGACTATGATAACATAGAATATTTAGACGATTCACTTGAGGATGAGGTTGAGGATTACGAACTCCCCATTCAAGTTGATAAACTGGTGAATACAGATCAAAAAAGAGTGTTTGTTGTGTTGCCGAAAGATAAATCAAAATCTGTTTCGCAAGGTACAGTTCGTGCTATGAGACTAAGCACCGAAGAAAAAGATGTGTTCGACGAGGAACTTCTTAAATACGTGTTTGATCGGCCACCATTGTTCAATTATTGTTTGCCGATTCAACAAAGAAGTTCCGGTATTATAAATCGGTTGTGGGGTGAGGTATTAGAAGCAATGCTTCCTACCTACCCAACTATAAATTTGGCTAATTTAAAAGACAGCTTTAAATACCATCGTGATTTATATACTCGATTTAAATCGCACAATGCGAAAGTGCCAAGTGGGTCTGGTACAGTCCCAAAGCTAGTGCCAAAACATTTGGAGATTTTGAGGCAATTAGATAACGTAATTGCTAAAAGAAAGTAAGTAATGCATAACTTTTATTTACATTTTATAGAAACTAATTTGTTTTAATTTTGAAGGCAAATAACTAGCGTCGAATGTATGGAGCAGCCGTTGGACGCCACAGTTAATTTGGGTAAGTTAACTTGATTAATCATAATTTTTTAGATGCATCCCGTGAAAATTTGTTAATTTTGTTCCAGAGCACATGCCACCACAAAAAAAAACAAAAACAAGCCGCCTCAACAAAAAGACCGTGTTCCACTCAGCCCAGGCCAGGATCTAGTACGTCAACTAGACCTGGTTCTAGTATGTCGCAAACAACGAGCGATCCAATAGATCTCGGAGACCAGATCGATAAACTTGTTGGAGCGGTGCAGTTGAGTGCAGCCCAACAAAATGAGCGGAATGATCGGGCTCAAAATTTTGGAGACCAGGTGGCATGGCACATGCGTGGCCTCAACGATGTAGAATTTTTTGAAGCGGCCAGTTACATTAACAACTATTTCTACGAGAAAGCGAAGGAAAAGCAGCAACAGCACCATTTAGGATAATTGTTTTCATAAGATGAGTATTGTCCCGTTTCATTATATACATTTTTATTTATTATATTCGGAATTTTTTTATTATTTCGTTTTAGGTGACAGAAGAATTCCATCATTTTATTTATATTAATTATTAAATTGAATTTTGTTTGTTTTTGCATGTTATATTTATTATTTAATTGAATTTTGTTTGGTTTACATTTATTTCTTTAGTTTAAACAAATTTAATAGGTTTTTATGCATAATTGATGTACATTTTTTAAATTTAATTCCATCCATATTGCTTTTCCTATAAAAATAAATAATACAATTAATTATTTAAACATAAAATAAAAATATATATATTTTTTTAATTATTAATTGAATTGCACAAAATTTTCGCATAATTCCATCATTTTATTTATATTAATAATTTAAATATATTAATGTTGAAATATAAAAAGAATTAATAAATTTAAATATTAAAAAGAATTTCACTATAATATTGCCAAAATACTTATCTTTTATATGATGTCCTTTTTATCATTGTATTCAACAGTTTAACTGAAAACACAGCAAAACAAATATGGATGACAACAAATCAAAACAAATATGGATGAATCGAAGACGATCAGTTTAGTTTTTGTTGTTGCCTCACGATAAGTACCAAAAATCGAAAACAATACTCGAAAACAACGCTCGAAAACAATAATGTAAACGTAGGGTAAAGTTTGACAAAATTAATCGATGGTACATAATTAAGCTAATAGGAGGCTATCATACATTTAACATAAATTTGATTAAGCATTAAACGCTCTTATTGTAATCTATTACATTTCACTTAACTGCTTTGCTGTGCCACCTGTGGATTTATTAATTTAACGAACTATGATATGCACACACATAGCAGATATTCACACCAAATTCGAATCGTTAAACAGGCTTATTCGATTATATTTATTTAGGGCAGTATGCAATTAAATAAATATCGAATATAATGATGTTACGTTGGTATGTATACTAAATTCGATAACAACAAATTTATGTCAAATTAAAATTGTGAAAATTGTGTTTGTCAACAGGTAGGTTTTTCTTACATTATTAAATTTACTCTACTTTTCAGATATGCAACCTTTTTTTTTTGATAAGTGATCAGTGTTGTTTGATGACGTTTTAACATACTCCCCACCTTGAAAGATTATCTTTCAATCAATTGGGAGTTTGGCCAGTTTGTGAATTGGTCGTCTGAAAATTCCATGGATTGATTTGATGGTGACTACCCGTACTAAGCCGTCCTCGCCGGGATGAACATCGCTGACTCTCGCTACATGCCATTTGGTTGGTACTAGATTATTTTCTATCACCACTACCAGATCTCCAGGTTTTAAGTTGGTTTCTTCTGATTGCCATTTTCGACGTTGTTGGAGAGTGTTGAGGTAGTCGCTTGAAAAGGTTTTCCAAAATCTTTGTGTAGTTTGCTGAATTACTTGCCATTTGTTGAGACGATTTATATTGATATTCTCTATGTTTGGTTCTGGAACGGCCAATAATGGTTCCCCAATTAAGAAATGACCCGGGGTTAAATAATTCAGGTCGTTAATGTCATCTGATGCGCAGCATAATGGTCTAGAGTTTAGAACTGCTTCCACTTGACAGAGTAAGGTAGAATACTGCTCATACGTGAGTATAGACGATCCGATACATTTTCGTAGATGCTGCTTTGTAGATTTAATTCCGGCTTCGTATAAGCCACCCATGTGACTTGCCGTTGGACACATGAACTTCCATTGAGTGAAATGCATTAATAGGTGACTGGCCACCTGTTCATTACATAGTTGTGATTGGACTTGCTTTACTAGTCTCTGAAGTTCCTTATCGGCTCCTACAAAATTGCTGCCATTGTCACTATATATGGTGACTGGATATCCTCTTCTGGCTGTGAAACGGCGGAGTGCTGCAATGAAAGCCTCCGTAGTCCGTATTAATGTTAGAAAAAGGTAGACAGATATAATTACAAAATCTAGTACAAAAGTTACACCAACAAATTGCATAAAATATATTTATTTTATATTGGGAATTTTCTTACCATAGATACTCTTTATCTATTGTAATTTTCTAAGACGTTATTAAAACTTCGAAAGAATTTTGCTTTTAAATAAAATAATATTATTTTCGCTAATCTGTATAGTTATAATTAGCTAACATATTTGATATACTTCGGAATTGTTTATTAAACGACGAAATTGTCCAGGAATTGTCGACATTGTCTACGAAGCGTCGACATTGTCTACGAATTATCAACATTGTCTACGAATTGTTGAAATTGTCTACTAATTGTCGACACCAACATGTCGACAATATCAAAATACGCGTAATCGCACAACACTGATACTCAGCGTAGAAAGATTACTGAAACGATAAACAAATAATCAGTGTTGTGCCATTACGCGTATTTTGATATTGTCGACATGTTGGTGTCGACAATTAGTAGACAATGTCGACAATTCGTAGACAATGTCGACAATTCGTAGACAATGTCGACAATTCGTAGACAATGTCGACAATTCGTAGACAATGTCGATAATTCTTGGACAATGTCGACGATTAATAAACAGTTCCGAAGTATACTAAATATGTTAGCTTATGTCTAAAATCCACTTGATTTTAGTAATTTGTAATTAAATTTTGTTATGATGTATCGCTTTTAAAGATTGAGTTGTGTATCACTTAAAGGTCTCTTGCCAAAAAGAAAAAAGACCCCGAAAAAATTTATTACAAAATAAAGTTTGACAAAATTAATCGATGGTACATAATTAAGCTAATAGGAGGCTATCATACATTTAACATAAATTTGATTAAGCATTAAACGCTCTTATTGTAATCTATTACATTTCACTTAACTGCTTTGCTGTGCCACCTGTGGATTTATTAATTTAACGAACTATGATATTTTTTTTTTTTTTTTTTTATTTATTTTAGTGTACTCCTTATTTATAAAAATGCCATGGAGTCACGATTCAATATACTTACATATTTTAAAATAATCTTAAATGTAGTAGAGTTATACATACTTAAAAAATAAAATTGAATATACATACGAGCATAGTTTATAAAAAAACTAAAAATAATAATACTAATAATAAATAATAAATAATAAAAATATTTTTTTTTTACAAAACGATTCATTTGCGTAATAAATAGAGACCATACAATAAAGCTAGTTCTAAACGATGAACTTTTTAAACTAAATTAAATTAATGTTTCAAATAAAATTTCGATGTTGCTAATTGTAAATAACCAATTTTTTAGTAGTTGGCTAAAGTTAGTAAGTGTATTTGCGTTCACTATGTCGGTCGGTACTTGGCTATATAATTTCGGAGCAGTGTATGAGAAAAATTTTTTAAAATGTTCTTTATTCGGTAGTGGAGTTTTAATTCTGTTTTTGTTCCGGAACATATACGGCTCAGAAATATGAAAATTAATTAAACGATGCCCGCTCATCACATAGTACATTCTTAGTACCTTGAAAACGTAAAGGTAGCGCAGAGGTAAGATTTTTAAATGCACGAACAAAGGAAAAGATGGCGTGGTCCTTGGTAAGTTATTCATAATTTTTAATACTCGTTTTTGGATAGTCACTAGGGGTTTGATATTTGACAGGTAAATACCACCCCAACACGTAATGCCATACTGAAGATGCGAATCAAACAATGCATAATAGAGACATCTTAAAAATTTTAAACTACATATATTTCTCAAATAATAAAACGTTCTTAATGTTTGCCTAAGTTTCATTTTTAAGTTGGCTATATGTTCTTTAAAGTTCAGTTGGGAATCCAAAGTCACACCTAAATATTTGAATGATGTAACGTTTTCAATAGGAACACAAAGAGCATTACAATTAAACTCATTGCAAGCCAGTGAATGAAAAAATATTGGATTAGGGTCTTGGATGGCACAACTAACATTGAAACGCATAATTTTGGATTTGCAGCTAAGAACCATATCATGTAAGTAGAACCATTTCTTTAGCAAACTCATGTCATTTGTAATGTCACATTTTAATGAATTTATATCTGAGCTCGAATATAGAAACGCCATATCATCCGCAAACGCAACCAGACTACCATGTAGTTTCAGATCAAAGATAGAATTAGAATAGATCAAAAATAGTAATGGCCCTAAAACAGAGCCTTGAGGAACCCCAACATTAATGACTTTTTTATCGCTATGTATTTTGTTAATGCAAACAGTTTGAACACGGTTTTGAAGATAGGACTGAAAAAGAGAAAGTGCCGAACCTCTGATACCTATATGTGATAACTTATCTAACAATATTGCATGATTGACTGTATCAAAAGCTTTTGTTATATCAATAAATAGTGCAGACACTTTTAGATTGTTATTTAAATGATGATATATCGGAGTAAGAAATGAAATAAGTGCTTTTTCAGTCGATGATTGTTTTATAAAACCAAACTGCCTTCTATCCAAAAAGTGTATTCTTTGAAAATAATTGAGCAATCTGAATTTAATAATTTTTTCAAAAATCTTCGAAAATGTATTTAATAAAGTAATTGGGCGATAATTGTTAAGATCAATTCGTGAGTCCTTTTTAAATAATGGTTTAATAAAGCCAATTTTTAATTTATCAGGAAACACACCCTTTTCAAAACATAAATTAAAAATAAATTCTAAAATGTGGGTAATGCTTAAAATAACCTTTTTTACCAGTGAATTTGAGACCCCATCAACTCCACAAGAATTAGAGTTTTTCAATTCATTTACTGCTGACAGTATCTCTGATTCACTAATTGGAAAAAAGAAAAAACTCAGATTGCTGTTTCGCGACAAAACCATGTTATCTCTTACAACATCTTCAATAATAATATTTTCACGGTTTTTATTTATAATCACATTGGGAATATTAATAAAATGGTCATTAAATATGTTCGCAATTTCTTTTGGGTCAGTTTTAATATTATTTTCACCAATATCAATGGCTGTTATATTACTTATGCTGGGTTTATTATTTAATACATTATTAACAATTTTCCATTTTGATTTTATATCTGTTGCTGCCTCTATCTTATTTTTCAAATAACGTTCTTTTCTCAGTGGAACCAAGAATTTAATCTTAGAATTGAGCATACCAACTTTTTTTTTGAGGACATCATTATTTCGATTTTTTGATAGTTTTTTAGATAAACGATTTCGATGATTAATCAGATTTAATAACGAATCGCTCATCCAAGGCTTTAGTTTAAACTGACTCCTTTTAATTTTAACAATTGTTTTAAATTGATTAAGAATAAAAATAAATTTACCAATAAAATTTGAATACGCGATATTAGGATCTACCTCAGTAAAAACTTCACTCCAATCACTAGAGCACAAAGCCTCAGAAAGACCATCGTAATTAATTTTTGTTTGATGCATCGGTTCGTATCTACGACCTCTTATTGCTTTATTTGCTAACTTTAAAGTTAAATGAATAGTAGTATGATCAGTTACAAATAAATTCAAATTTTTAATTTCAATAGAAAACTGTTTACAAACGGTTCCAGAAAAAACATGATCAACGCAAGTATTTGCACTTGGTCTAGTTACACTGTTAAGAAGAGACTCCAGCCCAAACGAAGAACATAATAATAAATAATCATCTTTTGTACGTGAATCCTTCAACAAGTCTAAATTTATATCACCAAGCAGGATTTTATGTTTCGATTTATCATCATATAAGAAATTCGATAATTGTTCCAAAAAAGTGTCAAAAGGACAATAATTAAATCTATAAATTAAAATGAAACAAACTTTTACATTTCCAAGTTGAATACAAATTTTCATGATATCAGCTGATGTAAGACTTACTAAAAAAACATCGTAAATTAATGATGATCTAACAAATACAGCTACACCACCAGCTCTATAATGGTCATTACAATTAGCATGGAATGAATAACCGTCTAAACTATAATTAGATATTTCACCACTCGAGATCCAAGTCTCAGTAAAAAATAATAAATCAAAATCCAAATTAATCGCATTAATATTTGTTAAAAATGTGTCAAGATTTTTACGCAAACTCCGAATGTTCTGCAAGATAAATTTAAAATTAGTCATTATAGCAAGAAAAAAAGATAAACCAAAGCTTAATAATCAAACTATGACAAGCATGTATGTATATAAGTGCACAAAAAATAAAATAAAATAAATATTTAATAAAAAAAGTACTAGCTCTACTACCATAAAAAAACATTAAAAATCTAAAATAAAAAAATGTAATATAAAAAAACTGTTCAACCCTCGTATTACTGAGTTTGACAATAAAAAAATTAAGTGTCAAAATTAATTTTAAACAAAAACAATCACAATGAAATGGTAAGATAAAATTGAATTTAAGAAAATAAAACATAATAATACTTAAATATAATATATTGCAGTTTATACTCCGTACAAAAACATCAGGAGCTTGAGCTGTCTTCAATTGGATGGTCATCACTTTTAAGCCGAAAAATATCGTTCATGGAATGAATACGATGTACTACGGAATCAGCTGATTTTCGTAAGTAGATTTGACCTAATTTGCACCATAAATATTTATACTGAAATTTTGTTTTGATGTTTTTAGCTTCACGATACAGCATAGCCTGGAATTTAGTGAGATGTTGCATAATGAAGATACGCTGCGCTGGATGTTCTTGTGGTAAGGCAACATTTAAATCTTTGGTGTATAAAAACTTTTTCTTGCGCATTTGTGAGAGAATTTCATTTTGATGTTTTACAGATTTTAAAGTCACAATAAAGAAATTATCGGATATAAATTTTGTGTTTGTTTTATTTACTTTTGGATTTTTACCGATTCTGTTAACTTGTTCTATTGAATTTATGTCTTCTGCCTTGATGGAATTTAATACTTTACTTATTGTGTTAACAATCAAACCCTGAATGTCGCCATGTTTCATGGGTAATCCGGTGATAGTGATGCGAGAAGAGCTCGTGATTTGATTCGGTTTGTCCAGTTCAGCTTCCAAACGATGAAGTTTTATATTGTAATCTTCCAACTGTGACTCTAATATGCCAACTCTAGACATTAGTTTTGAGTTTTCTGCTAATAATGTAGATACAGATCCTTTTAGTTCTTCCACAGCCGACAGTTTCAGATTAATTTGTTTCAGTTCGTTCATTATATCGCTTAAACTAACATCAACATCTGTATCACAACACTCGGGTTCTAATACAGATTGGCTAGCTGTGTCACGGCATAATTCACATAGCCAATTTGCTGATCTATCTTTGATGCTACGTGACAGCTCCTCAGAGATATCAGCACACTTAATATGATAAACATTTTGGCAAGAGCCACTACATTTTATTCCCGGGTAGCGAGCTTTCGAGATGCTAGTGGAGCATTTATGGCATGAAGCAGACATAATTTAGAAATTAAACAAACGCTCTTTGAGTTATTAAATGTCAATTATTTGCGCCAAAATGTGCGAAAAAAAGGAACACTACACTTTATCACACTAAAATAGTATTATTAATAATTTATTTTTGATAGTTTTTATAGATTGATTTTATATTTTCTTTATTATTACAAATTTAAACCACTAATATTTATTTTATAAATTTTTCTTTTTTTTTTTTTTGCACACACATAGCAGATATTCACACCAAATTCGAATCGTTAAACAGGCTTATTCGATTATATTTATTTAGGGCAGTATGCAATTAAATAAATATCGAATATAATGATGTTACGTTGGTATGTATACTAAATTCGATAACAACAAATTTATGTCAAATTAAAATTGTGAAAATTGTGTTTGTCAACAGGTAGGTTTTTCTTACATTATTAAATTTACTCTACTTTTCAGATATGCAACCTTTTTTTTTTGATAAGTGATCAGTGTTGTTTGATGACGTTTTAACATACTCCCCACCTTGAAAGATTATCTTTCAATCAATTGGGAGTTTGGCCAGTTTGTGAATTGGTCGTCTGAAAATTCCATGGATTGATTTGATGGTGACTACCCGTACTAAGCCGTCCTCGCCGGGATGAACATCGCTGACTCTCGCTACATGCCATTTGGTTGGTACTAGATTATTTTCTATCACCACTACCAGATCTCCAGGTTTTAAGTTGGTTTCTTCTGATTGCCATTTTCGACGTTGTTGGAGAGTGTTGAGGTAGTCGCTTGAAAAGGTTTTCCAAAATCTTTGTGTAGTTTGCTGAATTACTTGCCATTTGTTGAGACGATTTATATTGATATTCTCTATGTTTGGTTCTGGAACGGCCAATAATGGTTCCCCAATTAAGAAATGACCCGGGGTTAAATAATTCAGGTCGTTAATGTCATCTGATGCGCAGCATAATGGTCTAGAGTTTAGAACTGCTTCCACTTGACAGAGTAAGGTAGAATACTGCTCATACGTGAGTATAGACGATCCGATACATTTTCGTAGATGCTGCTTTGTAGATTTAATTCCGGCTTCGTATAAGCCACCCATGTGACTTGCCGTTGGACACATGAACTTCCATTGAGTGAAATGCATTAATAGGTGACTGGCCACCTGTTCATTACATAGTTGTGATTGGACTTGCTTTACTAGTCTCTGAAGTTCCTTATCGGCTCCTACAAAATTGCTGCCATTGTCACTATATATGGTGACTGGATATCCTCTTCTGGCTGTGAAACGGCGGAGTGCTGCAATGAAAGCCGCCGTAGTCATATCTGTGACTAGCTCTAAGTGCACAGCTTTGCTTGCCATGCATACGAACAGCGCAATGTATGCCTTTTGTATTTTTGCATTCCTTATCGTGGATGTCTTAAGCATAACTGGCCCCGCGTAATCAACTCCGACGTTTTCAAAGGCTCTCTTTGGGTTTAAAACTCTCGCAGATGGTAAATTACCCATTAATTGTTTAGACGCTTTAACTTTCAATTTGAAACATGTGACACATTTGTGAATAAACTGCTTGACTAGATTACGACACCCTAAAATCCAATACTTTTGGCGAAGGTGAAACATCATTATTGAAATCCCTCCATGTAAAGTGTACTGATGTACGTCAGAAATTATTAACGCAGTGATATGATGGTTTCCTGGCAAAATAATTGGATGCGTTTGGTCGTATGATAAGTTGGCATTCTGCAATCTTCCACCCACTCTTAAAATGTTCTTGTCGTCCAGAAATGGATGCATGGACGCCAGTCTACTATGGGATGAAATTTCTAGACCTGCTGTTATTCGTTTTATGTCTTCTAGGAATGAATGATTTTGTGCTTGCCAATATAACTTAGCTGAAGCTGCCCGAAGCTCGATGGTTGTAATCGGCAACCTCTTTCTTTGATATTGGTCTCTAACCTTGGTTTTAACGGCTTGAATGAATCTAAAAAGATAGCAAAAAACTCTTAATAATTTGCGCCAAGATGAATATTTTACGATGATGGCTGCAACACGATCTTCTTGATTGGGGACTTGTGCTGCCAATATTTGTACTTCCGCGGATTTTTCTTCAGTAATAGCTTCATTGGAGTGATATGCACTTTTCGGCTTCTTCCATGAATCCTCACTTGAATTTAAAAATTCTGGGCCTTTCCACCAAATATCGAGATCTTTTAGTTTCGATGGATGGACACCTCGTGATGCATGGTCGGCTGGGTTTTCTTTAGAATTAACATGCCTCCATTGGCACTGTGGCAATATTGTGTGGATTTCTGATGTTCGGTTGCTGATGAATGTTTTCCATTTTCTCGGTGAGGTTGTGAGCCAGTGTAAAACCACCGTGGAGTCAGTCCACGCGATGATTTTTGCTTCTGGTATACACATTGACTCTACAATGGATTTTAATAATTTTGTCACTAACAAGGCTCCACATAATTCGAGCCGTGGCACTGAAAGTTGCTTAATAGGAGCAACTTTAGTTTTCGCCGCAACTAAACGTGTTTCGTACGTTCCATTAATTCCCTCTGATCTGAAGTAGACAGCGGCCGCGTAAGCTTTTTCGGAAGCGTCGCTGAAACCGTGAAGTTGAAGATTATTCTGGTGTACCTTAACTAGCCTTGGTATTTGGATGGTGGTAACATGGGTTAATGCACTTCTAAAGTTCATCCACTGAGCTGTGATGTGTGGTGGTAATTGATCGTCCCACGTCAGTTTTAGCAACCATAGACTTTGGAATAATATCTTCACGATGATTATTGAAGGCGCTAGCAATCCAAGAGGATCAAATAATCTTGAAGACTCTGATAATAATTCCCGTTTTGTTGCAATGAAATCTTCGGGTAGGTCTACTTTATAGCACAGAAGATCTTCAACAGGATCCCAGAATAAACCCAGTACCTTTAAGCAGCTTTGTTCATCGAGATTTAACGGACTGATTTCCTGATAATCGGGGTCTATTCCTTGCAAAAACTCACGAGAATTGGATTTCCATTTTTTGAGAATGAAACCACCCTGTTTCAACAGATTGACTAACTGATTTCGACATTCCACTGCTTGCGCTAATTCATTAGCTCCTGACATCACATCGTCTACGTAGAAATCATTATCTACAATTGCTGCGGCTTGAGGGTATTGTGATCGATGGTCGTTTGCTAGTTGCTTTAGGGATCGGATGGCTTGAAAAGGTGACGATGCTAAACCATAAGTTACGGTTTGTAATTTGAAGTGTGTTATTGGTTCGGATTTTGATTTACGCCATACTATCCTTTGGTAGTCTTGATCTTCAGCTGCGATGAGAACTTGCCGGTACATCTTCTCGATGTCCGACGCAAAAGCGATTGTGTGCTTTCGGAATTTGACCACATTAGAAAACAATGTGTTTTGAAGGGTTGCTCCTACCATAAGATTGTCGTTTAATGACACACCTGAACTGGTTCTGGCTGAACCGTCAAACACAACTCTTAATTTGATTTTCCCTGATGACTTCTTCACTACGGCATGATGTGGAAGATAGTATGTATTCTGGTTGTCAGTTTGCATTTCGGTTTCTTGTATAGGCTTCATGTGCCCCAATTGAAGGTATTCATCCATAAATCGGCAATATTCCAGTCTGAGTACCGAATTGTTATCAAACTTTCGCTCCATGGCTCTCAATCGAGATGTTGCAGCAGAAAGCGAGTTTCCCAGTATTTGGTGATTTGGCTTAAACGGCAAAGTTACTACATATTTGCCTTCCTTAGTTCGAGAATGGGTGGTTATGAAGTGACTTTCCATGAACTTCTCTTCTTCAGTGAGTAACCGGGTCGTTTGTACTTCCTCCACTTCCCAAAATTGTCGTAGCGCAAAATCGATGTCGGTGATCGCAAGATTAGTCATGATAGACTCATTGCATGTAGGCTTGATTTTTACCTTTCCGCAAATAATCCACCCGAATATTGTGTTTTGGGCAATTACTCGGTCATATCGTTTTAATGTTTGTGGTAACAATATTTCGAAAAACTCACCGGCACCCAATATTATATCGATTTGGGAAGATTTCGTATATTCAGGATCAGCTAATAGAAGATGTGTAATATGTCGGTAAACCTCTTCATTCGTTGCGTATTCAGGCGTATGTCCGGTTAGATTTGGTAACACTAATGCGTGACATGTTAGTGTTTTGTTGTTAGACTGTCTAGACTTAATTTGTAGTTGAACACTGCCTCGGGTAAATCCTGCTCCAGCTTGTGCAATACCAGTAATAGGTATTCTAGCATGAGTCTTCGGTATTTGAAGTTTCTGAACTAAAGCTTCTCGTATTAATGTTACTTGTGAGCCTGAGTCTAGCAAGGCTCGACATGGGTGGGAAACTCCAAATTTGTTTTGTACCAAAACGATTGCTGTTGGTAATAATGATGATTGGTTACTACTTGATAAGTGTCTGGACGAATTAGTTGGCTGAGTGACCAGAGCACTTTGATTTAATTGGCTTCCTTGGAGCGGATTGATTAATTGACTGGCTTCTTGATTGGTTAAAGACTCGAGTGTAGTGTCGTTTGAAATGGACTTCTGTGCAATGGTATTTTGGTTTGTGACTAATCGTGGTTGATTGATATCGTTGGTTGAGCATGATGGCATCAAATCATTGCTGTTCATGCAACAAGATGTTATTTGACGATGACCGTCCGGTTGTGGTTTTGTAACCGCATTGATATGCAGAAGAGTGTGGTGTTTTAAAGAACATTTGTGACATCGTTGGTGTGAAAAACATTTACTCGATGAATGCCCCGGATTTAAACAATTGAAGCATAGTAACTTTTCCGCTACAAATTCTCTTCGTGAGTGAATGTCCATGGCTTGAAATAATGAACATTTAAATAGTTTATGATTATTTCCACATTTACAGCATGCCAGTTTCACATCCGTGGATATTGTGTGGGTTCGCAATCTTGTTGAGGGTCTCAAAGTTTCCTGCTTGTCACTAATTATTTTTAGTTGTGACATCTCCAAAGAATCACAACGTTGTGTGAGAAACGCCAGGAAACATTCCTCAGTTGGAAAGTCCTTTCCGATACTGTGTTCTGCCCACATTCTCCGCGTTTCTACGTCAGCCTTTTGAAGCAGTATGAAAATGACTAACGAATCACGCCTTTTAGTTGATTCATGGAGAGCTGTTAGTCCCCGAAGAATTTCATCAGATGTGTCGCATAGTTTGCGCAACTGGTCGACAGAACCTTTGGTAGCTGGAACTAGATCCATAAGCATTTGGAAATATGAATGTGCGATGTGTCCCTTTTTGTCAAACCGGTTGCACAGTTTCTCCCACGCTTGGTCGTAAGTTACATCTGTGATTGGAATGTGTTCGATGGATTTGGCAGCTCGGTCACCTAAGCAGCCCTTTAGATATTGAAACTTCGTGGCTTTACTTAGTCGTGCGTTATTGTGTATTTGTCCCACGAATAAATCTTTGAAAGTCGCCCATTCTTGATACTCTCCACGAAACACCGGAATATTTGCTCTCGGTAGTTTGACTTCTTGGTTGCCCTTCTGAATTTGAGACAATTCTTGAAGAAAAGTTTTTTGATGAGCTACGAATTCTCCCATCGTATCGTTCAACTTTGAATCGTCATGGTTTGTATTTGTTGCGGCTGGCAGAGCATGTTCGCGCAAAAATGTTTTAAACTTCGACTTTGCTAAATAGTACGGTTCTTCGCCTTGAGCATATTCGCTTTGTTCACCAAACTCAAAAATCTTTTCATCAGCTCTGTTGAAATGGACCCAACTTTCTTCAAGGCCTTCTAGTTTACTTTGAACAAAATCGAGACTGAAAGTTTCGTCAAGCGCATTCGCACACGTGGCAAATTTTTCCAAAATCATCACTTCTCTCTTACGATTACTGATAAATACATCGACTTTCGGCGCCATTGGTAGATTAATTTGTGAACCACGGTTTGTATCTAGCCCACAAGCTTTATAAGCCACAATTCACTCTCACTTTTAATACTTTAATATTAATTAACTTTAATGTCACAAAATGGTGGTTGATTGTTCACAAATTTAGTTTTGCACACTCAAACACACTTAAATTATAATCACTAATTTTTAATAATATCTTGATTCCCGTTATTTTACGATTCGTGCTCAGAATCCGGCTCGAAGGACCATGTCTAAAATCCACTTGATTTTAGTAATTTGTAATTAAATTTTGTTATGATGTATCGCTTTTAAAGATTGAGTTGTGTATCACTTAAAGGTCTCTTGCCAAAAAGAAAAAAGACCCCGAAAAAATTTATTACAAAATAAAGTTTGACAAAATTAATCGATGGTACATAATTAAGCTAATAGGAGGCTATCATACATTTAACATAAATTTGATTAAGCATTAAACGCTCTTATTGTAATCTATTACATTTCACTTAACTGCTTTGCTGTGCCACCTGTGGATTTATTAATTTAACGAACTATGATATGCACACACATAGCAGATATTCACACCAAATTCGAATCGTTAAACAGGCTTATTCGATTATATTTATTTAGGGCAGTATGCAATTAAATAAATATCGAATATAATGATGTTACGTTGGTATGTATACTAAATTCGATAACAACAAATTTATGTCAAATTAAAATTGTGAAAATTGTGTTTGTCAACAGGTAGGTTTTTCTTACATTATTAAATTTACTCTACTTTTCAGATATGCAACCTTTTTTTTTTGATAAGTGATCAGTGTTGTTTGATGACGTTTTAACAGCTTATTATAACTATAAAGATTAGCGAAAATAATATTATTTTATTTATTATTTTATTTAAGTAAGAAAATTCCCAATATAAAATAAATATATTTTAGCTTAAACCTTAAAATAAAATAAATGTTAGAAATCATCATTTAATAACTTTTTAAACGTTATTTTGAACTAATCAGAATTGCAAGCATGTTCGAGTAAAAAAAAAGTAAGGATTGTTTTCGAAAGCTATGACGCACCTTAATGAACACAACTGATACCCATACCAAACAATTTTAGTTGAATTTTGTAGAATAGAATGGTAATTAAGAAATGTATAAAGTATCTCCGATGGTGATCCACTGTAAACGTGAAAAGTTTTTTTTATCAAAATGTGTCAAAGCGTGGCTAAACATCAGATATTGAGTGGTAATACCTGAAATCTTAAAATAAACAAACCATTTAATCATATAAATATTTTCATTATCTATAGTTATAATAAACTAACATATTATTCGGTATGGTACGCAATATTTTATCAATTGTCGACATTGTCTACGATTTGTCGACATTGTCTACATTGTCGACACAACTTTTTTAATTGTCGACATACATTGTCGACACGTGTAGACAATGAATTGTCTACGTCATGTAGACAATACGGCACAACACTGCAAATAATCATTTGATTATTAATAGTTTGCTATAGTCCCTCAAACATAGAAACCGTTCGTTGGAGAACAAACTACCAGGCTGGAGGCCCATTTAACAAAGCCCAGTCGCAAACGGAGCCCTCTGGATACCTGGTGACCTTAAGGTGTATGTGGCCTCAGCTCCGAAAAAGGATCTCTGCGCAGGTGGACCAACTATTTCTCCAAGACCCCGAGACCTGCACCCTCCACAGGGCGGAAACAAATCGAGAGAGCTCAATCGGTGTTTAGGATTTTGAGGGGCATGAGAGCATCACCAAGGGAAATGGAATTTGGTGTACAATGCACTAAACGCCGGTTTCCTAAAAATCCTGGGAGAAAATCCAGGACCCTCTCCATCCTGCAGAGATGCGGGCTAGTATCAAAGGCGCGTTAAACTTATAGCGTGCTCTGATGCCAGATCAGTGAATCTTTATAAAAAGGCTGTAGCGGAGGTAGGAGAGGTGTGGCAAGGCACGAAAATGGCGGCTGTAAGCAGAGATGAGATTCCTAGCAGGCCAAGAGCACGCGTCTGGTTACCAACCGAACATCAAGCCCTTAAAAACTCTTAGAGATTATAATAATTAGCAATCCCAATCTTCCGACAGGAAACTGGAACATCGTGAGGCAAGAGGATGCCAAGGGGGACTCCAGATTAACTAGTATGGTAATCAATACGGAGACCTGAAGCCGCTTGCCGCGAAGGAAGTAATCGACTACGGTTTCGGGTCGATTACTCTTAAAGTAAACAAAAAGGACGAGGCTGAAACACGAGAGAACCATGGCCCGTGCACAACTGATGCAGTTGCACAAGGATGAGAGACCGCTCAACCAATGGAGCTATATTTGAGGGACTATATCGCAAGAACCCATCATAGAAATAATGTGAATTAAAAACTAGAATGTTGACTGTTTTTAAATAAGTTACAGTATTCATATTGCAAATTACTATAGTATTATAAATACTTGTCAATTGCAATACGACTACTGTTTATATTAATTTTGGTGTACTCGTATACACAAAACTAGTTTTATATGTTTATAGTCACTATAGCAATTAATCAAAGTTGTTTACTTATCGTGACAGTCATTTTTTGGGCTGAGCTAATCTAAGCTATCATGATAGTAAATTTTTCTGGGCTGAGTATATGAAAACTATTATGATAGTTGATTTTTTCGGGGCTCAGAGTAAAAAGTGTCATGATAGTTGAGATAAGTGTTGCCATCGCTTTTTTTGGGATGAATTCTGGGCTACATCACATACATCTTGGACTAATACTAAAATATTCTATATATATCAGTAAATAGAATGTTATTTATTTATTGATTACAATTGAATTGCAAATAAACATTTCATTATTGTTATCGTTTAAAATCAAAAGAATCTACATTAGGTTTTCTAAGTTTTTTTCAATTAAAATTTCTTTATAACCTTTCAAGATACTAATAAGTACTGTAATTACTTTTAATAAGTACTTGTAATTACTCGTGCATTTATTACACCATATTTCCGTTAATGGAACAACGATATACTTCTAGGCTCGTACTTATCAAGCGATAAGTATGGAATGCAGCTTATGAAACAATTTATAATGTTATTAGGAAATATTATAAGTTATAGGCAATATCTGTGTTTACCTTATTTATTAATTTCCAATTATTATTGCATTATCGAACAATTTCACTGAATTTTCACTATTCAACAATATAGCTCAACAATTTTTCAATGTAAATGTTAATTATCAAAACGATAAATAGTCAGACACGTACTCATGAATGTCCGAGTATTAATTCAATATTAATCAGATTTTATGGTTTGATTAATATTGAATCATTTAACAAAAATTTACTTTAGTCATATCGATAATGCGTGTTTAAACTCCGACGTGGTTATTTGTCACCTATGATTCAACAACCGAATCATTTATTATCATGTCGCCACGCTTCATTCGTACCATCTATGCCATTCCAGCTTTCAGTAGAAATAGCAAGTAGTTCTCGTATAAGGTTTGCATCAACAATTATCAAATAAACAATCGTTAAAGCAGGTAGCGACTGATTGCTGAAACAGCGCTGATTATATCATTCTACATTCTTTCGTTGACCCCAACCAACGAACCGCTTACAAATGCATTGTTTTTACATGAAGTTAGATTAACCATAGTACAAAGTATTTGTTTTGCAAAACTTTGTCCATGAAATTAATTATGGACGACTAATTATGTACATGTATAAATACCGACGAATGAGAAGGCGGACGAGCTTGTTCGTCAGGGTACAAAAGAATCCTGGAGATGATATAATGCACAATAGCAATTCGATCGTATCACTTACTGTCGCAGGTATGAACATTTATAAAGAGCAGAAAATAACAGTACTCTACTTGCTTTGCTGCTGGTACAGAAATATTGATGGACACCCCTTCTAAGTGGTAGTACAATTTGCACAGATACGAAATAACAGTATCATAAAAATGAGACAAATTGCTTCATGGTCATCATTTTGAAGAAAATTAAGATTTAGTAAATCTCAGGGGTCACTATTTTTCAGCAAAACTGTGCAAATTTAATATGTGAACACATATTTCTCGTTTATAATCCCTATTATTCTTCCCATGATTAGTTTAATACTGCCATAACACAGTGATGCTATTATCTCTTAATCACTGTTCGACTTAATTTAAGCAAAATTCGAATTGCCAAAGTTCCACTATCAGGTAGCTTCAATAAACTCAATAACACATTGAAATTGAATAATATTTAAATTTTGAAGCATTTTCTTTGCATTGGTACTAAGCCAATACTGCTGTAGTACTAGGTATTACTGTTATCATCAAATAACTAAAATCTCATTTGATACCAACAAAAAACTATTTCATACAGTTTCAATCGACAATGTCAAGATATATTCGCGGCTATTTATTTGAACCCAATTAGCAGAATCAATAACAATTTAATCTAAGATAGAACAAATCCCTCTTCCAGTGCCATTTTGAACTAAACGGCAATGTTAAGGTTTGGTTGAGTTGTATCATTTGAGGGAGAACGATGATTAGTTGAAAAGATACTGAATACTAAAAGAGATCCGACTAATGCGATTAACTACCATTCTTGTGTGTGTTGATATAATTGATAAATTAATAGTGAAAGCAATATATTTCAAACAGTGTACCTAAACATATTCGAAGGCTACCATATTATCTCTCTGCTCTCTTTCATTTATAAGATTAAATAGAAATCACCCTATATAATATAATGCTTCAAAATTATAAAAGTGGTTAAGAGACAAATTATAAATTACACTTATATCTAGTGAAACCACTGAGGTAAATAACTATGGAGACATCAAATTATCTTATCAAGTTAACATTGAAAACAACCTAAAATAATTGTAGAGACTTTTATCATTTTCGCGCCACTCATTTTATACATGCCTCTCGCTCATAAAATGTGTTTCCGAAAAATTGATATTTTTAACAGCGTAAAACGAATTGAAACGAATTCTTTCTCTGTTACACACTCAACACTTTTAGTTTTGCTCCCATTAAGTGAGTGAAACCATTTGGCATATATTTTATCCTCGACATTCAACTTTTATTTATTTTACATCAAAATTTACATGAGGTTGCTCATCTGTAAAATGTTATCTGTGTCAAAATGGGGTTTGAATTTTCAAACTAAAAAAAACACGTGGCTATAGACTGGTGACCCCAATATAACTTTATTATTTATATCATTATTATAATAGCACTGTAATTGTAAAATAGTTAGGTAACAAATAATTTGTTATTAGCATGTAATAGCTCATTTAATTGATCTCAATCTGATGTGATTAGTTTTCTTTTGCAAAATATGTATTCTACTCAATATCGCAGGAATGAAATAAACAATTACAAATGGGGTATGAATGGATAATGTCTTTATACATACATTATTCTGCTGAAAAAGTAAATTTTCCCAGAACAAATAACGGTTATAGGACAAAGGGCATAAAGCTTTTATTTTGTAAGTACAAATATATGACAAAGCTCTTTGAGATAATACTCATGTTTTGTTTCAATGGAATCTGAATTAAATTAAAGATATATATATATATATATATATATATATATATATATATATATATATATATATATATATATAATATATATATATATATATATATATATATATATATATATATATATAAAGCTTTCAACATAATAAAGCTACTGTAAACGATATTATCTTTAAATACTCGTATCTTTATGCTACCAATACGTAATTCCATGCTAACAAATACCTCATACCTAGTATTATGAGGTTAGCACAAAATAGAGCTTTTCATATTAAACAAACATATTTCAAACAGAGAATTCTACCTGATTTAATGCATGGCTGAATTTTCATCTTCAAAAGAAAATCCGCTTACAAAAAATTGTATAGCTAAAAAGATAACAATTAAAATATAGAAAAATACAAAAGCTTCACCTTTTTCCATTCTTTCACTTTGAAGAGCACCATCGTTTACGTAATGTGATGGAAGCAAAGTTGTTTGTGTTTTATTTTTTATTTTATTATTTGTGCCGATTAAATCGGGGAGAAAATTTTAATAACCGCAAAAAAACAAGATCTATTGTCAAATAATTCGCCAGTAATATGATTGATTGATTTTCTTTAGGAGGTACGAGTGTATATAGAAGGTGGCGATGTTGAGTGATTAAATTTGATTTATTTACGATTGGAAATTATTTGAAGTGTTGTTTTATTATATATGTATGATCCTTTATATTTTATTTAGGGCTATTTATATTGAAACTTGAAGAGAGTAATTGTTTTCCAGTATAAGAATGGTTTCTGTTTTTATATAATTAAAGATGTTATACCAGCCTTATACGAACTTTTTTTTTAACAGTTTTTACAGGCCATTATTGGCACGTACCGTGTCAACAATCTGACTTCATCGGTTTTGATCACGAGCCAGCACTTCATATTATTGTAAGCAGCCAGAAGATTCCAGATCGCTCTCTTCGCATACCGAAAGGCTAATAATCATCCATAACGAAAAAACTTGATCAGTGACTGACCAGTGATTTGGACGGAATCCTCCTTGGTAGTCACCTACAATTTCCTCCACCAGAGGGGTAATTCTTGCCAAGATAATGTTTGACAGTAACTTGTATGCTGTGCAAAGGAGGCATAACTTCCATTCGTCAGGCATAACTTCATTTCGCCATACCAGTCGAACAAGGTCGAAAAGACAGTTCCACAAAATTAGCCCTCCGAATATCAAGAGCTCTGAATTAATGCAATCAACTCCTGGTGAACGATTTTTCTTTAGTCTCTGCATGGCCATTGTGAACTCCTCATAGGATGGATCCTCAATGAACATCTCTGCGGTCTGTATTTGAAAGTTCACGAACATCTATACATTGATATAATATCTGATAAACATTTAAGAAAAAAATTTGTTAAACTCCGACAGGATACAAACATTGCATTTGTGCTCCAAATAATCCCGAGAAGAAGTAAGAACTGTGTAATCTGTATGAACAAGCAAGATTTAAATTTTATTTAGACAATCCTATTGGGTCTTTGGAGCCCATCCCAGAGGAATTAATTAAACTCTTTCGGGACTGTCGTATGTCTTACAAAACTTTTTAATCACTAATGACGTGTCACGATCTACATGATATTGAACAGTTGCTTGTGGAATTGAAGTTGTCCCTATATGTCAATCCCATTAAAGAAATAATTCGATTCTCATCAATAAACGTTTCAGTAATTTTAGCAATGCGTGAAGTCTGATATTTTTAAATCTCACTTCATGGAAGCATCGCCTTGATAAATTGGTATTTTGATTTAAAAACTTAGACTTTCGTGAAAAGATAACACCAAATCTTAAGTTTTACAACGACAAGTCGATTTTGTTCACATTTCGAGTATTTCACATGTTCATTCGGACACAAACTCAAAAGGTTTGCAAGCTAATTAAAAATAAGTTCACCTTCAAAATTATTAGTCATATAAAAATGTAATAAATTTTCATTCCGTTCGTATACACAAGCAGATTCCACTATCATAAATCGTATTCGCACCTTATATACGAAAAGCAAAGTTTAAATCTAACAAATGAAAAACTTATTTTTTGCTCTAACTTTATGTATATAAGTAGTGTATATCTACATCCTCGTACATAGTTCAGGAGAAAAGAGTTGCACCTAAAAAAGTAATTTCCGAAATATCCTTTGTAATCATATATTTAAATTTAAATTATAATCAAATGAAAAACTTTTCAGTTCTCGCATGAACAACGAATGAGGCAGAGGATAGATAACATTTTTTTCTCATCGTTGGTTTTAAATATACATCACACTCTGAAAGTTGTATCTCAAAATAGAATATCTATGCTTTCTATATACCTCTTCTCTTACATAATATAATATGTAGTCCATAACAATCATATTGTTAACTACTTTAATGCTGCTGCTGGGAATATCATGTGTATATTATATGATGATTTGTTTTTTTACTGTTTTAAGGATTTTTCTGGACATGGCATTTGTGTATATGTACGAGTATGTCTATGTCTGGTGATTATCTAAAGATAATTTGCTTTTATGTAATATATGTATTTGTTTTAGGTACATTAAATTAAATCTGATTTAATTGCTGCTTAAATATTTACCTTGCAGTCAGGTTATGTTCATTGCATATCGTCAGGATGGATATTTAACTGCTGAGCAAAATATAAAGTTATAAATGGGTTTTGGTGCGTCTCATGTCGTTAATCAACGTACGCGATATACGACGATGCTTTGCAATGCTATATTATATGATAATACCATAATCCATGTCTGGGGGATTTTATAATGTTGGTTTCGTTTGTAAAATATACATGAAACATGATATGCTTGTGCATATGTATCATATATGTTGATGTCAAAAAAACTTAAATTTGATGTTGGATATGTACACTCGAAATAGTTTTACAGATCTTTAATTTAAAAAAAAATAAAATTTAAACTTTTGCATTTTACTTTCCATCTCTTCACATACACAAGGTATAACATTCTTTTGTTATCAGCTGTAGCAAAAGAAGAACTTTGCATTTTGTCTAATAAATTTGAAAAAAGGACGGCTAATTATTTTTAAAAAAATGTTGAGTGTCAACTTCGAAACGAAGACGGGTTAGGAGCGGACGAGAGCACGTCGGGATTGAGTTTCTTAAATCTATTTTCGATTGTTTTTCCAATTTGGTCTCGTACGACGTGTTAGAAAAAGACTAACTCCAAGTGGATAAATAAGAAGTGGTTGAAAATCAAAGTGAAAGCCAGATGCAGATTATAGAGACATCACTCTACTCCACGTTTGCTTCTATTGGAACAAAATTAAAATCATTAGTATTTCGAAACGCTGTTTGGTTGTATTTAAACGATAGACACGTAACAAGAGTCGCAAAAGAGAACTATTCCATAAAAGGCAAAAACGTTCATTGTCAGGAAAAATAATGACAGCCTTAATTTCGCTTTCACTTATTGACTGACTATTTGGTGAAGGAAGCACACTTTTACAGATCATTAGTATGCTGATCAACGTTGGATTATCAAAAGATTTTAATTATCGGATCTATTTATCAAAAAAGTATTTATATTAACGATCCGAATTGCTGCCTCATCCACCTTATTGTCTTTTTGGCCATACCGTGTGGCAACAATAACATTTGTCTACGAGGGAGACTATTATATGGTTAAAATAATATAACTTTAGTTGTAAAAATCGTTTCTCTCCTAGATTATGACGAAAGCTTGAACAAAATATTATCACATTAAATTTATACCAAGTTATTTACGATATCGTATCCAAACAACGTTACGTCACATAGTATGTCGTCAAATTGTAATTTTTTGATATAAAATTATCGTCAGCTGTATTATTGTACTATGTGTCTTATCTATACAAGAACTAGCGCGTATTCCATTGATTATCGACTACTATTGTATAGGTCAGTTATTCTTACTAACTGTATGCGAAAATTTTATGGTAGGTCAGAAATTTATTTATTTTTTTAGTTATCAATTATAAAATGCTGTTTATTAAATTGTAAACAGAGTTGACAAGAAATAGTTCAAATGTATCTCGATTTTTTAATATATAGTTTAGCATCGAAGCATTTCAAACTCTTATGCGGTTGTTTAATCGAGAACGATAGACTATCCAAGGTTAAATTCATAATTCGGAGCAAAAATGATATACATCTATAAATCACATCACTGATTAAATTCGAAGATATCTAGAAATTCATAAATATTTTCCATTGATAAAACCATCATGGAATTAAGAACATCGATGCACCATGCTCTGACTTATTTGACAGAAAGCTACGTTAAATTAGTTGTGCTGCGTTTCAGTATACCTCCAAAATCGTGAGAATCGAAAAACTTTTAAGATTATCGGTAAAGGAAACATGAACCAGTCAAATATTCTAATAAACCGAGGGCAAGGTATATTTTCAATAGTTTACAATCCAATTGATAAAGGTCGTTCAATACAAATAAGTGATGGTTCAATCAATTTAAAAAAGATTGAAGTCTCAATAACATAAAATGAAGAAAAAGTGAAGCAGCTAGTTTCGATATTGAATCTCGACCATATCGTGAAACGTTTCTTATTGGAATTAGCTCATCGGGAAATTTTTAAATTTAAGTTTTTTAAATTATTTAATGGACACCTTAAAGAATATTTAAAATATTGTTTGGGTCATCTTGTTAACCTTATAACTTTCTTAACAGGTACAATTATTATTTAAAATATCTGGTTATTCATACAACCAGGTGTAATTACAACATTAGAGAGAACAACATGATTAATAAGCAATTTTTTACCAGAAAATGAAAATTCAGAATCAGTTCATGATCTTGACAAAGCAGATTGGTTTTAAAGCCCTATTGGATACTGACATTGCTACCGTATTAGAATCATAACTTTCATCAAAAGAAGTTAATTTAGGGAAAGAATTTTAGAAATAATTGACACAAAGAATTCTAACATTAACAAGATTGCAAGTTGAAATGCATATCGTTAGACTTAATTATTACCAAAGGAATTTCGTTTTTTTCATGTGCAACAACCCTCACTATATTTTTATCATTTTTCTGATAACTCAAATCAATAGGTTATAATATCAAAGCTACTTTCTCCACATCGTTATATATTTACAATATATCAACAATTTTTCCATTACCTTTTGATTTATCCAAACCGAACTTTTAACAAACAAAAAACAATAATCACCTAAATATTTTCAAAAGAAACAACCACACGAAAATTTAATAATTTTCACTGATAATAATTCACTCAAGAAGCACAAAATTACATCACCAAACACACCACAAAATAAAACAAAACGAAACTTTTGAAAGTCACCACGTAAATCGTTTTATCACCCGTGAAAGTATTTTCTCTAAACGATATTTACTCTTCAACATTCAAACGATGAATGACATAGTCAAACGATACTCCAATCTAATTTATAGTAAAAACAAAAATTCTAAAAACCAAAATATTTTGACTCAAAAGCATGGATTTCTGTAAATATAGGGGAAAACTCGATGTTTATATCGAAGTGTTGCCAGATTATGGTGGTATGAGATGCACATACCAAAATAAATCAACTAAATAAGGACACAACGAAAACATTGAATGAAAATGAAATGTTTTGCGCGTGCTCGCGCATGCGTTTACCATTTGTTTTTTATCACACACGCCACGTGGTTTTCATTCACACACAATATGTTTTCATTCTGTGCAAAATCTATTATTTTTAAGTGGAATTACAGTTTGTTATTGTTTGCATTTAATGTCACAAAATCAGATGACCCATGTCACATTACATACACATATAGTTCTAAAGAAATTGAGTAAAGATTATTTTTTATATTGAAAATATATTTAATTGGAGTTGATGGATCTTTAATCTATAAATGAACGTTTGAAGTGAAATTTATTTATGAGTTTGACAAGGGTTGAACAGTTTGCATCTTTATGTGTAATTAGAGTGCTTTCGAATAGTTATCAGTAGCTCTCGTGGAATGACCGTTGAATTGAAAATTTGATAAAGGTGATGGTCT
This sequence comes from Tipula lateralis, assembly GCA_963932295.1. Lineage (NCBI taxonomy): Eukaryota > Metazoa > Arthropoda > Insecta > Diptera > Tipulidae > Tipula > Tipula lateralis. The sequence goes on along the minus strand of OZ010738.1, from coordinate 23,982,892 downwards.
TTCGACTTTATTGATCGATACTCATCCTTTTCTTCGAGAATGGTCAAGAACACTCAACAGTTTGTCATTATTCTCTACAATGCTGGCAGTTATATTCAATATTAAATATGACATACACTATCTGATGTTAACCATCCTAATGATCAAGACTTATTTAGGATATTATGAAGGTAGGCCTACTTTTATATTCAGTGCATGTAGTAAGCGTACTTTCTATAGATCAAGAGAAGGGTTTCGATCTTCTTTAATACTGTATGGCTCAATGAATTTATCTTAATTACACTATTTAATTATTAATTACTATTTATTACTTTATCGATCGTACAATGGTCACAACAATCTCTAAATGCCACGATTTTCTTAATAAATTGGAAACATGATATCAACTCACATGGTAAACAGATAGTATATAGAATCTAAAACGCACTAGAATCTAAATTGTGTCGATCAGAAAATTTTGGATTGGAGTGTTGTGTGGATCTTCATACCGAGTGGACGTGTTTTTGTCTGCTCGGTGTTTCTATAATTAAATAAAATAAAATAAATGCGTTGTGTGTGTGTGTGTGTAGTTGAAAATTTAATTACAGATGAGTATCGTTATTATATTATATTATTATATTACATTTCATTATATATTATTACATGGTATTATATTTTATTTTATTATATTATATAGTCTGTTCTTGTTTCTCCGTTATATATTATAGTATATAAAGTTTTGTCTTTGTATTCTATATACATCATTTTCATATCCACTTCACAATATTCCGTTGGAAACGATCGCATGCGATATGTATTTCGTTCTATCTCGTTTAGTTACCTCATTCCCCATCCCATAATTCGCTCTTGATATAGAACGCTATATATTCCCCTTTCCTTTAAACAATTTTTAATATTTTGTTTTATGTATGTATCAAAGCATACAGTAAAAGAGATTTTGGAGATTTAAATTTAACGCGATCACTGCCATTGTGCGATCGTTGTAATGGCAACTATATATACATTTAATGTAATTGGCGACTTACATTTTATTTTTATATACGTTGGTATGTGTATTGTGTGTGTTGTATATACATCATTATTTGATGTTGAAAACGCAAATACATACATTACAGTCTACATTTGAACGTCCTATGTATTAATAGTATGTATATAACATATTTTTCGTTTCGTCCATCAAAACTCCTATCCTTCTCTTTCCTATGTTGGTTAGAGAATTTTTGTTTGTTTTATTTTATATTTTGTGCAGGTGTTCACTTGCACGGAAAAAAAAAAGAACAAAAAATGGTTTTAAATATATATATACAAGTATCCCTCGTTTAACGCGGTACTTATACAACGCGTTTTCGATATAACGCGATTTGAAATAAAAATCCGTTTCAGTACAACGCAAAATTTCTTCTTTTATAGCGCAAATCTATTTAACGCCCAAACCACTTTTCATGAGATATAATGTTTGAAGACAGTGAAACAGATCAGTCCTGATCCTGAACAACAAAATGAAGTTTGTTAATTAACTTTTAATTTTTTCAGTTTGTTTTTAAATATTATAATACACATGCTAGTATGTACATACATTTATATCAGTAAATACAGAGAACCTTCCATATTGATGGATTTGCTATTCAAAAGTTTTTGAAATGATGCTTTCATATTTGTATCTTATATCAAATTTGAACTAAAGATTATATCTATAAGACTATTGAGGTTTTAATGTAGTGCCATGTATATTAATGGTAGAGGGGACTGAAGATTATTTAAATACGATCTACGATCACTACCACTATACGATCATTATATTGACGAAAATATATATGATCGGTAAAATTACCTATTTGTTGGCGAGATTTGAATTGGCTAAAATGTTGAAGTTCGATTTAGCAGATGCTTGTTCATATATTAGGATAATCGTGTTTTAAAGGAACGGTTAACACTCTTGATTTTATTTTGTCAATAAAGTTCACAATTTTGCTCTTGGGTGTATATATGTACCACGGTATGTTGTACTCTTAAATAACATTTGTCTTTATTTCCATGGAAAACACTAATTTATTTAAATAATTTTTTCTTTATTCATATAAATGTAAATGAATAAGATTTCTTGAGTGACATTCTTAACATTGGATGGGGATCACTTGACCGGTGGTCTTGACCAGAGAGTTTATTTTACTTTAATAAGCAGCTTCTTTGTGCTGTATAATAATTCTATTACAAACTATTAAACTTTCTGAATCGGACGGCCGATTTGGTGATTTCTTTCATTGGACTGTAGTGTGTTATACAAGAATTCTACTTTTGTGTATGGTGTGATTGATTGTTGTAAAATCTTAAAACGGACATAAAGATAGAATGTATGGAATGAAATGATCGATCAGGTTAGGTAAATATGACCGGACTAAACTATTTATTCATTTAAATAGTTTCCCTTACAAACGAATTGACATTGTATTAGATCATCATATTGTATATAGAAATGCTGTCGGGTCATTACGAAAATTTATACTCCCCACGCGTTAGATGGTGATGGATTGGGAATTATAGGGACACATCTTTAAATACAGCATATGATGAGATGACCCAAAGATGTTTTTAAAATACTCCAGTTTAACTGTTGAGGCGATACGAATACATATGATGAATTTAGAATGGTCCTTACCTATCCAACTAACAATAATAACAAACTCAAATCCAAATGTGAAAATGATTATACTAACAATATATAATAATTTACTAATATGTAGTTAGCAATGACTCTGCTGTGGATTATCACCTTAGTCGTTTCTGTGATTGTTTCCTTTTCCTAAACCTTATATGTTGGGATGCAAGCAGGGACTGGGCCCGCATAATTTTGGAGTAAAAATTCTCAGATATCTATTTGGAACTCTGCTGAATATACTCCAGGATTATGGTAACAATCTCAGATTCACCGTAACTGGTTGGCTTGTACTTCCCCTATCATATCATATCATATCATATCATCAGAAAATTTTGGATTCCGACTGACCGAGGTTCGTATAGATCCACTGTCGATATATCAAAACGCTTCACGTCAATCCAAACGACGCTCTAATGTTTAGGAGAGAATTATATTGCAGTTTTCCATACAGGAAATTAAAAACTGCAAACAAATAGCGTTGTATAGCTATTTCTTGGTTTTGGCCGAGTCATGCAAAAATTCACTCCAAAATTACGAAGATAACAGGTGAACGTTCTATACCAATTTTTCAAAGATCTAATCTGCCATCATTATGACCTGCACTCATATTGGATAAACAACCGACGATTTCTGTTTTAGTAAACGATAGTTGAGGGAATTCCAATCAGTATTGTTGAAAGATATCTCCACTTTGGAGTACAGTGAAACGGTTCATAGACATGTCAAGTAAATAGCAAATACATTTCACATATCTATGGGAAGCCTGGCAAAACAGTCTCACAAGGTTTTAAGAGAGAAAACCTCGGCCACCTTACTTATATATGGTGTTATTAAACTGCACGTACTCCTGTGAGCTGGAGGTCAGCACCATTTAAATTTGATCAGGTTCTCCCCTACTTGCCAAGTACTAAAACACTTATAGAAATGTGCATCAGAAACGGTTTGTAAATTTAGCAATAAACATATTTCAAAATCAAATTTTCCAAAATGAGCCTTTGTGAAATAATAACTTGAACTGTAAAGAACTCATAAGACAACGCTACTGAATTTCAAGCACAAATGCATGAGACCTCTATGTAAAGACGGATTTACATAGAGATTTAATGGTATTAAGGTCGACAGGTGTTTGACCCTAGTACCATTAAATCTCTTTTAATGGTACCTGTCACATGGTATCTGTCCTTTTACCAGTCACATATCAGATACAATCCTACAGCGGCACAAGAAGACACCGTAAAGTGGTGGTGGACCCATGGGTAACTTCAAAATGGGCTATATATTTGTGTAAAGTAACAGGTTTAACAAATTCTAAACCAATCATTTCTCCTTTAGTATTCGTTAATAGAACCAAAGAGATAGCATTCTAGAATTCAGCAAACTCGAGTTGGGGCTATTCACTAGATTTTTCATGAATGAAATTTAATAAAAGAAATCAGTTAAAATATGGAAACTATAATGCAATATAGTTCTTGAACGGAATCACTTCCAAAAAATAAACTGGGAAGTGGACTCTTTTACGCACAATATTCTCTGTCTTGACGCTCTCTCATGTTTGTCCATAAATGTATATGTATATATATATATATATATATATATATATATATATATATATATATATATAACATGATTGCCTTCATATTTGTCCTGATATGGTTTTACATATGGTTTTACAATTCCAAATCCATCCCGTTGCCTACACTTAATATATCAATGTATTCTTAAAAATATTTAAGGTTAATGGCCTAATAATATCAACAAACCTAAAGTGTTGTGTGTTAATTTTTTAAACTGCGTATAAGATGTTTCATATAAGTGGAACGTGCAGTTTGTCCGATCGTTGAATACACAATACGAGTATGTTCTAACTAATTTATTTTGTAACATACGTGACCCACATCGAATAGTATACAGAACATTCATCACACATATGTATAGTTGTTCAAATGTATCAACAGTAGTTGGGTTACGTACATTAGGGGTCGTGGTTATCATCACGTATACGTTATGAAATATATAGGGAATTTTAATTGTTTTTAAGTTGCGATACAAATATATTTTGTTACGGTTCAATACCCGCATTCGTTCCGAATTGAATGTGAGGTAAAATATACCCACACAAGCTAATCGATTCTTAATTCCATTGTCAATATTAACAACTAAATAATTGATGGATTATATAAATTACCAACTAACAATTTATTAATGTGTTTTATAACACCAAATATTATTACAGTAATAATTTATAATTAAATCATAAACGAATAGCTCCAATATTAATTGGTATTCGTTATGATGTGCGGGGAAACATGTAATTTGACCTCAGTTTTACAAACTAAACCCTTGTTTAATGGCAATGTATAGAAGAGATATTGATACAGGTTACGGCAAAATTTTTGGCATAAATTCTTATTTAATTTCCGAAAAGTATAAGTAATCTCAATTAACAGGTCACATACCGATAAAACGAGAAATCGATTTTCTTTTGGCTTTTACACCGGAAGAACAAGTTTTCGTTTTTCCTCGGACTTTAATTTATTTTGTCGCAATTTTTCTTTCACATTACATGTACGACGATATAGTCGTATCTAGTTATATATTTTTAGGTTTTAAATAAAAAACTTTGGTTATTCCTCGTTTTGCTTATATACATCTTACATATACATTCTTTTATTTATAATGTGCTGTAATTTTCATTTATTCATGAAGACAAAACGAAATTTTTATCAGGATTTCGATGCAAGCTATACAAAAAAAACTGTAACACAAAAATATTGGAGATAAACATATACTCGATGGTGTAACAATTTTTCTGTTCTTAACTAAAATTTATGAACGGCTTCTGCACAATTTTTACAGATACAGCACATTAAAACAACACATACACACACATATATTCATATACAACGAAGCAAGCAGAAAGTTAAAGATTAAGAAAATTCAATGCTTTATAGGTTAAGTTTTTAAATTAAATTTGTTGAGCTATTTCGAGTTGGTGCGGTTGAGTTAAATTTATTTATCGTTGCTGGGGAATTTAAAATTCATAACAGACTTGTGTGTATCTAGCTCGAAATTGTATCATATCCATAACATAACCAAGTATTTAGACTAATGTGAAGTTTATGATCAAAAGTTTAATATGCTAATGTAATGAATAAATAAATAGTTATTCAAATTTATTCGAGTCCCTATCCCAATAAGAGTATAATAAGAGGCTTAAATCCAATGTTTTTAAACTCTACACTGAGGTTCGTATGGCCGATTATGGCATCTCTTGCCTTAGGAACTGATGATTCTTAGGAATCCTCAGTTGATCCTTAGGAACTTTAATGCAGAATGTAGATGGAATATGTAAGAGGACAGGAGCACTGGAACTGCAAAATAGTTTACTTCTCCTTGCCTGAACTATGTGGTTACTCAAATAGTAGTATTTCGTGAGTACAACCAGCAAGAACCAGTTGTCGCCTTTAAAGTGATTGTCAATATCTCTCTTCAAAGATAACAATGTCTAAAAAAAGTGGAAAATAGTATTATTCACTATTGAGAAGTTTATTACAAAAGAAAATTAGTATAGGGGGTGTTTAATGGCCCCTAATAAATAATATCAAAGATGACTGAGAACATCTTAGTTCATCATAGCTTTTGATGAACACCAAATTATATTGCAACGCTACCGTCAAAATTAGGCTAAGTTCGTCAGCCAATAACAGATTATGATAAACGCGCATATGAAACAACTATATAAGCAAAACTTTATAGACACTAATAAGTAATCCTAGAGATAACTGCGCAGATGTGTCAAAACTCTCAGTAGTAAATAAATATATATGTCAAATGATATGTGTAGTCTTCTCTAGGATAAGCTGTTATTTTTTCACGTTTTAAAGCTTTATTGTAGATTAGTCTTTCATTAATAAACACACAAATTTGGTAATTGTCATACCTTCACACTAAATCATCATCCAGCATTCAATTGTTTTGTTTCGGCTGCATAACTAGATCCGGTAGTCTTATTCTTAACATATTCTTAACAGTTGTTCCTAACTAACCCGCTTTCCAAGTTGGGCCTCTATGGCAACTTCAGCTTTGAATGTGTGTTAGATCATAGCACTAAGGTACGTACGCACGAAAATATTTCCAAAAAAAATTTCTTATTTTCAAATGGTTATCAGTCTGGCAACTTTAAGAAAATCTGTTTCATCAAATTTACCTTTATGTATGTTGTAAGCTTTATGAAACTTAGCCACCACCAAACTAATTTCCAAAATATGTGAAAGTTGGTGACGAATTATTTCCTGTTCCACCTGTAGAAGACCATGAAACATCCCCTCTAGTCTGTCCTGTTGTTTAAAATTTTGAGAATGAATTGATGCTTCTATGTCTATCTTTTGTCACGAATTTACTGTCAATTCAGAAACGGTTTGCTCATCTTCAAATTTTAAACCAAAATCTGGAATAAAACAGTAATATTAGCTGGAAAATTATATAACTTTAAACAAACAACCTTTAATTTAATTAAATTAATTTCAAATTTCTTACATCAATAATTAAATGTTTTTTACATTAACTTTTCAACTGTGGTGAATCCAGCCCAAACCACAATATACAGGGTGGCTGAGACCAAATGTTACTAGCTTCACTCTGCTGTCATTTGTGTAGTTGTCATTTTTCGCGCGTCAATTTTTTGACAGATTGAAGTTTGGTTAGTTGTTTATATGTGGTCAATAAATAATTATTCTAAATTAATATCTTGATAAAAAATCGTAAGGGAATTCAAACGTAATAGTGTAATTGCACTGTATTTGGGTGGAAATCTACAAACAGCAATAGTTCGTCAGCTCCAGCATTTGAATGTGAATAAAATGTTTGTGTATCGAACCATAACTCGATACAACGAAACTGGTAGCATCGCTAAACGCAACAGAGGCGGTCCTAAAAAGACGGCAACATCAAAAGAAATGATACGAAAGGTGAAGAAACGAATCCAACGAAATCCTCGTCAAAATGCCAATCAATTAGCCGCACGTCTACATGTTTCACGATACAGCATTCAAACCATATTGAAAAATGAACTACACTTGAAGCCCTACCAGATACAAAAAGTTCAAGATCTTACGGAGGCACAAAAAAAAGTTAGGCTTGAAAGAACACGAGCATTGAAGGCCTTGGCCGAACGTGATGAGATTCCAAAAATTGTCTTTTCTGACGAGAAAATGTTCACCATTAAACAGTATGTGAATAAACAAAATGATCGTGTTTGGTTAGAGCAGAAGTCCAACGATAATTTGGACACAAGAGTTGCCATGCGCAAGCAATCACCAGCTTATGTTATGGTTTGGGCTGCATTTACTGCACTCTTTGATGGACGCACTCTTCTGGTTTTCATCGAACATGGAGTCAAGGTAAACCAAGAGATGTACCGCCAAAAGATCCTAAACGATGCTTTGCTACCTTGGGCACGTAATCACTTTGGTACGAACCGTTGGACATTCCAACAGGACTCGGCACCGTCACACAAAGCTCGAGCGACACAGCAATTTTTACAAAATTGAGTTCCGCGGTTGAGTTCATCGAAAGAATGGCCACCATATTCACCAGACTTGAATCCCATGGATTTCTCCATATGGTCCATTTTGGAGAGTAAGATGTCCACTAAAAAATACGAAAGTGTTGATGCATTGAAGTCAGCTCTTGTTCGAGAATGGAATAAAATTCCGCAAGCCCACGTACGGTCAGCATGCAATGCTTTCTATGGAAGACTGAATCAAATAATCAGAGTCAAAGGAGGTTATATCGAGCAGTAACATGTTTTTCATAAAATGTAATATGTTTTCAATATATTCCACGAAATTTCAATAAAAATAATCAAAATTAAAAAAATTACAGCGTTTTCATTTGGTAACACTTAGTCTCAGCCACCCTGTATTTAAGTATATGGTAACAATTCTATCTTTTATTGATTAAATACTCATGTCGATTATATAATTCGTCTGCTTTACTACTGCGGGAGTTCAATCGATTCGCAATTAATTTGTTTTTACATTATAGAAACCTCCAAAAAACTGTACTACTACTGTTATTGTATGTCAAAATTTTAAATTTGAATTTTATATTGGAACGTAGAAAATCGGTATGAAATGTGCATGAAAATAAATTTCAGTTGTCGAACACCCAGTAAGTAAAGATATTTCGGAATTTATGATTGTGATTTCTATTAATTGTTAATTTTGTCCATATTTATAAAAAAACAGTAGGCTCCCAAAACTACTTTGGAAAGAGCTGAAAGCAATTTACCATAGGTGTACCATAGGTAAAGTGAAATCGACTTCAATATAACTCCGGAATTTACATAATTTGACTGCAAGTTTTCGACTACGGAAGTCGTTGAATGGTGTTGGTCAAAATTGTTTTATTGTAATAGTTCAAACAACAGATTAAGTCATTTTCGTCTGAAATATTTAATACGTTATAGGACATTTCATGTCCAAAATCGAGTACACTTTAAATGAGCAAGGCCAAGAAAACAGAAGCTGGCCACTATTTTTACTCCAAATGTAAAATACTCTTATGATCTTATTTAAATATGTGTATAGTAATTAGAGTAGAAACCAAAGACTCGTAGTTTTTCCATAAAAGACAACTCAGTGGATATCCAACTGTTACCATAGCTTATTTATCTTCAAGTTCAGTAATAAATATCCCCAAAACACACTCTATTAAGAGCCGGTCGAAACATCATCGAGCGCACAATAGACATTTGGCAAACTGGGTGCAGATACCTTCTTGGTGTAGACCATGATTTACATTACATGCCAGAAAAAGTTTTATCGAAAGATAATTGAATAATAAAAAATAAAATTAATTTTTTAAGTAAATTTAACAAATTTAATTTTATTTAATTTATATTTGGTTTTTTTAAGCAAAAAATAGTAACTACAACTAATTGATCGTATGAAATCCGCATTCAATTTGATGCGGATTTTAGTTGACATAGTTTGGATAGCGTTTCACTTGCGAATTAAATAATACCTATTTTACGCACTACATTGCCATCATTCGTTTACTTAACATCCGACGTTTTGTATAATATACGAAAACCAGCAATCCGGTGAGTTGTATAATCGACGTGACTATCTTTTAGACTAACTGGGTAAGTGGCAATTTATATTCTATGTCATGTGAAAACAATTAGTTCGTGATTTAGTCTTTAACGATTAATTTATATCTAAATGGGCCTGTTCAGACGAGTATTTACTACATCGCATCACTTCTTCTTTCCTTACCGCTTTACCTACAAACTAATTTTGGAGTGGGGATATTTCTGTTGTATTTTTTCCACAAAATTTTTTATTGCAGCACTATTTGTTATACACTAATACAATGAAAAATCAATATAAACAAATTTAGGGTCAGATTTTTTTTTGTTTTTTTCTTGGTTTATTCGATTTTTACTATTTGATATGTAAACATCAAAATAAATTTTTTAAAGAGAGCAAAATTAAAAAAAATTAATTACTGAAAAAATAAATTGTAATAACACGAAAATTGTAACTGAATAATTTTATGATTATTTTATTTGTGTGGTAAACTTTTAAATTTGAATTGCAGCTGTTTTATAAATACTAAAAATGTCGGAAAATCTAAATTCATCAAGTTTAGAAAATTTAAATGACAATCCGTCGTCGGACACATGGAGCAGACAACATACTCTGATACTAATTCAGGCACTACGAAATTTACCTTGTCTTTACAACCCGTTGGACCCTCATTTCCTGAACAAATCAAAGCGCAGTGAAAAATTACAATTAATCCTTGATGAACTAAAAAAATTTAAAAAAAATGTATCATTGCAATGCATAAAAAACAAAATCAGAACACTACAAAGTCAAATCTCAAGAGAAAAATCAAAAGTAGTTAATTCGAAAGCCAGTGGAGCAAGTGCTGATCAAATATACATACCCAAATTATGGTGTTATAAGGAATTGTCGTTTTTGCTTCATCGCAATGACTGTGAACCAAGTACCTCAAATATTGATTTGGTAAATTTAACTACCATAGGTTTTTCGAAAATTTGTGTTGAAATGAGGGTTTTTATTTTCAGATTGGAGAAGGTGAAATTGAAACCACCGAAGAAGCTAGTGAAAATGAAACACCAAAAGTAAATTTTATATTTCAATTATTTTATTTAAGACATTCTTATGAATTATTACAACGCTCCCATTATTAAAATATTCTGAAAAACCTTTTCTTACAATTTCACCAGTTCTGGAATTTTTTGGGTTTAAACGCCCATCTCCCAACTGCGTAGACATGCTATTTTGATTTTCATTGATATTTTCTTCGCTGTACCATCGACTTCTAGTGATCAAAAAATTGTGCAGTGTGCAACAACATTTTACAATTAGTTTGACTTTATCTTGATGAAGTTTGATGGGTTTCTGAAAAATCTGAAACTTATTGCTCATCATTCCAAAGGCACGTTCAATTGACTGCCGAGCTCGACTTAACCTGCGATTATATGTTTTCTTGTTTTCTTCTATGGTCGTAAAAGGATATGGTGTCAACATATTTTGAGATAGTGGGAAGGCATTATCTGCAACAAAGACATAAGGCAATAACCTTGAATCACCAATAATGGCTTTTGGTGGCAAATATTTTTCTGGCTGTTGCAATATATACATAAATTTCGACCTTTGTAAGACACCACCATCGCTGATCCTGCCATTACACCCCACGTCAATACATATAAATTTGCCGTGTGCATCCGCAAGGCCAAGTAGCACAATGCTATGAGACCCTTTGTAGTTATAGAAGAGTGGGGCTTCTTTTTTTGATGGTTGGAAAATTATGTGCTTGCCATCTAGAGCACCTAAGCAATGCGGAAATTGCCATTTCTCCTCGTACTCATTCGCTATTTTTAGCCACTCTTCTTTGGTTGTCGGAAACTGAAAAAAAATTGGTTTAGTTTAACTTTTATAAAATTTTAAATGAATATAAAACAATTAATGATTATATTTTCAGAAAAGAAAGACCAAAGTTCAAGATGAACTGAGAGCCGAGGCCATTAAAATGATTGCACAGTCAAAAAATATTTTGGAACAGCGACGAAAACAACCGTTGACAAAAGAAGAAGAGTTTTGTCGATATATTTGTAGCGAATTAAAGCGTCTAAGACTAGAACGGAGTTTTCAAGAAGTAAAATCCAAAATTATTGAACTAGTGAGCTCGAAAATATTAGAGGAGCAAGACATTTTAAACAAAATTTCGCCAAGTTTAACCGAAAGGGGTATATATAAATACCAAAGCCATCAAAGCTCAACTTCAACAGAACCTTCCTCCATTTCTCCTTTACCATTCCCTGCACAACCCAAACCTTTCCAATATTCAACGCCTGTAGAAGATGTTTACGACAACTCTCAAACTTTTGTATCTATGCCATTCCCCTCTAACATAAATAGAAATAAGAACCTATTCGAACATTCATCTACAGAAGAAAATTCATACGACCACTCCCAAAAATGCACATCTTTCCCATCCTACTTCAAAATAATTAAAGCAAAAGAAACCATTCCTGAAGAACCACCTCAAAGATCATTATCCTTTCTTCCAGAATCCTATTCATCACCAATTAATTCACCATTAATTCCAGAAATCAAAACAAAACAACAGCCAACCATTTTTGAACATTCTTCCCAAACATCAACATCTATTTCATCCTACTTTAAAATAAATGAACCAAAAAAAAACATTTCCGAAGAACCACCTCAAAGATCACTATCCTTCTTTCCAGAATACTATCCATCACCAAATAATTCACCATTAATTCCAGAAACACATTTTTCTGCAATTCCAACTTTGCATAAAATTAAACCATGTAAAATTGAAATTATAGATAACAGAATTATAAAACAAGCTGATCCGCAAAAACCGTCAACATCGAAAGATATTTTGCAAATGGCGATAGAAGTTATCGACGACTTTGAAATTTAAAAATAATATGACTAATAAATTTAACTTTATATAAATATAAATTTATTGTTTAAATTACCTTTAAAAATTGATCTTTTAAATGTTTCACTATGGCCTCACACACCTCTAGGATTGCTGTTGATAGAAAAGATTTCGACAATTTACTATTGTAGTCCAATTCCATAAAGCTTTCTCCTGTAGCTAGAAATCTAAGTGTAACTGCTAATTTTTCCTTTGCAGGTATAGCATTCCTCATGACAGTATCCTGCTTTTCTATATCCGGTCTGATTAGCGCCAAAATAAAATTAAAATCTTCTTCGTCCATTCTTATGAAATTTTTAACATCTGTCTTATACGGAGTTAGTTCTTGCATAAGGCTTTGAGTGTTACCAACTGTTTGTCTGGTCTTTCGATACGGCTTAACCCAACACCTTTTTCTTTTAGTTTCCTCTGTTTCATCAATTTCATCAGCTAGTAATAAACAAGCGGCAGCTGATAGTTGGTAAGCCATTACTCGATCATCATCGTCATCATCATCTCTCAAAAATGCAGCATCATCATCATTCGACAGATATGCCACATCATTATCAGGAAAAGCTTGCTTATGGGATACACTCGAACCTGGTGTTTCAAAATGATAACTCATCACTTTTTTAGGATAAACACTTTTATACACAAACTATTTATTATATGTCTAATATTTTTATTAATTTATTTGCAAAAAAAAAATTCAAAATATTATTTGGTTTAGAACCTTTCACTTCGAAACATCAAAATAAAATGAAAATAATTTAACACATACATCTATAAAATACAAATGGTGTCGATATTTTTATGTTTGCGTCTAAACGCGAAATGTGTGTAATGTTGCGATGTAGTACATACTCGTCTGAACAGGCCCAATAAGTGTAATATAGCAAAGCATCCTAAATATAGAAGCAGCAAGCATCGAAAACGAACTTAAAAAGTTTATACCCCATATTAACTAACACATCAATAAGTTGTGACGTCATTAAAAAAATAATAAAATCGCCCTAAAGTTCAAATTTATTACTAATAAATTTAGGACAGTGTATAGCAAAGAAAAAATAAAAAAGTATTTTTTATTTTTATTTTTCTTTGCTGTCAAAAATTGTTTACATAATTTTTATAGGTTATACCCGTAGACAATAATAAATAACTTATTATAATAGAACGTTTATATTATAATTAATATTGCATCTAAATAAATGAACTTTAATAAAAAAAACAATTCAAATACTTAAAATTGTTTTAAAAATTCACACTGTTAAAAATCGTAACGACTTTTATGATGCCATCTTGTGTCGAGTATAACAATTGAATGGAAATAAAAAAATTTTAAATAATTTTTGAAGTATTCAATTTCATTAATATGTTTGGGTATTTTAATTGTGTACTTCGTATTATCGCATTAACAATATGCTTTAAAATATCAATAAATACGATTTATATTATTTAAGTTATTAAGTGCCATCTCTCATCCAATATTTGAAGTATATGTTTCTTTTTCGTAGTTCATACGTCATTGATCTCGTTTTATATATTTTTATACGCGTTTAGAACCAATTATAACATATACATGTATAAAAATTAAATAAATCAAACCTTTTTTATTTTTATCATAACTATTAAAATAATTCGTATTATCATTTGGTTTTCATATATGTTATATGAAAATGTTTGATTTAAATTTTGATATAAAAATAATTTTCGTTTTCAGTATTTTTCATTCATTAAAGTTGAGTCAAAAATCTTCAATTTTACATTGGTTCTTATGGAGTGTATGAAAACCTAGACCCAATAAATAAGCTCGATAAATTTAAAGGATCAAGCATTGCTGCTTGTATATTTGAGATGCTATGAATATAGATACGACACTGAGACTTAATAAGGTCACAAGTTCAAATCATTACTGAACTTATCATTATACTGCTCACACTTATATGAATTTTTGATTGGGGAATAAAACTTAAAACAGGCAATAAAATTTTAAGATGAAAGCGATAATAAACTAAAAATATATATTTACTTTCTATGCTGAAAGCTTTGCTTGTTGGCTATGTATAAAATTGTTGCCGCTGTTGTTGTCATTGTTATTTTTAAAGATCGTTAGAAAAACAGTAAATAATAATAGCTTTGAGGTCGTGCTTTATTCACACATACACACACATTTTAGTCGTTTTAAAAAAATTTATATTATTAATAAAATAAAGTTTTATAAAGATACTCAGACACCAAGAGCTTTTTATTGCAATTTTCCAACTTGATTAGTTATACTTAAAGCAATCGTTGATTTTATTATTTCACGTTGTATGTACACAAGCGGGTAATAATTTCAAACCCATAAACTTCAACACTAGAAAATCCATTAAATTCATCCTTTTCAAATTTGGATGTATTGTTTTATATCGTATATCATGTATATAAGACACAACAATGTATAAACAAAATTAAACGATTTCATCCCCGTCAATCTATCGTACATATCTAGCACACAGTTAAATTAGGATCCATAAATTTTAATAAAAATAAATAAAATAAATTGGATATTTCACCAAGTCGACAGCAACATACATATCTAAATCTATATATGTGTACAGGGATACTTCGTACCACGCGATATGTTTTTTCATATTTAAAGTTTGAAATGTTCACTTACTGAACCCTCGAAGTTCTTAGTGTCGTATCTTAAGTGCTCTAATATTCAAACTTTGAAGTCACATTACAAAAATTAATTGATTTAAGGACGAAGAGTGGAACAAGAAACACGAAGCACTACTATATTAAAAATTCGACTATGCCACAACATGAAACACAACACAACAGCTAGAATGACGAAAAAATATGAAAATTTATACGTGTTGTGTGTTATCTAAAATCATTTTTGTAGAACCTCTTTCTTCATCTCGGTCTTATGTAAAATAAAAACGAAAAAGTTGAATACAGTTGGGAAATTTTTATTTTGTTATTATTTTCTTGGCGAGGGGAATCTCAACAATATTACGCAAAATATGGTATATACTTTTATACTGTAAATGTGTAAATTGCTGTCGCAAATCTATTCCTACATACATTGTGTTTGTTTGTATGAAAGTTGCATACAATTTATAATTCTCAAGATTATTTTAAAATTAAATTGAATGTGTATATTTTAGGTTCAGAACTTTTGAAACTGATTTTACTGGTTTTCGAAAGTGAGCTGCGCTTTTCCTGATATTTTCTGGCTTTTTTATCAAGTTGTTGTATATACAGATAATATTTGTTATGAAAGAGATCATCCATTGGAAATATCTTATAATATCTGTTGAGATTCAAGTATGTTCATTACTCTTGATAATAGTGTGGGGGGTGATATTAAGTTAGGCCTTGTTCCAGTCAATCAGCCTTTAAATCTACGTCCACTTTTGAAATTGAAATATGTTGCAATTGCGGATGAAGTGTACAGAATATTGATCGGACCCGTTGTCGTATACGAATGTGAGATTTCGATCTTGAATATGAAAAATAATAATTTGTTTTGCTCTTGTAGGTCTTCTTCAAATACATGAAACATGGAGGCAGAAATTTTGTTACCATTTATAAATATTTTCAGTTGGTTAGAAATTTTATAAGTTTCTCAATAATTGGAAGGAAAGCGACATGTTCATTCTTACAACCAAGCGTAATGATGAAATCCCAACTAATACACAAACGTTTATACATGACCATAATACAACCAAAGACAAATTCACTTTCATATAAGATACCAACTGTATGGATCTTATCAGTAGCTTACGGGACACCTTGTATAGGTGGTACAGGCATCAATACAGTTGGACATGATCTTCTCACCACAAATGAATCGAATCAAATTCATTTAATTGCTTACCTTATTTCAACCTTGCCTATTGATTAACTTTGCTTTTATAAAAGACGACCGTCATTAATCAAGTTTTTTATTTTTACCTTTCTGTTTTCATTTAATCAAGTTACTCTGTTTGTTTACAATTTAAGTGACATCTTCATTTCCTTTTTTCCATATATTTGGTTGTTGATAGTAAAAGTGATGAGATTCAAAAGAAAACTAATTTCCGGAATAGACATCACATGTACTTGTCGTTATAATATATGTAGAGTGAAAGGTTTGTTAATGAAATCCAAACGTTATTTCCCTTGGAAATTATTGAAAAAGAAAACTTGGATTATTGCTCGACTATCAATACCAAATGGAGAAAATATATAGGATTTCGCAAATATGTATAGCAATAATGATAATTTAACAAACTATTACTAAAATGATAGATCAATTTAAATGTCAAGCGCATCTATTCAAAATACTTATAAAATATTAAATTCATCAAATCGCACAGTGGTTGGTACTCAAATTCGTATCGTTAAAGTTTCTATCGTATAGTTAAAGTTTCATCGATAGTATAAAGGTAAATTGCTATCGCTTATCATTATCATAAAATGATGTATCATATTACCTCTGAAATATGCATGAAAATGATCATAGCTGTAATGGTCGTTTCGCGTCTTTTTGGATGATAAGCCAGGTGTTGAAAACACTCCATAACCAAATTTCTTTGCGGTAAGGGTCGTTTACGGCTTCTAAGCATTATTATAATAATAATAACAATTTAGGCGATTATTATAATAATAATAACAATTTAGGCTATCTGAATCAAATAAAATAAATAAATGTTTCATTAAATAAATGTTTCATTAAATAAAATTGAAATATTTATCAGCAACCGGATATGATAGTTTATCATGAATTGTAAATAACGTAATTGTAATTGTAATCGGATATGCAATTATCGCGGGTGATCATTTAAAGGTACTTTTTCAGTTGGGATTTTATGACAGAACACATGTGTTTTGCGTCAGACAGTTATGCTATTTTTGTTCAGTATTGTTTGACATTTCATGAAAAAAGACTTAGCTCCACACAGCGTCTACAAATTATTCAGCTGTATTACAAATCAGCATTATCATCCACATAATCAGCCTATTGAACGGATAATTTGATATACAGTACATAGCCAATGAATTAGCAACTTTTGATTTTCTAAAATTCCACTATTCATACAATCAATTTCTAGAAAGTTTATGACGCAAAAACTTGAGGTCATACATACCGAATTGGATTACCAAAAACATACCGCTATTGGATTGTCCGGGGAACTCTCTGGATATGAACAGGAAATGTTTGGACTATTCCAAAGAAGCAGTTATCGAAAAAACACATCACAAACAAACAAACTTTGATTCAGGAAATTGAAAAGCTATGGTTCAACGACCCACTTATTAAAAAACGTATAGTAATCTCGACAATGCCACAAAAAGTTGGAATGTGGCTTAAGAATAAAGGAATGTGGAATAAATATTGAACAATTAATATTCATTAAATGTTATAAACATTTTAATAAAAACCACTCGAAAGGACCATGTTAGCCACAGTTCCGCCAACAATTAAAGAAATAATATGTAAAAACCGATTGTAGCATAATGGTTAAAAGAGTTTTTCATTACGCCGCGGTCACGAGTCCGATTCCCGCCGTGGACCGAAAATTAACATACACCGGATGACATAAAACGCGAGTGTGTCTAAAAATATTCGTCGGGTTGATTTTTTAAAAATAAATCTATAGTATGACTGTAAAAACTACTGAATAAAAATGATTTTTTTTATTTTTGAAAAAAGTACCGAAGTAAAGTAATCAACCGCACTCATTCTATGATAAGACTACATACGAGTATATGAAATTTAGAAACTCATCGTTTTATTAAGAATAGTTATTTCACAAGTTAAATTAATCATACGAGTAAATGACAAACGTTCCATAAAATTGTAACCATATAAGAAACGTTTGTGATATATGATAAGTTCCAATAATACATTAATAAAAGATTATCATACATGTACTTATAAAACCAATAAATAAATGAATGCATAAGTCAAAAAGCAGTTAAACAATACACATATTTATTTACTACAATTATTTAAAAAGAAGTTAACCGTCGTGATTCGTGAATCATTTCACTACTATCATTCATCGATAGTAGTTCACATTGCTCGCCAATGCAACAAATCCTGTTGATTTAATATAATGTATAATCCACGGTGTCCTTTAGTAAATATCAACAAAACTAATAATATACCAGCACCAGAAAATATTTATCGCAATTTGGGCGTCATCACCAGAAGATTAGGAAATGAATACACTGCAAGGTATCCAGAATTCGCATTTGAAAACAAACGCATCACTAGTTTTAATAATTGGCCGAGCAACTCAAAAATTCTTGTTAGTGATTTGATAAAAGCTGGCTTTTTTTATCTGGGGAAAGACGATAAAGTGGCATGCTTTGCTTGTGGAATAGGTCTAATGGATTTCGAAGATGACGATAAACCAATGGAGGAACATATAAAATTTTCAGAAACAAATTGTGAATTTATTAAGCGTACTTTGGCAAGTAGATTGTAATAAATAACAATATAACCTACTACAAATCATTTAAAGTAAATGTTTATTTAAAACAAATCTAAATTTGTGTTTTTTTTATACTTAAAATTACTTTCATTACTTAACTTTATAAAATCGATGCTTCGATTCAAATTAATTAGTGGCTATAAATCGTATCGAACTACATGTAACCAAGAGTGTTTTAATAAATAATACTGATTTGACAAAACTTTCTACTTTTGGCATCACTCTTTGGTTCATTCCGCTCCTCTTTGGATAATTAATACAGTCGAACACGGTTTGGGCAATGGTCGTAGACAACAATTAAAGATAAAATAAACATAAACATTTCAATTTATGAAATATTGTTATTCACCCAATGAAATTGGTGTTTTAGTCATTCCTTAATCAAATGGATCATTAATTTAAGATGATTGGTCATTAAACGAATAACTACTAAGGCCGCATCCAGATTCCAAACGATTGAAAATATTCAACTAATATTCACTATTTGTAACAAAAATAATTCATCTAGTGACATCTCATGGTGTATATTTCAAATTGTAAATAAAATTTTTCAGCTTTTGTCCATTAGATGGTGTGCAAAATATTAAGTTAGCGCTGCTATTGTAAGGTTTTAGTTTTACTCAATCGATTAAACGAACATATTTTAGCTTTTGTAAGGTTTAATATTTTATTCGTGCAAACATGGAACATTAGTAAGATAACTTTTTTTACAAATAGTTAATTCATGGATGCAAATTACTATCGTTTAAAACAATTTTGGATTTAAAGCAAAAACTACTTCTGTGTCTACCTATAGAATTTATTTAAATAATGGAATTATATAAGAAAAACAATGTGTGCCAATATGTCCACCTCAATGGGCGATGTCCATTGATTACATTTTTCATCCCTTTTCTATACATTTCACCTTGTATTATTAATCTTGTTAATTTCTTCTCTAATGTTCCAATATAATATTAATAAAACTTACTTGTAAGAAAACTTCATCAAAAGAAGGAGGCAGTTAAATCAGGCGATCGAAAGGGCCATTTCCCACCGTTATGTTAGAACCACATGCTACAATTACGTTTACCACTGATTGTAACAGCTGAATCATTTTACCAAATTGTCCATGGTTCTATTGTCCAATCCTTCCTGAAACGAACGAAGAGCCATTCTACCATTTAAAACATTTATATCTTTTATCGAATCAACATTAATGTTTTTTGTTTTATAGTTTATTTCCAACTAAATAGACTAAAGTGATCGTTTTGATGTGAATTGAGACTTGAGTGTGCATTTAAGACATTTCCAATCCTTAAATTCATCGAATTACACTACTTCGTAAGCTTTACCTATACCAATTTGACTTAAAGAACTTTTAAAAATTACATAATTTCTGCGCTTTTTAAGGAATCGTGAATAATTTCGCAGAATGATATAATGTAGATTTTCTGATGACCCATCGAACTCAGGGATTATTTTTAATGGTAAGCTCACGTTTAATTCTGCCATATTAGAAATATTAAATGAATTAATGGGGAATATTAGGTCTAAGTTAGAATATTCTGGCTGCATTTCAAAACCTTTATCAGAAAGAATAGTTTCATTTAATTCACTATCACATTCTGTTTTTAAATCACGATTTTCTAAATAATCGTCGTTTATATAAATATCGGCATTAAACATAAATAAAAATCAAATACCCACACATTACGACAGTTTGAAAATTTGAATTTTGAAAAATTTCAGAGTTTCTTCTTATTATGATGTTACTATGTCATGTTGTTGTGGCTGCTATCGCACACTTAGACCGGCGATTGGTCCGTTGTGATACCACTCTATGTACGGCTATAGATCCGAGTTTTCGTAGAACCATCTGCGCATTGCATAGCTCCAGTTCAGCCTATAGTACTGATATGGAAGATGGGTCGGCCCATGGATTCTAACCACGACAGGGGATCCAGATCATGTTCATTTTACACCACCGATCGCACCGCTCAAACGATCGAAGGTGGGTGAAAAATCCATTTGCATCTTGCCCCGAATCGGGATTCGAACCCGGTACCTCCCGCTCCAATTGCCGCAGCTTTAACCACTGCGCCACCTGGGCGGTTTTCTTCTTGGATTTTAATATATTTTTCTTTTTTTTAAGTAAAATTTAAAAATAAAATTGCATACCTTGTATATGTTTTTTATAATGACATAATGATTCTTTTATGGAGTGATCATGATAAATCCATTCCCAGCGTTTGTGTCTGACGTCTGTAGAACATAAGCAGCAATACCAATTCCTCCCGAAGGCTTCAATTTAGAACATATTAAGATAAGAATTGTAGATGATGATAATAGTAGATAGAGTAAAGATGAGTAGAATGATAATAATAATTTTTGTTGTAATATATTTTCAAATATACGATGATGAACCGTTTGTTTTTATTTCTCGGTATATACATACTTGTAGATGTAAAGATTGTGATTTTTATAATGATGATGATTATGATGATTATGATAATGATTTTATTTTGATTTGCTATGACCAATAAATACGTTTACTCACTTTTATATATTGCAACTTGTACTGATTTAAAATGTGCATCTCAGACATAATTTCGGGTTTGCTCACATCGGCTTGGGAGCTTCATGCACATTTCACTAAATCAATACTCAATTATCTGGGAGAACAAAAAAACACTTGGACAGCATCATCTTTCACAGACACCAGTAATCACACACAATTTGTTTTACTCCATATTAATTAAATAAACAATTTTATTGAAAGATAACCATTATGTAATTTTATCACTAAAGATAACAAAAGTAAAATAATTAAAAAAAAAATCATATAATATAATTAGAAAATTTAGTAAATAATAAGAAAATATAGTAAATATTAAGTAAAAATGAAAATTTGAGTGTGTGGAATATTTAATTCATCGTCGAATTGAAACAAAAAAAAATTAACTTACCATAAGTGTCCAAGGGTACCCATTGGTTGCTTATGACCGATTCCTGAAAATTAATTGTTTACCCGTAACCCGTTCACACACACTTTTTCACTATTTACCCGCACAAAAAAAACTAAAACTAATGAAAATGAAAAGTAAATTGAAAATAAAAATTAAATTGTAAATGAAAATTTTTATAATAGAATTTCATAAAAGAAAATTATAGGAACTATAAAAAGATAGATCATCTATATCCGATGCGGTTCTTATGGATGAACTCAGTTATCCAATTGTTACTATGCTACGTCATAAAATACGCTACTCCAACCACGCGGTGTCGATAATTCTGTAGCAAATAAGCCAAAATGCTATACTCATTTGTTAGATATTTAGGGATAGATATAAATATATTCTAGTTTGAATATTTATATGAGTTTAAAGGTATATAAGGTCCCGCGAGCCCTGAGTGCACATAAATCCACCAATATCTTGTATCCAAACTCTTTCCAATAAATCCACAGAAAGCTACCGCGTGGAATTTTCCGACTTTTAAATATGGTGGTAGCACAGTTACTAGTCGGTAGCACAGTTACTATGATATTCCAAAAGCTTTTCACACGATAAAATATAAATATTATTATTTTATAATAACTATTATTTATAGACTTTGTTTCACTTTTTTTTTTTAAACTTAGAAATACTTTGCGATCGCTCGGGGTAACCTCTCGGACAAAACTGATCAGTTAATAAATTAATTTAAAAATTTATTTTGGTCAAGGATGTATATGTTCAAGCAAATTCGACAACCTGTTATCTTACTCGTACCTATACAAATACTAATTAAGTACAAATACCATAGAATTACATCAAATCCAAATAATGTTTTTGTTAGCGTTCGTTGACCTTTAATATTATGTAATAATATTATCAACTATGAGTCACGATCATCATAAAAACAAATCAAAAATCTCAAAATTAGAATTTGTACAAATTAACAAAAAAAACGAATCACTTTGTAGTATAACCAAGGTATTATTGTTGTTGAGATCAATTTATAAAAATGTTTTCTTTTGATGTGAAGGAATTTGGAATAGGAATAATTTTTAATTATTTTGTATTATATTATGATTGTAATGATTATGTTTATTAATTTATTTCACATACATAATATCTTTGTTGTTGCATGAATGTAGAATATACTTATATATATTTGTAGTTGATCAAATATTTTTATTAACTTATGTTTATTGTCTAAACTGTTTGTATTTTTTAATTTTTTTTTTTCACTTAACATATGTTTTTACAATTTGCACAAGGTTTACTACTAAACAGTAATGTTTTTAAATCCCTAATTTAACACAAAATGTTTGAAAAATATAGCTTTTGCTAACCTGAACCGATGCCACCAGTGTTGTTAATACCATGAATTGGTCGAATGTTGCACATTTACACGTTAGAATCACTAATTAATCTAAGAATATATCGACAGTTTCAATGATTTATATTTTATTAATATTATAAGAAGTGTTTATAATACAATATTTGGTTAATAATTCACTATAAATTCATTTAACAATTTGTATATTAATTGTATTACGAAAAGAAAGAATTTAGATGTAGGTTAAGGATATCTTTATTAAAATTAGGAATAAGGGAAATTAATTTAGTGTAAATTGTTTAATGAGGTTATTACCGTCTCGGTCCAAAGCTGATCCCAAAGCGAACAATTCTTCAAACTTTTCTTTATACGAGATTTCTAAACCTGTATATACAAACGGAACTAAAGAATATTGGAAACAATATTCGATTAACATTAATAATTATTGTTAATAATTACATTTGCATAGTACTTCACTATACATACCATATTGTCACTTTCAAGGACAGTAATGGTGATTTATGATATTTTTTTCGATTCTACACTGCCCAGAACGTATTTATTTACATGTCCATTCAGGTGATGTCCTATGTAACAGGGTTTGTTACACGAACAAGCGGAAACCATGCATAGTTGACCGCTTATTTTTTTTATTTTTTTTTTTCCCCGGTTTTTACAGGCCATTGTTGGCCCGTACCGTGTCAACAATCTGGTTCCAACAGTTTCGATCACGAGCCAGCTCTTCATACTGTTGTAAGCAGTTGGAAGATGCCAGATCGCTCTCTACGCCGTGGAGCCATCGTCGCCGACAGCGACCTATTCGCCTACCGAAAGGCGGTTCTCCCTTCAAAGATCGCTGTATCATTTGTTTCGGATCAGCACGCAGAACGTGATCGAGCCAGCGTATTCGCTGTCCTTTGATTTCATGCACGATATCAGGAATTTGCATTAAATTCCTGATCTCGTGATTGAAAAGAACTCGGTATGTGCCATCAACGTCGCGTTTTGGGCCATATATCACACGCATGATTCTTCTCTCGAATGTTAGCAGCCATCTTTCGTACTCATTCGTCAAGGTCCAACTCTCACATCCATACATGACAACGGGTCTGATCAACACTCTGTACAGCTTCAGTTTATCCGTATTTGCAACATATTTTGATTTCAGCAGTGGACGTAGAGGATACAAAGCCCGATTGCCAGCGGCAAGGCGGACCTTGATATCCTCGCCCACACTATTATCGTGAGTGATGAGAGATCCAAGATAATTGAATCTCATTACTCCTTCAAACGTGTGGTTTCCACTATTGAAATCACTTGCGTCTTGGTCTCGAAAACCAGAGATCAGATATTTGGTTTTGGACTCATTGATTTTGAGACCAACGGAAGCTGAAAACTGTTCCAGTGGATCAAGTATCTCTTTCACTCCGTTGCCATTTAATCCAATCACACAGATATTATCTGCATACGCAAGAAGTTGATTGGATTGTCGGAATAAGATGTTGTCCTGAGGTGTTTCACTTTTACGAAGGATGTATTCCAACATGAGATTAAAAGTATCGGGGACAGCGCATCTCCTTGTCGAACACCAGAAGTAATTACAAAAATTCTCGATAGCCTGTTCTCAACTTTGACACAGCATTGTGACTGCGTTGCTGTCATTTTACACAGATGTACATATTTTTGTGGTATTCTTAAATATTCAAGCGCATACCATAGCCTCTCTCGATTGATCGAGTCATAGGCTTGCTTGAAATCTAGGAATACCTGGTGTACATCGCGAGATGTTTCGTAGTACTTGGAAAGAATCATCCGCAGCGAAAAAACTTGATCAGTGACTGACCGATTTGGACGGAATCCTCCTTGGTAGTCACCGACAATTTCCTCCGCTAAAGGAGTAATTCTTCCCAAGATTATGTAAGACAGTAACTTATATGCTGTGCAAAGGAGAGCTATACCGCGATAATTCTCGCATTTCATGCGATCACCCTTTTTGAATATTGGGCATAACGCGGCCACTTTCCATTCGTCAGGCATAACTTCATTTAGCCATACCAATCGAATAAGGTCGAAAAGACAGTTCCACAAAGTTAGCCCTCCGAATATCAAGAGCTGTGAATTAATGCAATCAACCCCTGGTGAACGATTTTTCTTTAATCTCTGCATGGCCATTGTGAATTCCTCATAGGATGGATCTTCAATGAACATCTCCGCGGTCTGTATTTGAGGGTATTCAAATACAGCTTGTGATACATATGAAACATTAAGTAGATCTGAAAAATGTTCACGCCATGTATCGAGTACCGCATCGACGTTAACACAGAGGTTTCCATCCTGGTTCCGAATGGCAGTTGACCGAGATCTTAAGGAATCGTGCAATTCGGTGATTCCTTTAAAAAAAAACACACGAATTGTGCTCATTACTGAGTTGTTGTACTCTTAAGACCTTGGCCTTCCACCATTCACGCTTCTTCTGTCTACAAATGCGTTTAGCTGTCCTCCTAGCAAGAACCGCCTTGTTTTTCCTTGCAATTGTAAACCGAGTCTGCGCTTCATTGTGGGCTATATTGCGTTGCTCAACAGCAAGACGACACTCCTCATCAAACCAATCATTTTTGGGCTTAGTTTTCACTATACCGAGAGTGTGCTGGGCGGCATCGACAACCGAGGTTTTCACTTCCCAGACACTGTTCACATCATCAGATTGGTAATTGGATCGTAAAATGCTATTGCTGACAAGATCTTGGTATTTTCGTTGCGTTTCTTCATTTATCAGACCTTCACAGAAGAATCGCGTTTTATATTCTCCTGTCCTCCTTGACTTGTACGAAAATGTCCATCGCAGCTTTGCAGCAACCATAAAATGGTCACTGCCTACGAATTTTGTTGACGACCGATACGATCTCACGTCTTGAACAACCCGAGCTCGGTCTTTTGAAATTAACACATGGTCAATTTGGCTTCGGGATGTTTTACGTGGATGTGTCCATGTTTCCAAATGTATGTTTTTATGGGGAAAGAATGTACTTGCCACTTTGAGATCATGAGCGATCGCAAAGTACATCATTCTTTCCCCATTTTCGGTCGCAGTTTCGTGTCAGGAGTACGGACCTATGTTATTACATAAGTCGGTCTGATTTCTGCCAGCTCTAGCATTAAAGTCACCAATCACCAATCTGATATCGTACTCAGGTATAGAGCCCATCAGATTATCCAAATTATTGTAAAATGAGTCTTTATCTTGGGGTTGGCTTACATCAGTAGGCGCATGTACACAAACAATTGACAGGTTGGCTAATGTCATGTGCAAGCGAAGCTTACACATTCGATTATCGACTGCCTGGAAGTCCATGACAGCCTTTTTTACCTGCGGCCCAATGAGAAAGCCAACTCCAAGATTTCCGAGGTCATCTCCACTGTGTAGCAACGTATAGCCTTGGGACACATGGACTCCACTTTTAGGCCATCGAGTTTCTTGGAGCGCTACGAGTTCCAGCCGATACTCCTTCATGCATGTGATAAGGCCGTCCAACGCGCCAGGTTTTCTTAGTGACTGCACGTTCCACGTGCTGATCCTCATTCTCGTATCCGGGTACTTAAGCGGGGGGTCATTGTGATTTAGGCGGTATCCGATTTTTTTGGTTTTGTTGACATTTTTAACTGTAATTGGTTTTTACGGATGCGGGTTGTCAGCCCAGCGATCCAACCAGATTTAGTCGCCTCCTACGACAAGCTCTGGATACTGTGGTGGCATTCTATGGATCTCATGTTTCGTTCGAAATATTTACGAAACATGTTTGCCCCCAACTACAGGGCTCAAGACCGCTTATTACGATAGCAGAATCGCTAACACAGGGATTTTGGGATGGTTAATGTTCTTCGACTAGGTATCAGCAGTGTCGTGTGGTTTTCCCAAATATATGTCAGCCTGTTTTAGACCGCTTAAACAAGGATGAAAAACAATGATACGGAAAAATAAAATGAAAATGCTAAATTACCAGTTACCAGTCAACCTACCTTAGCCTAAATCTACCCACGTTCCAGATCATCCATCCTCTGATTTAATTAACCATTAACTTGAACTAATTCACAGAAGAACAAAAAATTTATGTCAGATTTTAACACTACGGATGTACGTTATTTCGATAGAACGAGCATAAATAAAGTAATTTAACTTATCGCAAAGAAAACAGTAATTAAAAATTAATAAAACAAAAAATTACTTAACTATATAACTACTATACAAATGTATAACTTAAGATTATTCAATTTATTAAGGTACCTTAATACGACGCGATGATAATACCATTTTGTTAATTTGTTTTAACCGTGATACGATGACAGAGGAATCCGTTCACGATGAAATAATTTGCAGTAACTGAAAGTGATGTGTTACTTTTCGTCGCTACTGTATTGCAAGTAGTTGATATAAAAGTTTTTCGATTCACAGATAACCAAAATTAATATTTTTCGCGTATTCGTTTGGTGCTGCAAGAATGTTGTTGTTTCGAATACAGTTTAGAGCGGTAGATTTGCATCAACTATTGCGTTAAGCGAACGTATTAGGTGTATTTATTATTTTTATATCAATTCTTTTTTTCATTAATTAACATTAAACCTTTTTATTAATATTAATTATTATTATTCTTTTATTTATTATATACTTCATCATTAATGCACGTTTGTTAATATGAATATTTACATAGCACCATATATAATTTTACTGTTCAACTCAACTTTAAACTATATCATTTAATTTATTATTTTTATTTCATTAAATTTTATATTCCCGAAATATTCTTTCAATTTGGCTCTGTGAAATCTCACACCAGACTGATCTTTTTTTGTTTCCGTTTAAAAAACTTTTGGTCTTAATACAATAACAACTTGATACCGAACAACAAGCAGTGTTGCATTTAACGCGTTGACTGACATGGTTTAATTTTTACAAATAATCATATGAATCCATAAGTATAGCAAATTGTCATTGTACTTCCGTACAGGTTTATCACTGTTAAAACGTGTTATTCAATCGAATATTTTTCCATTCTTAATTTGCCACGTGACTAACTTCACAAATATCAAAAACGAACATAATATTTATTAATAAAATTATAAATAACGGCAAGAAAAATTGTAAACCTTTCGAATGGACATTCTGTATAATATTACGATATTTTTTGATTTATCATTCCATTTAAGTTCAGCAACAAGCTATCATTGAATGTATATTCGGATTAAATATAAAGGCTTTGGCCTATTTTAAGATCTAGCAAGATCAAAAACAATTTGCCTTAGTTCATCATTTTCGCCTTAAGTCGAAAATAAAATGTTTTCAAAAAATACCTTGTTTGTTATCCGTCAAGCACACTCAAAAACGATAATAAAAATAAATATTACCATTTGTAATTCATTTTATTTTATCTATAAATCTGATAAAGAAAACTTATACATCCAAAATATCAACACAATTCTACAATATATGTTATCTATCTATTTATACTCATAGCATGACTGATAATTGGATAATTAGAATTGGAAATTTATATTATTTGGGCACAGGCAATATTAAGGTACGTGTAAATAAGCATATGTTATAATTAATTAAAACGCATTTAATAAAATTTATAGATACAACATGCATAAGGTGGAAGATCCTTACATAAAATATTGTTCAGAAATAAATCGTTTCGATTCATTCAAAAACTACAAATCAACCGATTGTAACTTTACGCAGCACACACAAGAAGACTATGCCCGTGCAGGCTTTTATTCGACTGGTGTTGGTGAAGAAATTAAATGTAATTTTTGTCACTTAAAAATTAATCGCCTGGTAAAACACGAAGAAAATCCAATCACTTTACACTGTCGTTTAAATTCTTCGTGTCCATTTATACGTCGCCAACAAACCGATAACATACCAATAGATGTAAATTTATTGGATACATTTCTACCAAAACAAATAAAAGTATTATTTTCTGATGACACACCACGTCCTAAATATCCAGAGTATTCAACAATTCAAAGTCGTTTGAATTCGTTTCGTGGATGGCCATCAAATAGTCTGATTCGTGTTATCGATTTGGTTTCCGCGGGATTTTACTATGCGGGTTACGATGATAGAGTTGGGTGCTTTTTCTGTGGTTTGGGTCTATATAATTTTGATGAGGGTGAAATACCATTGGAAACACATAAACAATTACGAAGTGAATGTGTATTTATTAGAAATTTATCGATAAGTGAACCTGACGTGCCTCAAGATGAGACACAAAGTCGAAAAAAAAAATTTCATAATCATATACTAATACTTGGTGCTATTATTATTGTCAGTTTGATTAGTTTTTATAAAGTTAGACCTAAAACTTAGAAATGCGTTTTAAAAGTTGTAAAATAAATTTGCTATTATTTAATCCGATATGAATTGTTGTTTTAATATAAGCTAAAATTAAGTTTTGCAATCTTATATTGTTAAACAATTTTCATTCTTTACCCAATAAGTATCGTCAGATGAATTTTGCCAGTGCAAACTATCTATTATGTTTCTTTACAAACGCGCCTTGGGAGATAATTATTTTTGTAAGTTTTCGACGCATTATAAAGAAAAAGAACCTGTGAGTGGGAGCAAGCATACCTCGTAGATATTTCGAATGAAACATGAGACCCATAGAGTACCATCACAGTATCCAGAACGGGAATATACAACGGGAACACAAAGGAATATACAACACGATTCTCCTGTGAAGGTCTAATAAATGAATAAACGCAACGAAAATATAAGCAATAGCATTTTACGATCCAATTACCAATCTGATGAAGTGAATAGTATTCTGGAAAGTATTGAAAACCTCGGTTGTCGATGCTGCCCAACATATTCTCGATAAAGTAAAAACTAAGCCCAAAAATGATTGGTTTGATGAAAAGTGTCATTTTGCTGTAGAGCAACGAAATATAGCCCACAATGACTCGGTTTACAATTTCGAGAAGAAATAAAGCAATTCTTGCTAGAAGGACAACTAAGCGCATTTATAAACAGAAGACGCGAGAATGGTGGAATGCTAAGGTCTTAAGAGTACAACAACTCAGCAATGAGCACAATTCGCATGGTTTCTTTAAAGGATTCACCGAATTGCACCATTAAGATCTAGGAGAGCTGCCATTCGGGACCAGAATGGAAACCTCTGTGTTAACGTTGATGCGGTACTCGATACATGGCGTGAACATTTTTCTGACCTACTTAATGTGCCACATGTATCACAAGCTGTATACCTGCAAATACAGACCGCAGAGATGTTCATTGAGGATCCATCCTATGAAGAATTCATCATGGCCATGAAGAGACTAAAGAAAAAACGTTCACCGGGAGTTGATTGCATTAATTCAGAGCTCTTGTTATTCGGAGGGCTAACTTTGTGGAACTGTCTTTTCGACCTTATTCAATTGGCATGGCAAAATGAAGTTATGACTGAAAAATGGTAAGTGGTCGCGTTTTGCTCAATATTCAACAAGGGTAATCGCTTGAAGTGAAGAATTATAACGGTATAACTCTCCTGTGCATATCATTCACGTTACTGTCATACATTATCTTGGTAATAATTACTTCTCTGGCGGAGGAAATTATCGGTGACTACCAAGGAGGATCCCGTCCAAGTCAGTCAGCCACTGATCAAGTTTTTTTCGCCACAGATAATTTATTACAAGTACTACGAAAACGTAGCCATGTACACCGAGTATTCCTAGATTTCGAGCAAGTCTATGACTCGATCATTCGAGAGAGGCTGTGGTATGCGCTTGAGTATTTAGGAATAACAAACAAATACGTACATCTGTGTAAAATGACAGCAATGCAGTCACAATGCAGTGTAAAAGTTAAAAACAGGCTATCGAGAATTTTTCCAATTTTCTGGTGTTCGACAAGTATATATGCGCTGTCCTCGATACTTTTTAATCTCATGTTAGAATAAATCTTTCGTAGAAGTGAAACATCTCAATACAATATCTTATTTCTACAATCCAATCAACCATTAGCATATGCAGATGATATAGGTATGATTGGATTAAATGGCAACGGAGTGAAAGAGATACTTGATCCACTGGAACAGTTTTCAGCTTCCGTTGGTCTCAAAATCAATAAGTTCAAAACAAAATATCTGATATCTAGTTTTAGAGACCAACACGCCAATAATTTCAGTAGTGATAACCTCATATTTGAATTAGGAATAATGAGATTCAAGTATCTTGGATTTCTCATTACTCACGATAATAGTGTGAGAGAAGATATCAAGCTTTACCTTGCCACGTGTAATCTCACGATAATAGTATTGGAGAGGATATCAAGGTTCGCCTTGTCGCTGGCAATCGTGCTTTACATACTCTACGTCAACTTCTGAAATCAAAATATCTTTCAAGTATGGATAAGCTGAAATTGTATAGTGTTGATCAGACCCGTTATCATGTATGGATGTGAGAGTTGGACCTTGGCGGATGAGTACGAAAGATAGCTTCTAACATTCGAGAGAAGAATCATGCGGGTGATATATGGCCCAAAAAACGACGACTTTGGGCCACTATAATATATATATATATATATATATATATATATATATATATATATATATATATATATATACATATATATATATATATATATATATATATATATATATATATATATATATATATATATATATATATATAAATGTATATATAAATATATATATATTAATATATATATATATATATATATATATATATATATATATATATATATATATATATATATATATGTTATACAAATATTGACAGATAGTATATCAATTGATAAGATGTTTATATTGCGATACAAAAATTGTATATCAAGTACATAATATTATAGCTCGGTATTTAGTCTTGTGATATGTTTATAATATAAAACAGTTATATTTAAAACTTAAAATAAAAATCATATAAAGTATAATTTAACCTACGTACTTTATAAATATGGCAGAGGAAAGTATCCCAGTCAACTTTAATTCAGAACAAGCACGTAAAGATTCATTTAAAAGCTATACATCTTCCCAATGTAAGTTTACGGAAAAAGTAAAGGAAGACTATGCACGTGCTGGATTCTATTGGAGTGGTAATAATGAAGAAGTGAAGTGCAATTTTTGCCATTTTAAAGTTCCATATCTCGAACAAAATGAGGAAGATCCAATTGCACTACATTGTCGATATAATTCTACGTGCCCACTTCTCTGCCGTCGGGCTACCAACAATATACCAATAAATGGAGAATTATTGAATACATTTTTACCGCCTCCACCAACATTTGTAGCAGGCTATCCACGACCAAAATACCCAGATTATTCAACAAGTGAAAGTCGGATGTTCTCGTTTCGTCGATGGCCATCGAATAATTTCGTACATAAAAACGATTTGGTATCAGCAGGATTTTTTTATGTGGGTCCCGGTGATATTGTTTGTTGTTATTTTTGTGGTTTAGGCTTAAAAAATTTTACACGGGGTGAAAACCCACTAGAAACTCACAAACAAATGCGAAGTGAATGTCAATATATTAAACATATATCAGATCGTGAACCTCTGTCGCATACAGTGAAATCAATTATTTCTAGGCCGTTCCAATATTTTTACTCAAGGTTAGTGAAATAATTTAAGATGTTGTGTCTTCTACCAGTGATTTTAATGTTTTGGGTACATATTTTTACTGCTACGAAATGAAAATGTTCAACAGTATCTTCGATAACATTTATTGAAGTGTGAGACTTGAGTCCTATTGTCATTGGGTTACCACCTGCAATAAGCACCAATATGTATTAATAATACATAAGATCTCGGTTGAGGAGCGGTTAGTTTATATTTTTATATTATATTTGTTAGTTTTAGAAATTATTTTAGTTTATCAAAAAATATTAAAATTAAATATTTGTAAAATAAAAAAATGTTAATGTAGGTTAGCGTATATATATTTTTAAGGTTTTAATAAAAATAAATAATAATTTATAAATAATAAATTAAATAAATTAAGAGGTTTTTATTTTTGAAATAATTAGTACATTCTTATTGATATACTATTGGATGATAGCTTTCAAAAAGTTTTTGAAGAGGTTGCAGAGTACTATAATTAAGACTTTGGTCAAGAGTCTTGACGTCAGAATCGTGGAGTAAATCTGATTGAATCACTAGACAAATATCGAATTATTTCTTTATATATAGATATATACAAAACGACTGTCCAAACGCCCATAGCGTAAAGTGATAGTCGTTTTGTATATATCGATAAGCGTTAGCGTGTGATATACAAAAAATATTATTATTGTATATTTTACGCTAATGCTTAACAAATACAATAATAATATAACTATACAAAATATTTAGAATTGCTGTAATAAACCACAACATACATTGGGTGGCTTAAGATACAGAAACTTTTGAAGTTAGATGTAGGAGAGTATAAAATCACTGAAATTGTGTTTTGAATGGCAATAAAAATTTTTGGCAGCAGCATAATGTGCACTATATTATTTGGCCGGAAAAATTATATAATTTTATTATATAAAATTATATATTATATATATTATATATATATATATATATATATATATATATATATATATATATATATATATATATATATATATATATATATATATATATATATATATATTATATATATATATATATATATATATATATATATATATATATATATATATATATATATATATATATATTCTGTGTTCTCTATATAAAAAGGCATAAGCAACCTTTGGAAAGAAAAATATTCAAATTCTTATAAAAGCTTACAGATACAGATTTCCACTTTAAAGTTATTTGTTGTTTGTTTTTATTTCTACAATCTGTTTCGGGGTTCGGGGCACTTCCAATTCTCTTGCGGTTCGGTTATTTACACCCTTGCCTTACGCCACTACAGCCGAATCGAGGACGTACGGCTATAAGTCCAATTTTCGTAGTAGAACCATCTGCACATTGCACAGCTCCATGACAGCCTATAGTACTGACTTTGAAGATAGGTTGACCCATGAATTCTGCATTTCGACAGGGGGTCATAAGTGTGTTAATTTACACCACCAATCGTAATCGTGCGGTTAAAAATCACTTTTGCATCCTGGACATATCGGGTTTCGAACCCGGATCTCCCGCTCTAACTGCCGCAGCTTTAACCACTGCGCCACTTGGGCGGTATAAAGAAAAAATAGATTTGTCAAAGGGATTCAAACCAAAATAATTCAAAATTTAGTTATCAGTTAATGAAACGTTCTACGATTAGAAACACTTCTTTTGTAGTGACTATGATCAGTTTAACACCCAAATATATACAATTGACTTCACTATCATATATTCGAAAATATCTTTTCTTATCTTTTCTTATCAAATGATGAATAAATACTATTTTAACCAATATCGGTGAACTCAATTTGAAAACATAAACAAACTTATTCAATTTGAAAACATAAACAAACATTGCAGTTGCAAACATAAACATACATACTACTTATGAAAAATAAACTCACTTTACTCACCGTTATTAAAAAAAAAAGTTTTAAAAAATTAAAACAAATCCTTTCTTAGTTGCCAAACTTTCGTCTTGTTGATCATAAATATTTAACAGAGTTTAGCCGATTAAGCTAACGATTGATACATATTAGTATTTAGTTTTAATAAAAAAACAATATTTTTGCTGTGACTTTGTCTAGTTTTGAAAGTGCTTGGATTTGAATAAATCTTAATCTTAAAATAATTCAATCATTTTAATTATTACATTCAACTTACAATTTTTTCAAACCATCTCACTCAATATGAGCCGTTTAATATACCGAATGGTTAACAAAAATTATTTTGTGATTAAGTTTGCAACTAGTTTCACTGCATTTTAATATAAAATGTTTATTTTAAATGAATTATTTAACACTTTTTTGTTAGACAGTTTAACATGTACTTAATAGTTTGTTTCATATGCAACACTCATCTAGCTATACATTATTGACTAGTTTCTACTAAAATAATAACATTTTCATCCAATTAAAATATAAACTTAACAAACAATAAAATACAAGATAAACGTAAAATCGAGATGTTATCAATTGAAAAATATATATTACAGTATGTGCAAAAAGTTTTGTTCCATCATTATTTTTATAATTTATTCTACCAATATATTTGGTTTTGACATTTTTAAAAAATTGTTTTATATTAAAAAAACTATGGATTAGAGGCCGTAAGCGGCCCTTACCGCGTCTCAAATGAGATCTTACGAATCAGTTTTAACGATTGGTGCACATTGTAGGTGGTCAGCCCAACGAATGTTTTTACATACAATCGCGTTTTTAAGTCATCCGTTTGCATGTTCATTTTTGGCCAACGGCGGGAATCGAACTCGAGACCGCGGCGTGATAAGAAACTCTCTTAACCATTAAGCTACATCCGGCGATTGTTTTATATTACACTACTGATTTAATAATTTTGTCATTGATTACACTAAAGGTGCCTTTAAGCTGAATTCATACTTCAATTTCTTCGTTCATTCATTCATTCAAACAAATTGTTCGCCCAATCGTAGTACTCCAAAATGACAATTTTTTGTTCGAACATTTTGTCACAAGAGATAGTTTAACTTTAACTTTTTGTCTGAACGAACATTGAGGAAAAGAGACGACATGACACCAAAATGAAAAAGAAGCAAATAAAAGCCACGTTATTCGGAAACAAAATGCATTTGATGTGTACGTGCATTTTAGTTAGTGACAAAATCGTTCTGAGAATCGTTCTGAAATTTTACCATAGTATGAATCCCCAAAACAAAATTACCGAATGAATGAATGAACGAAGAAATCGAAGTATGAACTCAGCTTTATGGTTGTGTTCGTTCATTCATCCGTTCGTTATTTTATTTTTATGATGTATGGTTGATGAAAAACTCGATTTTGTCGCTACCTATAATCAGAATATTTAAATTTTTGACGTTGTTAGAAAACAAGTGCATCATTAAAGTGTTTGTTTATTGAGTTAAAAAAATTTTTTGATGATCGACTGTATATAATTGGACCCACACTCCAAAAATTTCAGGATTTTGCTACGAATCCGATAACCCCAAGAGAGAGACTCTCCATAACATTACGGCCAGAAAAGAATATAATATTAATGATGAAGTACTAAAATAGTAACGTTTTAATCTTTCAATTATTTGGCAAGCGGTAATAGCATGCCGTCATTAGGTAATGGGTACCGCTTTATGTACCGTACCCATTATTATACGAGAGACAACCAAATCTAATTGGGACCATTTAAGATCGTTGGTTTTCCTCAAATTGGAAATTACTACGAGGAAACACATTTCATCAGATTTTTTTTTTAAAGTGGAACTTCCCCAATTGCTTAGGCGCTATCGACGGGAAACATGTAATTGTCCAAATAAATCATGGTTTATTGAAATGGTTTTTCTTGTTAAATTTATCTGTAATTTTATATTTTGCAGGCGTTTCCAAATTCAAATAGCGGGTGTTACAATTATAAAAATTCACATAGCATTGTGTTGATGGCTGTCTGTGACGCCGATTATAAATGTATATTTGTTGATATCGGCGCATCCAGAAGAAACAACGACAGCGGCATTTTAAAAAAAAGTAATTTTGGGGAAAAAATTATAGAGAAATCTCCTTCGTTGCAGCTACCAAGCCCTGCAATACTACCGGGCAGCGCCATAACTGTGCCTTTTTGTTTCATTGGAGATGAGGTGTTTCCGTTACTGCAAAATATAATGCGCCCATATCCAGGGAGGCAATCGATGCCCTTGAGCAACGAAAAAAATATTTTTAACTATGTAGATTATCAAGAGTCACGAGGGTTGTGGAAAATGCTTTTGGAATTTTAAGTACGAAATGGTGTATTTATAGAAAGCCCATTATAGCTAGTAGAGTAACCGTTGAAAATCTTATAAAAGCAACAGGTCAGGAAAGTCATCAATACTTTCAGAATGAACTTGTGGACCATTAC
Source organism: Tipula lateralis (assembly GCA_963932295.1). Classification (NCBI taxonomy): domain Eukaryota; kingdom Metazoa; phylum Arthropoda; class Insecta; order Diptera; family Tipulidae; genus Tipula; species Tipula lateralis. Next base: position 23,945,464 of record OZ010738.1, on the reverse strand, counting down.
TATAGAAGTGGCAATCTGATTTTGAGAAAATGGCGTGCCGATTAAAATCCCACCGGATTTCAAGATATTGAACGAATGGGTTCGAATAACGTGGTTTGTTTTTGTTTAATTATTTTGTTGTTTTTTTGTTTTGTTTTATAATGTTTTTAGTAAATTTAGAACAGTGATACACACCTTTGCCGCATACAAAAAAAATGGATCAATATTTTGGCAATGGCAATTTGGGCACTGTAATCTTTCACCAAATCTGCTGATTTCTTCTCATTGTTTCAAGTAAATCATCTAGGACTGGCTGTACTACTAGATCCTTCTTTTTAAGTGTTTTTCTCGCAGACGGAATTGACGAGGAATGCATAGTATCATCAAAATCGTTAGTAAATTGTAGCTCAGATTGTTCATGTTTTGATGTTGATGGTGTGCTTGTGCAAGTGGATGTATAGTGGGCGATGGTCTAGTCATTCCACCATATAATTTACTATTGGTCTCGAGTTCTATCCATTCTGCCGTTTCATCAAACAGTTATGGATTTTGATTATGTGGATTCTGGTCCAAGCTGCCAAACGCTGGCCTTTAATTTTTATATTTATATATAAAAGGAAACCAAAAATCTATACCGGTCGTATATGATGAATTTTTTAAAGAAATCCATTCTTCGTACCACCCATTTATTTTTTTATTTAATTCCTTAGGGGAACCGCCACTCTGACATTGTTGTTGGCTCATCGAACATTTAAACCTTTATTTTTAGGATTCGACTGGCATTCTTTACCCTCAAAATAAAAATATTCAATTATAATTTTGTATTTCTTCTATACATATAACAAAAAAAAGTACATATTACCACGTTATTACCTAGTACATAGGACGCGCGATATTTCAAGTAAAGGTTGATAGCTGCCTTAAACTTTATTTTTCAACGGAAACTATAAACCAGCCAACGGATTCCACTTCTTAGATGTTCGATAAATAAATTCGCGCTTTGCATCTTCAGTTCGAGGTTTCGGCAGCTTCACCGTTAACCTATGCGCACTAACCGTTCCTCGTGTTACCCGTCCTGGCGTTACAAATGGGGTCGTATGTTCTCCTTTAATTCTGCAGAACATTTACCATTAATAATTTATTAACCTGGGATTCCTAACTTTGCACTTATTCGTTCCCATGCCATTTTCTTAGCCGCATTATCATATAAAATAATTTCTTGTTAAATAAATTCAATTTGCCGGCTTTCTATACAAAAATCTACAAAAAAACAAAAATATTTTATGCGTGAGTGTACATTCTTTTAAGTTTATACATATGCACATATAACAAATCTATTTCACTTACCTGAATTTGATGAAATTTTTTATAGAAATAATTGTTTAAAATAATAAATCGTTTAAATTAATAAATCATTTAAATTAATAAATCGTTTGAATAAAATATTAAACAGTTTGACTATCAGAATTTCTAACGTATGCGAACGAAATTTGAATAACATGTCTCTCTTTAATTTATCTCATACTGTCTCTTTTCCTCCATGTTCATTCAGTTAAAATGTTAAAGTCGAACCAACTTGATGAAAAAAAGTGCAGAAGAAAAAAATCGTCATTTTGGCGGAATTTGATTGGTTTAAATAAAAAAAACAGAACGAACGAACGAACACAACCATAAAAGCGCCTTTACTCAAATGGTCTAATGTAGTATACATGTATAAAAATGAACGCAGCGACACTTCTTTTTTGTTAGTTGTGCGCAAGAACAGAGCAGCAGTTAAAAAACTTGTTAAGTAAAAATTAGTAAAACTGAAAAAATTATGAATAAAAATTAAATTTCATTACAATGATTTAATTTTTATTAAATATATTAAAATGTACAAGAGAAATGTGCGAAAGCGTAGTTTAAGCTCGAACAATCAACGATTCACTGCGATATATTTTAACTAAGTATTATAACCATTGTACTACACCATTATTTTAGATGAAATGAAATTAGTTAAATAAGATCTTTAACGAAAACATTGTCTATCGTTAAATGTTGAGTTTGTATAAGAATTGTCAAAACTACAACAAAATGGGAAATCAGGTTTAGTAATACATAAATTCTATTATTAATTGTAAATTTATTTGATAAATAATAAATAAAAGAAATCCAAATATAAATTAAGAATATGTAGTTAATTTTTGTAAAAAGAACGTCGTCGAAACCAAAAATTCATATGTTATTCATTAATAAGCAATTTATCAAAAAACAGTATGTTTAGTGTGGATTGTGCATCATTGAACAGTAACAATAAATCGTAGCATATCAACTGTATTATTGTGAAAAATTGATCCAAATAATCTAATAATAATTATTATCTTAGTTTCAACAAGACGATGGCACATATCACACAATCATGAAATAACCAACTTATTGGTAACCAAGTGCGACGATCGCGCATAATAGAAAGAAATACTGATTTAAATTTTACAATCGAAAATTTTGATATTCGGATGCAGGAAGCTAACAGGAGCCGTGATGGTCAAATAGACGATGTTGCATTTCACACATAAATGACATTTAAATCAGAAATAAATTGAAAATATATACATTATTTGTTTTTATTTTAATATTTAAAAAAACTTCCAGACGTAACACCGTTTACATTGAAAATGGTTTATTCGAAAACGATATGACTATCCTGAGAATAATAAAACCGATAGTGAATAACCACAAAGACGAAACGAACGGACATCTTAAGAACCGTCTGTATACTTAATAAATCAATCACGTGTTATGGGGAGATGAAACTAATTTCAACATTAACTAATTAACCTTTCTATAAAAAACAATTTGATTCCCTTTTTTATTTAATTCACTTTAAGGGCGAAATTGAACGAGAAATAAAGAAATAATTATAATTTGTTTGAAAGCAGTCCAGTTAAAGTTGAAAGAGTTTATGACGTTTATTCTGCTGTAGATGCGGTAGGTATTCCGGAGCTTAGATGCCGCAGAAACCTCAATTGATGGAAATACATCCTCTTCATTTAAAATGATTTTTTTTCGGTTTTTGCAAGTCATTGTTGAACGGTACCGTGTCAACAATCTGACTCCAACGTTTTCAATCACGAGCCAGATCTTCATACTGTTGCAAGCAACCTGAAGATGCCAGATCGCTCTCTACGCCGTGGAGCCATCGTCGCCGACAGCGACCTCTTAGCCTATCGAAAGGCGGTTCTGCCTTTGAAGATCGCTGTATCATTCGTTTCGGATCAGCACGCAGAACGTGACCGAGCCAGCGTACTCGCTGTTCTTTGATTTCATGCACGATATCAGGAATTTGCATTTAATTCCTGATCTCATGGTTGAATAGAACCCGGTGTGGGCCATCGACGTCGCGTTTTGGGCCATATATCACACGCATGATTCTTCTCTCGAATGTTAGAACACTCTGTACAGTTTCAGCTTATCCGTATTTGCAAGATATTTTGATTTCAGAAGTGGACGTAGAGGATACAAAGCCCGATTGCCAGCGGCAAGTCGAACCTAGATATTGTCTCCCACACTATTATCGTGAGTAATGAGAAATCAAAGATACTTAAATCTCATTACTCCTTCAAACGTGTGGTTTCCACTACTGAAATCAATTGCGTCTTGGTCTCGAAAACCAGACATCAAATATTTGGTTTTGGACTCGTTGATTTTGAGACCAACGAAAGCTGAAAACTGTTCCAGTGGATCAAGTATCTCTTTCACTCCGTTGCCATTTAATCCAATCACAAGATATCATCTGCATATACAAGAAGTTGATTGGATTGTCGGAATAAGATATTGTCCTGAGATGTTTCACTTTTACGAAGGATGTATTCCAACATGAGATTAAAAAGTATCGGGGACATCGCATATCCTTGTCGAACACCAGTAGTGATTGCAAAAATTCTCGATAGCCTGTTCTCAACTTTTACACAGAATTGTGACTGCGTTACTGTCATTTTACACAGATGTACATATTTTGTAGTATTCCTAAATATTCAAGCGCATACCATAGCCTCTCTCGATTGATCGAGTCATAGGCTTGCTTGAAATTTAGGAATACCTGGTGTACATCGCGAGATGTTTCGTTGTACTTGGAAAGAATCATCCACAGCGAAAAAACTTGATCAGTGACTGACCGATTTGGACGGAATCCTCCTTGGTAGTCACCGACAATTTCCTCCGCCAGAGGAGTAATTCTTCCCAAGATGATATGACAGTAACTTATATGCTGTGCAAAGGAGAGCTATACCGCGATAATTCTCGCATTTCAAGCGATCACCCTTCTTGAAAATTGGGCATAACGCGGCCACTTTCCATTCGTCAGGCATAACTTCATTTAGCCATACCAATCGAACAAGGTCGAGCAGACAGTTCCACAAAGTTAGCCCTCCGAATATCAAGAGCTCTGAATTAATGCAATCAACCCCTGGTGAACGATTTTTCTTTAATCTCTGCATGGCCATTGTGAATTCCTCATAGGATGGATCCTCAATGAACATCTCTGCGGTCTGTATTTGAGAGTATTCAAATACAGCTTGTGATACATGTGGAACATTAAGTAAGTCCGAAAAATGTTCAAGCCATGTATCGAGTACCGCATCGACGTTAACACAGAGGTTTCCATCCTGGTCCCGAATGGCAGTTGACCGAGATCTTAAGGTATGGTGCAATTCGGTGATTCCTTTAAAGAAATCACGCGAATTGTGCTCATTGCTGAGTTGTTGTACTCTTAAGACCTTAGTCTTCCATCATTCGCGCTTCTTCAGTCTACAAATGCGTTTAGCTGTCCTTCTAGCAAGAACTGTTTTGTTTTTTCTTGCAATTGTAAATCGAGTCTGCGCTTCATTGTGGGCTATATTGCGTTGCTCAATAGCAAGACGACACTCCTCTTCAAACCAATCATTGTTGGGCTTAGTTTCCACTATACCAAGAGTGTGCTGGGCAGTATCGACAACCGAGGTTTTCAATACTTCCCAGACTCTGTTCACATCATCAAATTGATAATTTGATCGCATAATGCTATTGCTGACAAGATCTTAATACTTTTGTTGCGTTTCTTCATTTATCAGACCTTCACAGGAGAATCGCGATTTATATTCTCTTGTCCTCCCTCACTTATATTCACTTGTACGAAAATCTCCATCGTAGCTTTATATTCACTTGTACGAAAATCTCCATCGTAGCTTGCAGTGGCCATATAATTTTATTGACGACCGATACGATCACACGTCCTGAACAACCCCAGCCCGGTCTTTTGAAATTAACACATGATTAATTTGGCTTCGGGATGTTTTAAGTGGATGTGTCCATGTTTCCAAATGGATGTTTTTGTGGGAAAAGAATGTACTTGCCACTTTGAGATCATGTGCGATCGCAAAGAACATCATTCTTTCCCCATTTTCGGTCGCAGTTTCGTGTCGGGAGTACGGACCTATATTATTACAATAACTCCAAGTTTTCCGAGGTCATTTCCACTGTGTAGCAACGTATAGCCTTGGGACACATGGACTCCACTTTTAGGCCATCGAGTTTCTTGGAGCGCTACGAGTTCCAGCAGATACTCCTTCATACATATCATAAGGCCGTCAAACGCGCCAGGTTTTCTTAGTGACTGCACGTTCCACGTGCTGATCCTCAATCACATATCCGGGTACTAAAGCGGGGGTCATTGTTATTTATGCGGTATCCGATTATTTTTAGGTTGTTGACATTTTTGAGTGTAATTGTTTTTTTTACGGATGCGGGTCATTAGCCCGGCGATCCAACCAGATTTATTCCCCTCCTACGACAAGCTCTGGATACTGTGGTGGTATTCTATGTGGTATCTCATATTCTATATGGTATCTCATGTTTCGTTCGAAATATTTACGAAACATGTCTGCCACCACCCACAGGGCTTAAATTGGGAATAGTATATTTATTTAAATGTAACAGTGTTCACATACCCAAATATAATACTTCGAGCATATAACTGTAGAGCACAAATCGCAGACAAGTTTGGTGTTACCTCTCGCTTCAGGAAACGATCGCGCCTATGTACTCACATAAAATCCAATACAGTTCATAGGATATTTTACTGGGTTGCTTGTTGTTGTATGGTTTCTAGGTTCGAGCTGATTTAGAGCCAAACGCCTTCGATTTTCCTTCTATTTGTTCAACACATATGAACAATTAGTTTTTCTTCTGCACGAATCATTTTATCGAAGGTATCAACGCCATCTGCTCGTTATAACTGGGAAACATTTCACTTTTTTTTTTGTTAGTTCACTTATGATATCAGTATAGCGTATACCATTGATAAAAGTAAAACGTTTCTTGTTGTGGGTATAGTATAACAAAAACTAAGACTAAGAAAGTTACGGTTATATAATAAAAAGTGCAACTCAAAACACCCCCAGTAGCAGATAAGGAATTATCTACTGGGAGTGTTTTGATAAAAGTAATTACGATTACATCTACACGGTTGAAAAAAAGGGTTTAAAATTGATAAAATTTAAGTATTCATAATTCCACGCAAAAGTTGTTATTAAACTAATTCATTGGCTTTGTATTAAATTTGATACCGATACTTGTTAATTTAATAATATTATAATATAAAAAATTTCAAAACAAAAGACTATTAAATGAATACTAAAGCGGTATAAACTATTTTTATAGTATTATGATATAATTTTAATAACAAGATGTGTTAAAAGAGTTGATACTAATAAAATATAAAATTAAATACATTTTTGTATTAAATACTTTAATATGTAATAGGTATAAATTTTAAACAATTTTTGTGTAGAAATAAAAATAATAATATTTGAATTTACAATACAGAAATTGTATTAAATTAATACTTTTTGAAAATTAAATTTATTGATATTAATAAATTTAGGCTGGATATTTTATCTAAAGTTGATCTTGAGGTTATTGCTACAAAAACTAAATTACTATTAAGAATAAAACATACAGTAGATTCATTTAGATTAAATATTTATTTTATTTTAAAAAGCCTATAAAAAATTACATCAAGTCCATAGAAGTTTTTATCAAAATTTAAAAAATATATATTAATTTAAAATAAGTATTTAAATTCAAAATAATTATTTGAAATAAATAAATAAGTTTTTCTTGATTTCACCAATTCGTAGTACATATATTTTCATCAAAAACACATAGATTTCAACTGGCTGCTCATCTGTCTTTCTATTCAATTTGACCGGTCCATGGTGGCAATAATCGAATTAAATTGACGAAAGATAAGGTTTGCATGTCCCAATCTAAGACATAAAAAATTAGAAAAAATATTTTAAATCTATGTCATTTTATAGTTACCTATGTTTCTATCATGATTTTCCTGGAATATTAAAAAAAAGCAAAAATGTGGTTCTGGTACTTCTCCCACGCAATTTCTATATTTAGTGTTGCATCAAACCGGTGCAATCATAAGTAACTATACAAAAACTTACTCATAAAAACTTAAATGTTAATTTTAAAACTTAAATGTTAAAATTTATAACAGACATTTTACTCACCAACTCCGGACACAGAAACGTATCGGCAATCTCCATATATTGTAAAAATTTTCAATATGCTGCGTTTGTGATTATTGACTTTTTTTCAATTTATCCTGGGCTTAATGAATTTCATTCATTGGCTGTGATTTGCACATTTACAAAAAAGCCATTTTTTATATTATATCAAAATAGAACTTTTTTAATTGTTCATCAATTCGAAAACTTTCTTAATTAACATGTAACTCACTGTCTACTAAATAGAGTTTTTGTAATCTAGAACAAATTAATATTATTTTAATACCAATTAGGCATTAAAATAAAACTCTTTTATGTTCTTTTCATATTTTGTATTTATTAATTTAAAACATTTAAGGTATAAATATCCTTGCAGTTATTACTATAAAATATTAATAGCATTATGTATAAAAACAATAATTTAGTTTATGATATTTATATCTACATAGTATAAAATCTCTCTTGACTTTTGTTTTGATAATTTTTATTTAAATTATTTTCATATAATTATTGTATTAAATTAATATCAAATTTTTAAAACCGTTTCAAAATATCCATGCTAAGGTTTTTGATATAATTTGATACAATTTTTGTGTTTATTTTATAATGAAAGTCATACAAAGAATCATAATACTTTAGCAAAATATTGAATCAATACGTAAAATTGTATAAATAAGTTTAATAGGAGCGATGGTATAGTAAAATATACCCAAATTTTCAACCGTGTAGTTAAGTACAGCAAGCGGGTACCTTAAAATAATTATCCATCTTTAATTATATTAATTATTATTATCAGCTTACTATTATTATCTAATGGGTACCACTTTCTTACTAATGATATATATAGTATGGGGGAATATCACCTAATACCAAATAGAAAGTATTCTGTTATATTCTGTACTTCCGTTATACTGCAATGTTTGTTTATGAATAGTAATGTAATTTACAGTTAAATTAAACCGAGAAATGCTGTCAGTATGTTTGTTAGCTGTCCTATTTATCAAAAATACCTTGTGAAACAAAATAATTCATCGTAATCCAGGCGGGGAGTTGTTCCAGCCAATTTGATTTTAAGATCATGTTACTTATATGCCATGTGAAAGAATTACAAGTTATATGAATTCTCAGAAAAAAGAAAGAAAACTTGGTATACCAAATATATACACAATACAGCATCGAATAGTTTTGTAAATACGTAAAATTATCTTCAATAAAAGAAGTATTTTCAGCATGAGATATCCTATTAGATTATTAGTAATATCAATTTAAACAATTGTTTACCAATCTCTTGATAGAGAGCGCTTAACAGAGAGCATTAAAATTCAAACGAAAATCGTTCAGCATGAAAAAGCAATTTTTACAGTGAAAAAACATAAATACGCAAGTTTTCTTACAAAATTGTACGTACATATATGTACTTCCTCAAGCAATACATCTAACAATTTATATTTAATGGTTTTTGACTGTACATAATATTTATATACTATTTCCATTTCATTTTTATGCGCGCGCTTTTGAAAACGTAATGAAAAATATCAAACAAACTCTCAAACATCATTTGTAGCAAAACGTTTGTTGAAAAAAGACAGTAACTCGTCTGCGTTTAAAGAAGATAAATATTTTATTTTTAATTTAAACAGCTGGTTTAACGTCATTATAATAATTTTAGTGATTAATTTGTTTTGTATCGTATTCAAAACGCTTTTCGTTTTGAAATAAATTTAAAGTGTTTAGTCTCCCCCTATAAGAAGCACGCGTACAAATATTTTCTCTTTGCTAAAAGGACGACGACCTGTCGCTCAATATACAAAGCAAAAAATGAAAAGTGTTAAAGAAATATTGTTTGTGTGATTGTGTTGGTAGAAAGTGGAAAAATTCATTCAAAAAATGTCTAAAAGTATATAATGTATAGAAGCGAGTATATAATAAGAGCAGAAGTAAAGGCATAGGAAAATATATTTTCTTACTCCTTGTACGCATATATTCGTTTCAAAGTTGAATATAAATTCGACTTTCGGTTAGATAACATTCAAAGTATTTTCTGTTTTGTTTGGAAATGGTTATTGTCAATTTAGTGCATGAAAATTTTGTTGGGGTGTGATTTTTTATTAAAAATCATTAAAAGGAATAAAATATCCTGAAAATATAACAAGGTAAGACTCTAACTACCTATAAATATTATCATTCACTGTAAATAAACGTAAACTATTCGTGTAGTTTAGTTCGTGCGTGTTAATTTCCTTCATTTCTTTATATATGTATTGATTAATTATTAATTATTAAATTTATAGTTTTGAGCTTTTATTTCGACGTGTACAGTATTTATATAGGTCACCCGTTTTATATTTTACTACACACTGTATTATGTACATATATTGATCGAATAGTGTATTATAGTGTACAGATTTTAATAAACCTAAGAGGTAAACGACATTACTTCAATTAACGCATGTGTTTTGCTAAAACTCAGTCAGGGTCAAGTAAGAGAATCAATTGATATATGTACGAGTACATATCTTTTGGAAATAGATTTCTCAACTATTAAAATGTGTAGAATATCATTTAGATGTGAATACATTTTTTCTAAAGATGAAAGTCTCGTTTCGTAACCACTCCCATATGCTCGTTTATGTCCCACATAATAATATTTATACCTTAGGAGTTACACATACTCCTGGCTATCAAGTTTTATATAAATTGTTAACAAAGTTTTCGATAATATGTATGTGGGTTAAACACACACTTGTATTCACGAAAAAATAGAAAAAAGGATCGAAATAAATAAAAGTAAATGGTTACACATAGTATTTAATATTTATTAGAGATGTTAAAAACAAATAGTATAGGTACATGGATAAAAAATATTATTGAGTCTAAACTCAAAATAACAAATGGTGTACTAAAATATACGTTATACGATTGATGAAGCCCAAAGCTTTTTTTAATTTTTCCAACTACAATTTTAGAATGTTTTTGAGTTTTGAAATATTACATATTAATGAATTATAAATATACAGCAACTATTTGAAGATAAACTAGTTTTTAAATTATTTATTTATTAACTTAAAGAGGAAACTGGATAAGATTATCGAATAGAGATTTAAGTTGTGTATTTTACTTATGAAAAAATAAGTATACCAAAGTGATTAAACCCGTAATGATTAAACACGATTTTATTCAATAATTCAAAATGCATTGAATATGTAATTAAACTGAGTACTATAGACAATGAGAACGATTAGATTGATTTCGAATGTTCAAAATTATTTCAATTTTATTTAGGACGGCCTTAAAACTGATCGCAACGTATATATTATTTAAGATAATCATTTCATACAAAGTAAACCACTTCAATATTCATTAAAGGTTTTCCTTCCTTATAAAAATATGTTGATTAGCTGTATTTTGGTGTTTTTAGAGACCACTTGAACCACGTATCTTGCAAATAAATTAATATTCAAATTTTGCATAATAATATGGCCAGTTGAAGCTTAGTGATTAAAAGAGCTAATAATACCAATACGTGTTCAATATTGCAGTAGTCGTGTCGAGCCATCGAAAAACTAAAATGCCATACACAAACCTTCTCTTTGTAATCTCTTCACAAAATATTTAAAATACCACAATACTACAATCGAAAAAAATTAAATTTTTTTCACTAAACCGATTTCCAGAAATGAGGAAACTCTCATGTTTTATATAGACGAAGTGATCATGATCACCAGTGTCAAAAAAATTTTCAGATTCATTCATTTCCGACAAAATATTATTATGACAACATACGCTGTGATTAAAATGAAAAATCAAAAACAGGAAAACACATCTTTTTATTTTACCTCATGCTATAACATATCATATAAATTTCACTTTCAACACAAATATCTAAATATAGTAACTAGGTAAATGTAATATTATAACTCTAGCTTTTGACCTACCCTAAACCGATTTAAAAAGGAAGACTGATTTTTTGTATACGCGCTACGCTTTTGTTACCATCCTCTCTAATCTAATAATGTTTATTTTCTAATAAACGAGTAACCTTAATTTTACTTTTTATTTTGTTTGCTAAATTTTGATGAGCTCATTTCTCTAATTCTATTACGAAATTGATTTTCGCACATGTATCATATCATATACGAGCTATAGTGTATGTGAAAATGGAGAGAAAAACAGCAACTATTATTGTATATGGTATATTTTAATTTTAGTTTGATAGTGATTTTCTGTTTGAACATAAAGCTGTTTAAGAGCCATATTAAAGTTTTGTTTCCTCGCGTGTTATTAGGTGATGACTGTGATATTTACTAACGAAATAAAATAAAATTGAAAATAGGAAAAGCTTAGAAAATTTATTGATAAAAAGGCAAATATTAAGTCAGCGTGACAGTCAATATTTGAGATTTAAATAGTGTTAATAGATGTGTTTTATATAATAAAAATGAAATTGGCTATAAAAATTAAAAAAGAATAATCGATTCAATGTATGATGGTTGTACAGTTTTAATGAAGCTCGGTATGTTGTATAACAGCAACAATTAGAACATAAATCAAGTTTAATTGTTAATTATTAGGTACAGATTATAACACAATAAAATCGGTCTGCTCAATCAACATAAATATTAAATCATCCAATTTATCTTCTACATTAGTTACCATAATAATAAATTTACTTAAACAAATATAAAACGATCGTGATAAATTTTTAAAATGAAAACTAAACACTTAATTAGTTTAAACATTTTGTCACGTTTCTAAATTACAATTTATTATATTAATTTTTAAGTTTTTATATAGAAACCTAAAAAAAATAACGCAATACATAGAATGAATTAAAGGTCATCACAGTATAATGACATATGTACATACATTAAATATCAATTTTATTAACATCAATGGCCAAAACGATTTATAAGTTAATTTAATTAGAACCGAACAAAAAATTTGAAATTAAAATTGCGTCTATAAACATGATAACATGATGAATTTTGACTTAAATTATAAAAAGTGTGAATTAAATATTATAAAAAATAGAATGTAGTATAATAGAATATATATATATATATATATATATATATATATATATATATATATATATATATATATATATATATATATATATATATATATATATATATATATATATATATATATATATATATATATATAAAATACTTATAATCTTGTAGTACAAGCACTCAATCACCCTGTAATCAAAGTTTTCTATAACTTTATTTTCTAATTCTATTAACATATTTACCATAAGAATATTATCGGTAGACTGTACTCGTATAATAAAAAATTGTGTGACTTTTTGTTGCTTCTGTGATTTCTGTTGTAAACTAATTTTATGCGTGTGGTTGTGTTGTAATTTATTAGCAGTACGAGTTTAAAAGAATTATAATTGTATGTAATTATGTTATAAGTTTTTGTACTTATATGTAATTTGTAACTATATAATAGTGTTCAATGAAATATTGGATTTCTAGAAGAAGTAAAATGAATAACTATAAAATTCTAAGAATCTCCATTTCAATATTATAAGCTAGAATAAAGATATGAAATCTAGTGAGTCCTACTTACAGGTGGACTATATCAAGGTGGAGCTTAAAACTACAGAAGTCTAAATGACTTTATTATATGTTATCGGGATGTAAAATATATCTTGCAAAACACGAAATACTCTTACTAAATTTAAGGAACAAATATTCCTTATGCTGTGATGAGAACAGTATGACGTGAAACTTATTGTTGGCTAGCATACCCCACAAATGTATATACTGTAATGGTGAAACTAGATAAGTTATCTTAATGCTGGTATATACCCAACAGAGCATCAACTATAAGATATCAGACATTATCATACTTCAAAAACCTGTATCTCCATCCTCTGACTGCCTTTTAACAAAACAGTTTTATATATGTTACATATACATTAAGAATGTTACAGTCTCGAAAACAAACAGAAGCGTAAGATAATTAGACGTTAGTTTTGTATTCTTGAACAGTCCATGTATTCCGAGAATGCCTCATTTTTCAGTTTTCGGCAAAAATTAAGCCAGTCCCTAATATTCCTTAGAGGTTTCAATGATTCAATCCATTTTGTCAATTTTAAAGATTTGTTTTACTGAAGTTGACCAGAACTGAATGGAACAGTAGTTAAACAAATGTCTGCCGCGAAAATTACCAGGTCCGAATCCTGGTATAAGGCTGAATGTCAAAGGGATCTTTCACCATCTGTTTCCTATCAGTAACACATCTATGATCACCATCTGGGCTACATTCATGTACAATGCTCTTTCTAGCTTATGACGTATGATTCTATCAAATAAGTTGATAAAACAGAAGAAAATCTTTTAGTTTGTTAACGTTGGAATTATAAAGAAAAATAACTCGTACTATCCATCCAAAAACAGTCTAAGTATCAGTTGGTTCGTATTTTAACAGCCTAAATAAATGTTCACCGTTTGAAAATTCACATTATTTGATATGGAGCCTCGTCAAAAAATTACGAAAAGACCTTATATTTACAAAAATAACATACTCGCTAGAAGTTCAGATCTTATCGTTGCTAAACTAACCATAGTAAATTTAGCAAAAATAAGAACCGAACTACTAGCGGGTACTATGAGTTGGTCGATTAGAAAGCCACTAATATATCAATCAATTTGATTTTAGGGTATATTCCCTTTATTCCGTGTATTTTAAATATAAGTGAATATTCAGTATTCAACGTCGAGCGTATTATATACAATTTGATATAAATAAAATATAATATAAATAAAATTAATATAATAAATATAATATAAATATAAATAAAATATAAAATATTTGATGTAAATAAAATAAATATACATATATTTAATGTATATAAATATGTTTTCTACTGTTACTATAGTTTTATATTTTAGAGTTTGAGTTGAGAAATTGTATCAAATCAATAAATCTTCCAGTTTCTATTTGAGTATAAAATGCACAAGTTTAAGCAGCTATCAACCTTTACTTGAAGGACCGCGCGTTGGGTGTAGGAGCTCTGACAGTGACAAGAAGCTAGGACTGTCTAAAATTCCACCCTGCACCCAATTAAGCCACTTCAGAGTCTTCCAATAAAACTTTTTCTTTAATAGTTCCAATTACGAATCAAAATTGCTTCTATTCAGTCAAAACGATTATTCCTTGGTTTTGAATCTTACCAAAAAATTTAATAAATAAATTTTACACTATTGACAATAACTTAAAAAGCACAAAACATATCGACTAAATGGGGCCAGTAGATTACATCAGCTAGAATGTCGATATACCGCGTTTAAAAGGACACAAACAGTTTTTTTAAAGAAAAAACTAAGATTTTTTTCTCAGTATTATAGAGCGGCCTAAAATTGAGCCAAAATATGGTCAATGATGTCTTTACAGTAATTGATTATAAATTATATTTTTTAAAAATATAATTTATAATAAATTGTTATTTCAGGTCGTTGGTTGTAGCTTATTAGTTAAGAGAGTTTCTCATAACGCCGCGCGTTCGAGTTTGACACTCGCCGTTACATAAAAAGTGTAAAAGCATTCGTTGGGCTGACCACCTACAATGTGTACCAATCGTTAAAATGGTTCGTTAGGTCTAAGTTGAGACTTTTTCATTCATGTATGGTCTAACACCTATTAAGAGTATCTATTTATATAATATAATTTGATAACTTTTATGAAAACAAATTTATAAAATACACGTGTTAAATCAGCGGTTAAACTTTTCAAAAGTCAATTAGTTAAAAAATTTCTAACAATATGCTACCGCAGACAACAAAAATTTCGTTTCAACAAAAAGTTTTGTGGAAGTTAAATTTTATGTAAAATTAATCCAAAACTAAAAAGTTTAGAAAAAATGGTATTTTCTTGGATTAGCGTACTTATATATATAGTTAATAATTTTTTCCGTTTTTATTGTAATTAAATTAAAATCTATGTTTCCCTATTTGTCACTATTATGAAACTAAGGAGACTTTTTGGTGTTGAATGTTTCAATGTGGTTACAAATTAAGTTTTTCGGAAGATTCAAACAATCATGAATAAAATTATGCTACTCCTACAATTCCTTTTAAAATCGTTCGTCATTAACGCATAAAATTAGTAATATTTTTATAATATTGAAATGTAAAATCTCAAACGTTGTAATTAAATAAAATCACAATTAAAATAATTGTTAATTAATTTTAAAGTATTTTTTAATTTAATTATGAAAACGAAGATATATGAACTTAATAATAAGACTAATGTAGATCAAATTTGTTAATTTTAAATCATAAATCTTACATCATTTATTTATGTATGGTATATACAAAGCGTAC
Organism: Tipula lateralis; assembly: GCA_963932295.1. Classification (NCBI taxonomy): domain Eukaryota; kingdom Metazoa; phylum Arthropoda; class Insecta; order Diptera; family Tipulidae; genus Tipula; species Tipula lateralis. The sequence continues at coordinate 23,929,611 of OZ010738.1, read as the reverse complement.
TAGAAATCTAATAAGCGTATACAGTTAAAATAAGTTAACTATTAATTAGCAATTAGTGTGCGCGCATGGTTCATCTAATTGAAAATAATAACTGTTTATGTGCAAATTGAAGGTTTTATTAATAAAAGAACAGCAGCTACGATAGAATTTTATATACATATGTGTATATTATGTAGTTTGAAGAATTGACCTTATATGTCTATCAAATTTATTATTATATGTGAAGGTGGAGAAAAATATCCAAACATGTTACTCGGATAGATGAGGTTAAAAGTTTGTATACATATACAACGTCGTTTTAATACTCGTATGTATATAGGAAGGAAAATTTTAATAAATACAAATATCGTTGCGTGATTCAATTAATCGAATACCATAAATTAGAATCAAAACATCACACGCATTAATTTTTGCAATATGAATATGAGTACAATTTTATAGATTTATTTTTTATAGATAAAAAAAATGAGATTAAAAAGCTTAGTTATTATGAGATTGTCGAAAGAGATCAATATTAACTTATACGTTTAAAATTCGAGATGAGAATTTGTTTTTACTGTTGAAACTAAATATTTGAACATTTTAATTTTAAATAAATCCTTCTAACATACACAAATTCGCGGTAAAATTGGCGTGAACGCATTAATTATATTTTTGTCTAGGTTTGCAAATAATATTACTGTTTAATGTATGAGTGAGTATAAATAACAAAAAGCTTCTGATTTAGTTAAACACGCTCAGTAAAATTATAAACACCCAAATGATTTCCTTAACTATCATATATAACTGGTAGACTTTAACGTACATCTAAAATACCATATGTTTACTATTATTTGTTCAACCTGACTGGCACACATAACATATTCATACCATTCTATTTAGTTATATGTATGTTTCTAGGCCTAGAACTAAATAGTTTATTTAGAAACTTCATTTGCATGTTTTAATATCATAAATTGTTTTGCTTATATTATTAATATAATTTATTATTATTACTATTATTTTTATTTATTTAAAAATTCATTTTTTTATCTAATTTTAGAATAAAATTTAGTGATAAATAATTTACAAAAATATACTATACGAAAAACTGTTTTAATGTTTCATACAAATCATTTCAAATCTAAACAAATCAATAGAATTCATCGATAGGAATTTTAGAAATTATTTAGCAATTTTTAAGCAAATCAAGTGTAAAGGACTCAATAATATTGAAATGTATTTACCAGTGAAATCACATACGTAAGTATTATATATTATAATAATTCTCTAAATAATTTTAATTTATATTATTCTAGATTTATAAGCTTGTATTTTTCAAGATTTTATTTACATAAAGTGATAAAAATTTCCAACTCATTACATATTCAATGAACTCAAAATATATTTTATAATTTAAGCGACTCCTGGGAATTGCTCACCCTTGCTAAACATTGTATTTTATTTAGGTTAAATTTGACATAATAAATATTGCACATGTTGTAAACTTATCAAAATGTCTTATGAGTTATATAAATTAAACGAGTATATAAATGTTATATAAATTAAACGAGTTTTAGGATTTATTCCTGGAATTAATTACAATGTTATATTTATATAACTATCAGTTCAATTGATTAGAAATGAACCATCGCCCGATTTAACCGTTTTCATGTGCACAACCACAAAAGATACTACATATATAGCAAAGTTGACTATTGTTTTATTATACGTATATATTGTACAAAACTCTATATTTAAGTTTTCGAGAAACTTTAAATGTAAATTTACTTTCTTAAGTGTAAGTGTCTCGAAAAGTTAATTGAGGTGAGGTTTGCGTACGTAACGGACTCTAAGAAATAGAATTACTTCTTTTAGCTTATATCGTGGTAAGCCAAATGGTTGACAGAGCAGTAGTTTTGATCTATTTTCATTAATATTTCTCCAAGTCGTAGCATTGTATATTGGCCGCGTTTCATGACTCCAACTGATTCAGATTAGATCACATTTTCCATGCAAACCAAAGAGACATTTTGAGCCAAAATGAAATTTGGATCAAAATGCGTCTTTGGTTTGCATGGAAAATGTGATCTGATCTGAATCAGTTGGAGTCATGAAACTCGGCTATTATGTTTAATTTAAAATATACTACATATGCCTTAGCAACTTGTTATAATTACTGGTGGTACCTTTGATTGTTCAAACTTTTATTTTGTTGTTCATTTCCTATTCATTTATGGTATAGCGAAATTTCCTTGGTCACCAGAATCCTAATACTTAAAACAGTCTTGATGATCTTTAGCAGAGTCTAGAATTTATATTATATAAAAATCAAGTATCTGTGCGGTCTAGTAAAAAAATAATTTAGATAGACTGTTAATAAAGATAATTATATAAATGTACAACGATTAATTCATGATTAGGCAATCTTATAGTGCTATTGAATCTGTTGTATAAAAAAGGACATATGTAATTAAAAAGTTATTCAATATTATTAAGAAGTTTAAGAAAAAAAATTATTTCGTAGAACACTGTAGATTTGACATGCTATCAACAATATTAAGACGTCAAGTGGATAAGCTTTTATATTGAAAAATTTAGAGTTTAAGTATGAGGTTAATTATGATATGATTAAAAAATTATACTCGTTTTAGTAAGAAATAAACCAATTTGATTTTCACTTGTTGAATTTGAATACTCTTTGATTTTAGATTGTTTTTATTTTTCACTAATAAAACTTTCGTAATGTTTTCTCAAAATGTTTTACATTGCCAGAAAATTCGAATTAATAATTAGTTTCTTTATCAATGAATTAAATATCTTTAACTATTATTTGACTATACGTATTCATTGTTGTTTGAAGAAACATAATTTTGTAGTGGATTTTTATTTTTACTTATTTGCTTGCGAGAACGACTAGAACAAATTAAAAATAAGGAATATTTAAATAATCTAAAGTTAAAGCATTGTAATAACATCTATCTTTAATCTTTATTTGGATGTTATTGAAACTAGTCTTCTAACAATTACCGGATAAACTATTTAGTCTATATCTTAATAAACATTTGCACTGGATTTGTACTTAGAAATTTGCATAAAATTAGTTTACTTATACCAATAGTATTATTACTGTATACAAATAAATTACGTTCAGATTTTCATAATCTATCCATATTTGATATAAAATACTTAATTTTCAAAATTTTCATCATATAAAGTGCCACAGGTGGAAATGAAGAAGTATTGGTGACAAATAATTCAACACAAACGCCTAGCGATTTAAGTCCACCGCATGCAAATGGCGAAGAAATTAGTATACCACAAGCACATCATCAAAACCCGGGACATTGTGTAGCATCGTTTGCCTCTATAAATCGTATGCGAGCAAATTCTCAGCTATGCGATGTTACCCTGGAAGTGGGTGGCGAAACTATTACTGCACATAAAGTAGTTTTAGCTTCGGTTAGCCCATACTTTTATGCAATGTTTAATGGTACTGGTAATAAATGCATGCTTAAATTGCTAAAGAGACAATATTTTAATTTTTCTATTATGTTTTTTCTAGATGATATGCTCGAACGAAATACATCTCATGTCAAACTGCACGATATTGATCCAGTTGCCTTACGACAATTAATTGAATATACATATTGCGGCGAAATAACGATTACCGAAGACAATGTCCAAGTTTTGCTACCAGCCTCAAGTTTATTACAAATACATTCAGTGCGTGAAGCATGTTGTAAATTTTTACTGCGGCAACTTCACCCATCGAATTGTTTAGGAATCCGAAGCTTTGCTGATGCACATTCGTGCAAAGAGTTACATTATCGATCGGACCGCTATGCACTACAAAATTTTCAACAGGTTGTTAGTACTGAAGAATTTTTATTGTTACCATTTTGCGAGGTCAAAGATTTAATATCGAACAATCAACTAAATATATCGAGTGAAGAAAAGGTGTTCACAGCAATTCTTAATTGGATAAAACATGATTTACAGGAACGGCAAAAATATATAGCACAGTTAATGACACATGTGCGTTTACCACTAGTTTGCCGTGATTTTCTAATGACATGCGTTGAATCCGAACCGTTAATACGAGAAGATTCGCACTGCCGTGAACTTCTTCTAGAGGCAATGAAATATCATTTATTGCCAGAGCAAAGGAGCTCTATGATAAGCATGCGTACAATTGAACGACGACCAGATGGAATGCGGCCATATATATTTGCTGTAGGTTCGTATTTATAAATATATGAACACTTAAAAATGTATAAAGATAATGGCACTACTATTGTACATAAAGTGAATTCCCTTGGTCGATATTTAATAGAACATTTTATTATACGGTTTTAGGTGGCGGAAGTCTTTTTGCTATCCATAGTGAATGCGAGTGTTACAATCCAAGAACAAATTCATGGATTACTATTCAACCTATGCTATGGCGACGTTCAAGATCTGGTGTAACTTCACTTTGTAAATTATTATACGTTGTTGGCGGTTATGATGGTATCACAGACTTAGCTTCGGCTGAATGCTATAATCCACTTACGAATAAATGGACAAATATAACACCAATGGGAACTAAACGATCATGTTTGGGAATTTGTGCGTTTGATGGGCTATTATATGTGTGTGGTGGTTATGACGGGGCCTCATGCTTAAGCAGTATGGAACGTTTCGATCCACTAACCGGTGTATGGAGTTCTTGTCCTAGCATGAGCACTCGACGTAGATATTGCCGTCTAGCAGTATTAGAAAATTGTATTTATGCAATTGGTGGATTTGATTCAACAAACTACTTATCGACAGTTGAACGATTTGATCCACGCGTTGGAAAATGGTCACCTGTACCAAATATGACATCACGTCGAAGCAGCTGCGGTATTGCAACCATTGACGACATGCTTTATTGTGTTGGTGGTAATGATGGTACGATGTGCATGTCAAGTTGTGAACGTTTAAATATAAGACGAAATGCTTGGGAATCGATTGCACCAATGCACTCGAGACGGTAAAAATATATAAATTACTAATGATATTATTTAATATTAATTATTATCAAAATATTATAGTTCAACACACGAAGTTGTCGAAGTGGATGGATGCCTCTATGCGTTAGGCGGTAATGATGGATCATCATCATTAAATTCTGTTGAAAAATATGATCCAAAAACAAATAAATGGACAATTGTATCATCAATGGTGATACGGCGTAGCTCTGTTGGTGCATCTGTATTAGATTGCTTCAATCTTGAACGAGGAATTGTACAAACCACAAATTTATGACCTTTAGCCCCCATTACTGAAACTACTAGTATGTCTATTTCGACTAGTTCAAATTGCACATAAAACCAAAGCACAGCGAGTAAAATCTTATTTGCATAATATATAAATTTAGCTTAAATCTACATGGTATTTTTCGCTAAACAAACAAATGAAATGACAGATAAAAAGTATTTCTTAGAAATAATAAATTATATTATTACATGTCTTAAATAAAGATAATTTTAAATTATAAACCTCCGATTTTATGTGGTCCAAAACCTATAATACCTATAGTTTAAAATTTTTTCTATTGTATTTTACTACATGTAATTAAAGAAATAGTTATTATATTGTAATTTATAAAATCAAAAATTAATATAATTAATTTTTAAGATTGTAATCAAATATTAATTTAAAATTTGGTTTAGAATTAATTTCGCTAATAATTATAGTTACAGTGTCTCAAAAAATAATATATGTTCCCAATAATGTACAATTTGTAACTTTGAATGGATAGGTAATCCTTCCAGACAAATACATTATAATATATACTATTTAAGTATGATTTTCCACACTAAAAGTAACAAAATGTATTCGGTAACACTCACCCGCTTGGGTCAGATGGCAAAATCAATCATATTTTGAGTATAAATTATTTTTTCCGTTAAAGTAGACAAACTTCGCTAAAAATAAAAAGTAAACGTTTTGAAAGCTGATATACTGGAAAATTAAACTAATTGACGGATCGTTTCTTCGGTTCGTGCCAATTATAAGATTTAATTGGTCGGAAATTAATCAAGCATTGTCCAATGTCGCAATGTCCAATTAAATTTTATAATCGTTGATCTTGATTTATAATAACACTTGTAATACTCATATCGAGTGCATTTGATCTTAAGAAATTCTATTTATTGTATGTATGTGTCTATAGGGCATCCAACATTCTCTTATATCAATATCCAAAAAAAACTAAATATATAAAACATTATAAAAGTCGTATTGTTATATCAGATACATCATTTGTAATGTTCTCAAAAAATTTGTAATACATTAACAATTGAAATCTTCATAACTATTATTGCGTGTAAATTTTACAATACATACCTTATTTTAAATAATAGTATTTTTTACAAATATTAATAATATATTTAATAACCAAAAATATATGATTATGTTCTGAACACATGGTTCAGCCATTTTCATTCAACCTTTGACTAATAAATGGCGACAATTTTGAATGTTGAAAAAATAATGATCAAGTTCACATTCTTAAATTTTTTCATTGTAATTATTAATAAAATTATAAGAATTGTAACTAATGAATAATAATATTTCAAGATCATACGAATCAATTAAATTTGTTACTTATTAGAACTTTAGAGAAACACATTGCACAACAATATGGGAAACTTGAATAAACGCACGTTTAATGTTATAGCTTTTAACCAAAATGTAAATTTATACAAGGTTGAAACATAAGATCAATTTAAAAACATAGAAATCCCGTTTAATTTTTAACCCTTGATCGGTAGCGTTTTTAACTATTTATAGAGATACTGTAAACTTAATTAAGATTCTATATTATTGTTTCTAATAATAACAAATCGAATACGATAATCTAGTTGTCAAATTAATCATAATTTTTTTGGTAAAATGGTTTGTTTCGCTGCCATAATTGATGCCTTAAAAAGTGCTTAAAAATAAATTTTTTTACTCTTGTTTAATCTTCAAAAAGAAATAATTTAAATTAAAGTGATTATTTTTATTTTAATTTATAAAACTTATCCGTGTGTAGAATTTGTTTAGTAATATATAAATATAATATTGGCTAGAATGTGCCAATGAAAAACGACAATTAATATACTCGGAGTTGCGATTGTTGCGAGGATCGAATCCGTGGCGAATATAAGAACTATAATATGTCAACAATCAGAGTGAAATTTATAGTAGATAGTTTAGTAAAAATACGGTCAAGTAATATGGTTTTTTAAAACATTTCTAGGATTAGAGAGCTAATTATATTTACATTTAGATTAAACATTAGATTAAATGTTTGGATATTAATAATTTTAATACATATATAGAGAGAGTAATCATAATTGTTTTGTTTTCAGGTATTTACGTTAATTTTGAAATTTTTATAACCATCGAAACCAGTAGTTTAGTACTAGCATTTAGCAGTCACCTAAAAACAAACATAATGCATTAATATCATAAAATTAAATTATTCAAATGTCTTGAAACTTTCACTGCCAATAACGTCTCAGAAATACATATTTACGATTATACTGTAGTGAAAAATAGTATTTTATGCTTTTATTTTAAAAAATATATAAATGTGGATTTTATAAAAAATATTGTTTTATTTATTAATTTATCATTTAGGCGCAATTGCAGTTATTTAGGAGTAAACCAACTAACGATTTTTGCACGTGATGGTATGAGCGTTAAAACAAGTGATGTGTTTCATAACCATTTATATATATATAAGTATATATGTGTATATATATATATATATATATATATATATATATATATATATATATATATATATATATATATATATATATATATATATATATATATATATATATATATATATGTATATATACATATTATAACTAATATGACTAATGTTAATTGTAAATATTTAGATGAAAACAACTTAAATGAATAAATGATGTCATAAAATGTGTTGATCAACCTTCGGAACTAATTAAATTTGCTCGATTGAATGAATATAGTATGGTATTATATATGTATAATCATTGTTTTTCGTTATAACTACGCATTCAACTTGGAAATGAAACTGATATGAGGTACAAATTTAAGATCGTATGGCAAATCTTTAGACTTTTGATAAATGGATTATAATGTGACAACGACTTGCATAAGTTGCATTTATGAAATTGCGCATCAAATAAATAACAAATTACCTGAATTAGTACATCAGTTATAACCACTATAAATACTGCATAGATACTTATCGAGTGTAGGTAGGTATATCAAGTATATAATTACAAACATGGTAATCTAATTTTTAATTATAATTAAACACTCATGCTTATCCATTTATTTATTCAATTAAACCAAGGCTTATTCGGAAGTAATGCAAATAAAGACAACTCGTATTATCAATTTTAAACAGTGTATGACTTATAATTTCTTATGCAATGCATCGATACAGCCCGTGTACTAGTTAGTAAATAGCATATAATAATCTTTCGAGTTATTGCATTTTAGGATTTCATTATTATTTGCAATAAAGTTATTTTTCTATTACTTTGAATGTGTAATCATTAGTCTGCAATAGTTTACTTAAGAATTCTAATAAATTATGTCTAGGTAAAATATAAGATTTAAACAAACAACAGGTGTAACAATTTGTTGAATATTTCAACATGGGAATAACGTAATTAGTTTGATTGTTTATTCCTTTACAATCTCATATTACTCTATACCGTCCGCCAGCGCCTATCAAGAAAAGGGTTACATTCATTATTAATAAATAATATAAAGCATTTCAACTTAACTTATTGTACCTCTGCACGCGTGAGTAAGACAGTTTCAGAATCATATAGGATATAAGTTTATATGTATATATATATATATATATATATATATATATATATATATATATATATATATATATATATATATATATATATATATATATATATATATATATATATATATATATATATATATACATATAAAAGGAGGCATACAAAAATCTGTTATAAACCTTTAGAGAAATGTTTAGCTTTTAGAATAATTATATGATGTGAACAATGTTGCTGTTGGTAACTGGTAAATAAAACTGCACTAATGAGTATAAATCCCATTAATACTTCTTTTGCAGAAGTTGGACAGCAAACTTAACTTTAAGTCACTAATTTTCAAATACTTTTGTAAAATTGGATTGGACAAAAAGTTGGAATTTAAGACTCAGATCGTATATTGACTCTATACACTAGTCTCGATCTTTCAGTATAGTTAAATATATTCTTATGTATTGTGTTACGTGCAAGCATTGAAGAAATTATATTATAGGAAGTCCCATCTGAATGCGTTCAACAAACGAATAAATTAAACCAAATATTGATTTTATCATAAAAAATATTAAAAACTTCGGCTTATTCTAGAAAACAACATGTTCTAGTTAGCTAAAACATACTCAAATACTGACCGGGTCACGATGTAAATTAAAATAATGAATAGTAATTAAACTGTTCAACTGATAATTTTATTACTAACACCCTGATTCCCTTAGTTGTGTCACTTGCCACATGTAGCGACAAACAAATATTGGTATTCTTTTAGTCGATTTGTTCGTTATTAATTGAAGTGACAAACTTTTTATTCTAATAGTCGTTTAAAAAATTTCTTGTCACTTGGAACGACATTTATAGGCGCGTGAAAATTTCAGTCGACATATTCAGTTGAAATTATTAGTATTCCTTGAATAATTCAGCGATTGACGTTCGTTGCATCAGGTCACTTTAATCGACTAGGGATTATTTTGGAGGTTGGTGGTTATTTTGGAATTATTGGGAAACTTTACTATATTTTACCAGTAGCGATAATTTTTTAGGAATTACCATCAGGTTACTTTCCAGTTTTATAATTCGTCAACCAATACTTTATCAAACAACACATTCAATCATGATTCAACGTTATCAGTTTATTGAATTAACTATACCGGATGTTTGACAAAATTTTTAAATGTCATTAAATTTTTTGATTCACTTCCTATTATTGATTTATAAAAGTACATATTCCAATAGAACTTCTCATTTCTCGATCGAAATTCTGAAAATATTCCAAATAATTTGCAACGTTAATTCAATTAAAATATTTCTTTGGCAAAAAAATTTAAATTTAAATTATATCTTATTGAAATAAAGGGAAACCACAATTTAAGATTTTTAATATCTTGGATTGAATTATGGGCCAAATGTTCAATCATATACGTGCGTATGCAAAACCACCCACCATAGCTTTTATCTTGATCACACAACATATACATAAATCAAGATAAAATAAAGTGATGATCGATATTATTTATTTAATTGCTTTTCATATTTATTAAACTACGAGGAACGGCCATGTCAATCCCACACTATTATTTTGGATAATCAGTAATAAAAATGTGTAATGTTTAATTATTTCATTGACGTAAAAATAATTATATGTATATTGAGGTAAAAATAATTATATGTTATGCGTAGCAAAATGATGCAGTCAAATAATTTATAATTCTAAATAGTTTATATAGTATGTTCATACGTAAAGTATAAAGTCAAGGTTTATAAGTCATTTTATTATTGCGACATACGTAATAAATTAAATTAAATTTAGTTTATTTTGCATGAGTGACTACATATAATTACGATTTCTAATATATTTGGACACGATTCGGTTGTTATATGATACAATACTATATAAATAGTTTTTTTCTATATGAACCTAATTAAAAATGGCGGCGAGATGATTTTGAAAGTTCAACCGCCTTATCTTCCGATTTGTATTATACAACCTTGACAAGTCAAATACTTGATTTTATTCTATCTCTTACACCACAATTTTGCGGTGACCTAACCCAGATTCATTTTCACAATCGGATATATTTCCTCAACTCGCATCAAAACTATTATAGTATATAATAATCAGTCTTCAACTATCATCCACTCAACGTGAACTAAAACAAATACTAAGAAGAATATTATAAAAAATCTAATATGTATATGATCTGCGCACTCACTGCGGCTTCATAACGTTATACTTTACTCGTAAAATTTTTCTATTTAATTTTTAGTCGAACTAAGATTTCCTCGAGAAAAGTCGAATAATAAGTTTATAAAAACTAACACGTGCGCAGAACTTGCCTACCTACAATATAATTTAAAATTATATTTATTTTAAAGTGCTGTAAAGATAAGTTTTAGTTATCAATTCGAATTGTGTAAATATTTGGATAATTTTAAAAGCCGCCAAGGTAAATTTATTATTTTTATTAAATTTTCATGCTTGAAATAAAAAAAACGATAAAAATTGTAAAAAAATCAATTTTTCTATATTTTTACACCGAACAAATTGAAACATAGAAAAGTATTCCCAATACATGTATTATACCTAACTTCATTTTATTCCAAACTTCCATAAAAATGAAATTTTATTATTTTTTGTTTTTGTGTGTGAGTGTGGTTGTGCGAGCGAGGAGTCGAGGAGTAGAAATTAGAAAATAAAAGGAAGTGACATTCGTAAATCGCTAAATTGTGTTATTTCGTCAAACAAATTTAATATTTTTTGTAATTTATCCAAACAATTATTATCTAAGAAATAGTATTTAATTAAAATGAGTAAGTGCATTTTTATAATATTACTATGCGTGTTAAGATTTTGATTGCTTTATACATTTCATAATAAAATGTTGACGCCATTTTGGTTAAATGATGTTGAGGATAATAAATCATGTCAGAATTTATTGGTTGTGATAAATGCTCGTTTAATTATAAATCCATTCATCATTCTAGAGATAAAGCCCAATCTAATGGATTTTACAAACTGTCTCGTTGCTTTTAAAATCACACTTTCGTAACAACAATGGGGCACTCCAAAATTTGCAAAATTTAATACTGCGCGAATTAAGTCTCATTCGAAATATTTGTAACAATATTAACATTCATATTTTAATTGCTATTATGATTTATATTCTAGTTTAGTTGTGCAAGTAGGCGTTATAATAATAAGCAATTGATAATTTATATTAGCGGGAAAAACCATATGTCATAACCATATAGACTGAACCATATGGTATTCTTTGTTACATTCTAAGGATTGAATTGTCCTTGGGTCATTACAAAACTCCTATCGAATACTAATTTCATGTCAGGATTAAATGGTTTTTAATCTATAGTTGTTACATATTTTTTATATGATCGTGGACTTGAAAGTTGTCAGGATTTGATTGTATATACTCCCTAAAGGAACATCTTTTTGCCATTTTCTCTTCGCTATACATAAGCTAGTTTTATAATTAGAACGGCTGAGATAAAGCTAACCTGTAGGATTTGGTCCATAAAATAACAAGAACTAAGTTTGATAATTTGAAAATCTACTGAACTGCAAAATAATAATATAATTTGTACTCAAGGCTATTTACTTCATAAGCCTAAGATTCTCTTGTTCGGGTTTCTCCGAATGATCATTAATGATCCTCAATTCTATTTAATTATTTCTATTCAATCTTGACGCATTCTTAATCTTTATCGTTTTTCTTGTTCTATTTAAACTATCAGTTATTTTCTGATATTTATTTGAATAATGTTGTGAAATATTGCAATTATTTACTAATTGTATATCAATCCAATTAGAAAGAATGAGATAAGCTTGTTTGTGTATCGATTAGTCGAATTGATTTTCTCTATTGTTTGTTGGTTTATAATCTTATCTTTCTTTATTGATGCTGAAGACACTTCCAACCATTTGCAGTTCACTTAATTACGTTCTATCTTAGGCTTCTACAGCCAAATCGTAATTCTGCATTCCAACATAGAGACATTTGTTCATTCACATCACCCTTTGTAATCAGGCTGTATAAAAGTCTCAGCATTTCTATTCAATTCCCATCATCAAATATATTGAAATCGAAGAGAAAGTGTTACTCGTTCGACTAATGTTAATACTAGTATTTCTTGGATGTGTAAACCATGTCCAATCTTTGAAAACACTTTAAAAAGAAAGGAATTAACGGTTTCTATCTTTTTAAATTTCCTTTAAAAAATTAATCGTAGATAATACAAAGCGAGTGTTTTCAATGGGTGGGCATGGTTTACACATTCAAGCAAATTTTTTAGTATTTTGAGTTGAGCCTTATATTCTTAAATGCCGATAAAGTTTACAAGGTGTGTTTGGTTGTACGAACATTTCGTTATTAATTAATTGTTTATATTTTCGAAGCGAAGGTATTTTATCTATAGATCAAAGCAAATATGTATATCTTATATTATTTTTTATAAGATATCTTTGCTTTGATCTATAGATAAAATCAATCAATAGATATAGCCATCTCTTCGTCTGCTAAAAGCAGATCTCCCTTAAAAGATCGTTGTACCATTCATTCTGGTTCAGCACCTAGGATAATCGAGGTTTAGGCCATACATCACAATTATGATTCCTTTCTCTTGAAATCAATTGTTTCTTGGTGTCTAAAACAAGAGATTAAATAATTGGATTTGGACTCACCAACGGAAGCTAAACACTGTTATAGTGGATTAATTATTTCTCACTTTGTTCCACTTAATCCGATCACACAGATACCATCTGCATATACAGATTCTATCGTACATCAGTTCCTGTGAATCTCTTCATGCGTCAATTGTATTTCAAAACAATATTTTCGTTTATTTATAAATCAAATGACGATAAAAACTATTCGAAATGATTAAAATGAGCTCAGTTTTTGATAGCTAATATCAAACTTGTTTACAAATTTAACTGAATTATCTAATTGGTTTACTAAATGATTATTTTCAACATAAATAATCTCGATTTATATAGAAGGTTCGAAAATTTTGGGGTTGTGTCCGATATATTTCAATGTTGTGGCTTAAAAAATAAACGAGTGATATTGCTAAGTTTCTTGTGTGACATATTGCACGTAACAAACAATTAATATGTTTATGGCCTATTGTAAACAATATTATCAATTTGGCTTGTTACTCTATTGACACGTTGTGGCTATTAATTCAACATGTCTTAAAATATGTATTTAAATTTTAAAATATCTGACCGTGCATTCATACTGCAACGCCCATTGTTATGGGGTTTAATCTATACTGTGGGCGAGCTAATACCATAAGCTCTATATCTCGAATTTTATGTAAATGTTTTTTACACTTTAACCCATTTAGGGTTAATGAACAATTATATTTTCGTTGTAAGTTGATTAAAATATTTATAAAGATTAGATTAGATAATAAACAAATAATAATAATGGAATTTTCCTAAGTCCTTCACATTTACAATACATTAGACAATGTAATATACAGGAATTTATTTCATTCAGGACAGTTCATTAATTAATAAACACATAGTTTTATTTTTATATTGTCGTTTTTTGTTAATCTTATCTTTTATTTACTTTCGATATCTATTTTTTAGTGTTCGAATTCAACGTGATAAGTTTAACCAATGGTACCGAGATTTGTTGGGCTTCAAAATTCATAGGCCCGGGCCATCACTATAATAAAGAGTACCTATGTTATATTTTCTTGTTTAAGATAGTTCTAGTTATCTTCAAGAGAGTGATTATGTGTTAGTTTATTAATGTTGAATATTAAATGTGAACTAATAACATAATGAGAAATTAAACCATAAACCATCATTTAACGAACGATACTTTCATCAAAACACATTTTTTGTTTACCTTGTGTTTGTACTTACTTGACATAATGCATTGATAAGATTAAAATATTACAAATTCATTTTAGAAACGATCGATACGTGATAGTATACGTGATAAATTATGGGTATAGTTTAAGTTTAAACTACATATATCAAACTAACAAACGACCAAGTTATTATTGTTACTCAATGTTAATCTATTGTTACTCAATGTTAATCTATTGTTACTCAATGGTAATCACCCTTCAGGCATAACTTCATTTCGAGATAACAGTCGAAAATGGTCGAAAAGACAGTTCCACGAAGTTAGCCCTCCGAATATTAAGAGCTCTGAATTAATGCAATCAACTTCCTATGAACGATTTTTCTTTAGTCTCTTCATGGCCATGGTGAATTCTTCATAGGATGGATCCTCAATGAACATCTCTGCGGTATGTATTTGAGGGTATTCAAATACAGCTGGTGAAACATGTGGAACATTAAGTATGGCAGAGAAATGTTCACGCCATGTATCGAGTACCGCATCAACGTTAACGCAGAGGTTTCCATTCTGGTCCCGAATAGCAGTTGACCGAAATCTTTAGGCATGGTGCAGTTCGGTGGCCACGCGAATTGTGCTCATTGCTTAGTTATTGTACTCTTAAGACCGATTCGCACTTCTTCTGTCTGCAAATGCGTTTAGCTGTCCTAGCAAGAACTGCATTTCATTGTTTGGCGGTATAGTAATCGAGAATGTGCTAGGCAGCATCGACAACCTAGGTTTTCAATACTTCCCAGACACTGTTCACTTCATCACATTGATAATTAGATCGTAAAATGATGTTGCTGACAAGATCTTGATATTTTCGTTGCGTTTTTTCATTTATCAGATCTCACAGGAGAATCGCGTTGTATATTCCCCTGTCCTTCCGACTTGTACGAAAACTTCCATCATTGCTTTGCAGGATAATGGTCACTGCCTACGGATTTTGTTGACGACCGATAAGATCTCACATTTTGTACAACCCGAGCCCGCTCTTTAGAAATCAACACATTGACATTGTGTTCAGTTATAGAGCCCGGTTAATGAGTCTTTATCTTGGGGTTGGCTTACATCAGAAGGCGCATGTACACAGCCACCTGTGACAGGTTACCTGTGACCCAATGAGAAAACCAACTGGGTGTAGTACTGGGACACATTGTCTCTATTTTTAGGCCATCGAGTTTCTTGGAGCGCTACGAGGTCCAGTCGATACTCTTTTATACATGTGGTAAGGCCGTCAAACGTGCCAGGTTATAATTCACCGACCCTCAATCTTGTGTTCAAGTACTTCAGTAGAGGTAATTTTTTTTTGGCGGTATCCGATTTTTGTTTAGTTTGTTTACATTTTTAATATTTGTGGTTTTTTACGGGTGCGGGTCGTCAGCCCAGCGATCCAACCAGATTTAGTCGCCTCCTACGCTGACGCTCTAGAAACTGTGGTTGTATTCTATGGGTCTCATGTTTCGTTCGAAATATATACGAAACATGGATGCCCCATCCATACAAAATAATTTCGGTAATAATTACATTAAATAACTTCGCGAAACTGTTATGATAGTGTCCAAGTGCATTCGGGCAGTTGTGTTGCGGCCATTCAACTCTCCATATTTGACATGGGCACTGTGAAGGGTTGTGATCATAGCACAACTAAAACTTTTAAAAACGTAAATATTAAATCAGTTTTTGAATGAGTCTCTTTATGCAGTTTACAATTACATAGGGTATTCCACAGAAAGATGTTATTTTTAACCATAATTACCCTATTTTATTTACATCTTAAATTTTTCTCGGTAAAATCTTATTTAGATCTACATATATATAGTATGACGTCTCAAATAAACAAAAACATTAAAATTCAGTATATTTATACATCTAAAGCAGCAGTTCATTGTATTTAGTATAAGGAATTTCTATATACATAATATACGAAAAAGAATTCGATTTCTCACATACATACATAAAATTTGTTGGTATACTACATTCCTTTAAACTGGTTTCGATCCTCAATTAAGTGTAACCTCTATAATTCATACTTTATTATTAAATAATATTGTAGATATCAATTTATATTCTAGACTTGCATCGATTATACTCGTAGTTTTGAAATGGGCCGAGTAGATATCTATTTGTCAACAACCAACGTTTAAATCGAATTGTTTATGTTATTATAACTTTTATACCAAAGATAATATTGTGTATATGTATTTTATATTTCTATATATATATACTATAGTCGAATTGAAAAAGTTACGAGCATTCCCAACTGAATTGTATTTCAGTTTCAGTATTCAGTTAGTTATAAACTCTAATAAGTGAACATACTCTCTTAAAAGAGAAAAAGTTTATAGTATAAACTTCTAAAGTGAAACTAAAAATTATATTATAATTAATATTTTGATTAATTTTAACTAAATTTAGTTAATTGCAATCTTAATTATAATATTATTTTTATTTTTAAATTAGGTAAATAAATTAAATAAATAATAATGTAATTGTCTATATAAATAGTTTTTTATGTTATTTTTGTGGAAAGTACAGAAAAATTCAAAATGGAGTTGGAATTATTTTCATTGATCAACTACCAATTTATAGTTCACAAAATAGTTGTATTGTTTTATGCATTTAAACGATATTGTGAGTGTTTTGAAAAATTCTTTTAAATATAAAATGTTCCTAAATTTCTTATATACCAAAACATAATTAATATAAAATGCTTATTCTATGATATTATGTAGAATGTGGTTTTAAGATTATAACTTCCTGTGTGGCTCATACAAATTTCTGTGAAATTTTTAATGTAGTGTAGTGTGCAAAACATATTTAAATAATGTATGATAGTGTTTGTTGGCTGAGAAACTTGTTTTATTTTGTGTTATGCTTCATGAGTACAAAAATGCCACATATATAAAATTTATCGTAAACGATTTCTTTTTAAGCCAACAACAATACAATAGCGATTATATTGTGTTGTTTGTACGTCGTTTGATATACAAAGAGCTGAATTGACAAAGCAATGGCGTATATAATATTCATATAAATGAGAGAGGGAATAAAACAGGGTGGTATTGAATTTAAGAGACCATTCAAATATAGCAGATGTGTATTTTGAATAGATTAGATTAGATAAAACTGTATTTGTACAGTGCAAATACAGTTGTTGTAGATCGGAGCTACATCTGTTGTAGATGATATAATTAGATCGGTGTTTTGTACGTGGCAAACTCTCAAGTTCAATAATATTGAAATGTTCATATTCATTGGGTACCCCACCCATGCATTACAGGAGATTAGGTGTCTTAAAATATTATGATTTAAAAAAAATGTTATATTTATTTGTGGAAAAACCTATTCAGAAAATATCAAGTTTTCTTAGAAATACTAATTCCACTTAGTTCTCAAGATCACATTCCTGACACGTATATTATTGTGCCATGATTTGCACTAGTTAATTGGATATTGCATGAACTTTTTCCTTGATAAGATAATAAAGTTGACGAATCAAACTTACCCGAGAATTACGATAAGAAGATAATATATATATAACATGATTGTAATTGTTAGACTTCATTTGAAGTCTGTTACCGTTTGGTCATGGGTTCTCGTGATTGTGTAATTAACTAATATTAACGTTTATCTAACATATTTTTAATTGGATTTTTTTAATATTTTACAGATGATAGTAGCGCATTATTAAAAAAAATGGCTGCTACATTGCAAAGAACCAATCATTTTATTGCACCATCGACAAATGTTGTGGATCATCATACAACAGGAGAACCTGCGCCACGCGAAACACGTCGACCAATAAACAAGCCTACACGACCCTTAATGTCTATTGAGCAAATGAACAACGAAGAAGCTCGTTTAGCAACGTTTCATACATGGACTAAAGCATTTATTGCGAAGGAAAAATTAGCACTTTACGGATTCTATCATTGTGGTCCTGACGATAATGTAAAGTGTGCATTTTGTAAGGTTGAGATTGGAAGTTGGGAAGTTGGAGATAATGTCCTTCGGGAACACTTGAGATGGTCGCAAAATTGTCCATTGATAAAACGTAGACCTACATCAAATGTTCCGATTGACTTAGAAAGCTTTGAACGATCACTACCACCAGTATCGGCTGATGTAGTTGGAATACAATTTCCAATTGAATATCGTCCAAATTCTTATCCGGAAAATGAATTTGTGGAACCATTTTCTACTAACTCGGCGATTAATCATCCAGATTATCGTAAAATAACCGATCGTTTAAAATCATTTGAAGAGTGGCCAAAATCCATGCGACAAAAACCGGCCGAATTAAGTGACGCCGGTTTCTTTTATTTGGGAAAAGGTGATCAAGTGAAATGTTTTAGCTGCGGTGGTGGACTAAAAGATTGGGAAGAAGATGATGTACCATGGGAACAACATGCCATGTGGTATGATAAATGCCCCTATTTAAACGAAGTTAAATCAGCCGATTATATACAATCAGTGAAACAAAAATTTGAAACCAAAGATGAACAATCAACTGAAGATATCAATAATAGTACAAATGTCCAGGTTCAGTCAAAATCAGAAGCACACCACGAGATTCTAAACGAAGATACCAGCGTAAATGATTCGAAACTATGCAAAATATGTTGCGATAACGAAATGAATGCAATATTATTTCCATGTATGCATATTATCGCTTGTGTTACATGCGCCTTCTCACTGGACTCATGTCCAGTTTGCCGCAAGCAAATCAGTGAAGTCAAAAGGATTTATTTCTCTTAATAAAATGTTTAATAAAACAGTCGCAAAATATAAATGTTTGAAAGAAAACCAAAATTTAGATTTTTGTGCTTCGTTTCAAACAATTTGTCCGGAAATATAATGAAATTGTTTCTACGGAATTCTAGTTTCGGTCACACTATTTTTATAGTAACCGGAAGATAAGACTGGGCGATTAAACGAACAATTCAAATTTGATAGAAATTTATCATCGTGCGAAATTTTAGAATTTTGGTTTACTTTCAAACATTTATATAAACTTAATTTTATTAATAAAACATTTTTTTTAAAAATCCAAATTAAAGTTTACAACAACATCTCAGAGTAATCAAAATTTTATATACATTTCTATCTATAAGGTAAAGATCAAAAATCATAAATTGAAATGTAGTTTTGTTTTATAAAATGTTTTTTTTTTTTAATTTTTTGCAGAATCATGATGAAAATTCTATCGAACTCAATGTATAAAATGTAAATTTTAATAAATATAATTTAGGCTAACTAAAGTAATGTTGTATATATTATAATTTACTTTTCTGTAGATAGTGGTAGTTTTAAGCAAAACTATTTTAAATACATATATGTATAACTAAATAAACTTTAAAATAACAGTAATGATAGCAAAAACAAAACAGTTTTACTTATGTATATACTAACATTATTATTTGTCTGTTAAAAGTGACGTGAACCAATTAATGAGTAGTGATTGTAGCAGATCCCACCATTAAAAGTGATCTTCAAGTGTGATATCTTGTTCAACCTACAACTTTACATATTGAAATTATTATGTGTTTTATAAAAAGGTAGTAGTATTATTTTTACATTTTTTTTCAAATTTATTTATTTTTCAAAATAAAGCGTAAATTTTTACATGCATCGAAAATGTGTTTTTATTCTGTAGAATTTTTAAAATGTCTGGAATTTATTGTTATATTTATAGAGGCGTCAATAGATTAAAAATGGGAATTTTGTTCTGAATCAATAATTTTCCATTGTAACCATGTTTGTAGTGGTTAGTGTTCTTTGTATTGAGGTTTATGATATTGTTACTGTATTATTTGAAAGTTATTTAATTTACTGTACAAAACTTTTTATACACCCTATTCACAGTGTGAAATCATGTCTATATAAGTTTACAAAAAATCATACATCGAAACGAGTTTCACTTTGTGGTTATTTTTACATTCAAACAGCGTATCTGTTTTACTAAATTTATTTTTCCAAGGTTCAATATTATAGAATTTCGTGCAATTTCGGCTAAAAATTGTATTTTAAACTGACCAATCATAGTGTATAAATTTCCGAATTTTCTCGATTTATTAACGAAATAAAACGAAATTTATTCGTTTGTAAATTGTTGTTAGTATCGTTTTGTTATTTTGTAGGAAAACGATGGCGATCGTTTTGTTATTTATAAACCACCTTTAATAAAGTTCGTTCTAACTAAATTTAACACAATATTTGAAGCGGATATTTTTGAATTTACTTTCTTTCGCTTTAAAGCTTAATTATATGAACCCCTTGCATCTGCGACCCAAAACGAGAGATATACTTCTGCTCCAGTAGTTTAGTATTTGTTTGTATTTTTGTTAATAAACGTAGATATTTATTTGGGACTGTGTACAAGTACAACCCACCTATAACAAGCAAGAGGTGTTATACACAATTTAAAAAATCCCTACTAGATATTGAACTTTTATTAAGCTGTCTCACCTGCCAGAATGATGAAATATTCATCTCAGATGACTTCAACTTCGATTTACTACAGGGACCCTATTATGAAATTTTCGAAGGCGTTTATTTTTCGATAGTATCGAAAATGAGCTATCATGAAATTTTTCGATAGTATCGAAAATAAGCTATCATGAAATTTTTCGATTTCGTTTTTTTTTTCGATAGTTTGAAAATGAGCTATTATGAAATTTTCGATGACGCTTTGTTTTAGATAATATCGAAAATAATCGACTGCTCTTGAGGTGACGACCAAAATTAATCATCATAATTCAATAAAATTAAAAATTATTTATTGGTTGATCCGTGATTCCATTTAATAAAACATGTATTTGTTGTGATCCTGATGAAATAAATAACATATAAATAAATAAATATATATTTTGTAGTAGATAAAAATCAACGGACATCGGCATTAAATAGTTTATTGCCGGTACCATAAAAAACACCCAACTAGTTAAAAATGCAACAAAATATTTTAGAATAAGAGAAACGCCATAGAAATAGAATATCGAAAACTGATGAGTAGCTCGAATCCAATTTTGGTTAGTCCGGTTGTTGATCTTAAATCTGAAGAGTGTTCTAACTCTTTTTCATTTTCTAATATTTCTTTTGAGGAGTTACAGTCTGCTGTTTGGAAAGTAAAATCGGAATCTTTTGGTCTTAGTTTAAAATTGGTGAAACGAATTTTTCCTGTAGTCTCAAAATATTTATTACACATTTTTAATTTTATCTTAACCTCTTCTTCGTTTCCTGAGAAATGGAAACTCAGTAAAATAATTCCAATTCCAAAAATTAGCAATCCTGTTGAGTTGTCCCAATTTAGACCTGTCAGTATTTTAAGTTTCACTTCCAAAGCCTTTGAGATTGTAGTGAAAACCCAAATTCAGTCCCATATAATTGATCATAGTTTACTTAATGTCTTTCAATCTGGTTTTAGAAAGTGTCATGGCACGAATACTGCATTATTGAATATTAGCGATGATATTCGGCGTAGTATGGAAAACAAGGAACTGACTTCTCTCACTTTGTTATAATAGATTCTTCAAAGGCCTTTGGTTCTTTGAATCACAACATTCTCTATAACAAGCTTATCGCACAATTTAAATTTTCCCTTTCAGCTGCTAGATTAGCTATAATTTATTTATCGGACCGTTCACAGACACAGAATTTTTTTTTGGTAATTGTTATTCTAATTTTCTTCCAGTGACTTCAGGTGTTCCTCAAGGTTCGGTACTTTTCCTTTATTATTTTCTATGTACATTAATGACATAGAATCCCCGTTTCACTATTGTTCGTTTCACATCTTTGCTGATGATGTCCAAATTTATAGAAAATAATAGTAAGCTAGATCAGCATTCTATTGTTAGTAATATTTCTCTGGTTAACGAGGATTTAGATAGAGTATATAATTGGTCTATTTCCAATGGACTTGTCTTAAATGCTAGTAAATGGCAATCTATTGTTATTTACAAAAAATCGTTAGATACGTTTTCGTTTCCTTGTATTAATCTTAATGGGTCAGTCATTCCGTTTTCAACTACTGTTAGGAATTTGAGGATAGTTTTTAACAAAACTCTTACATGGAGTGATCATTTAATAAAAGTTAGTAGAAAGGTATTTGGATTACGTAGTTGTTTTTATAAAGTGGTAGGGTTTACGGATTGTCAGTTTAAAAAGAGAATGTTTATGTTCTATCTCCTTCCGCATTTTCTCTATGGTGATGTTGTCTTATTTGAAATGTTTCAAGAAAATATGTCTATTCTAAAAAGATGTTTTAATGCGTGCACTCGTTTTATTTTAGGAATAAGGAAATTTGACCATATATCACCCTATACTAGTCTTGTTCTTGGTTGTAGTTTAACTAGTTTTTATGAGTTTCGGATTTGCCCTTTCATTAGGAAGCTACTCAAAACTTAAGAATCAAATTATTTATTCAAACAATTTTTATTCAGCAGGTCGCATTACGCCAATCTTCGATTGCTGCCTGCAAGAAATTCTTCTAGGTCTTGAAATTCATCTTTTGTTTTGTTAGAGGTATTTCTCTATGGAATTCTGTTCCACACAGTATTAGGAGTTTGAGATCTGCCGATACGTTTAAATCGAAGTTTCTTGAATATCGTGTCCGAATAATTAGTTAGTAATAACAATTAACTTAAACTTATATAATTAGTTTAAGTTAATTGTTAAGATTTTTTTTTATATATTGTCTGATCTCTGCTGCTCCTCCAATTTTAAATGAGCTTGTACTCAAAATGGGATGTGCGTGCATGGCATCTGTTTGCAGTAAAAAAATTAAGAGGTTTATATGCCTAATGGAAGTAATAATTTTTTTCAAGTTGCTTCTATATGCGCTTTTCTTCTTAATCAAAATTATAAGCTATAAATAAATATCAAAATTATAAGCTATAAATAAATGAATATCGATCGATTAGTCTCAAAATTGTATCGATCATTACTGTAGGTAAAATTAAAATTTGGTATCCGAAAAATGTAATATTCAATATCTGATAAAAATTTTCTTAATCATTGAGATTACTGATTCAAAAAGGATAGACCGAATTTCCAAATTAACCAGGCGTAATTAAGCGTTCTGTATCAAACATTTCGGTCCACATAATGGAATATATTTTTGTAGTAATTATAGTCGAAACTCTTCACTAAACTGACCAACCGTTTGGATTCGAAAAACTTCCGATCATCTCCACTACAACGAGATTACATAATAGAAGTGATACAACTAACGAAATATAAAAAGTCAACTTTCCATATGAAATTTTACAGCGTCTTTTAAAACAATTGCTTATCTGAATTGAACACACAAATTCGTACGTTATTAAGTTAGATTACCTCGTTACTCATGCAACTCCTACCTGGTAGATGAGTTTCAGTCACTATTAAAATTATTTATTATAATAAAATCAAATTCATAAGTTTAAATAACGTTACGGTTCGATAGACCAACAATTCGAAATACTTAGTAATACTTGGGTACTTTACTTGTCTGCACTTCAAAGATAACGCTTCATTATTTTGTTTGTAAACTATACCGATCGTTTTTGTACTGGAAATTTACTTTTACATACTTAACTTAGCAATATTGTGTTAATTGTAGATAAATAGTAGATTTATGTACCAACATCTCTTAAATATGTTTACAGGCCATTATTGGCCCGTACCGTTTCAACAATCTGACTCCAACGGTTTCGATCATGAGCCAAATCTTCATAGTGATCTTCATACTGTTGCCAGATCTTCATACTGTTGCAAGCAGTTGGAAGATGCCAGATCGCTTTCTACGTCGTGGAGCCATCGTCGTCGACAGCGACCTCTTCGCCTACCGAAAGGCGGTTCTCCCTTTAAAAATCGCTGTATCATTCGTTTCGGATCAGCACGCAGAACGTGACCGAGCCAGCGTATTCGCTGTCCTTTGATTTCATGCACGATATCAGGAATTTGCATTAAATTCCTCACCTCGTGATTGAAAAGAATTCGGTAAGTGCCATCGACGTCGCGTTTTGGACCATATATCACACGCATGATTCTTCTCTCGAATGTTAGAAGCCATCTTTCGTACTCATCCGTCAAGGTCCAACTCTCACATCCATACATGACAACGGGTCTGATCAACACTCTGTACAGTTGCAGCTTATCCGTATTTGCAAGATATTTTGATTTCAGCAGTGGACGTAGAGGATACAAAGCCCGATTGCCAGCGGCAAGGCGGACCTTGATATCCTCGCCCACACTATTATCGTGAGTGATGAGAGATCCAAGATAATTGAATCTCATCACTCCTTCAAACGTGTGGTTTCCACTACTGAAATCAATTGCGTCTTGGTCTCTAAAACCCGAGATTAGATATTTGGTTTTTGACTCGTTGATTTTGATACCAACGGAAGCTGAACACTGTTCCAGTGGATCAAGTATCTCTTTCACTCCGTTGCCATTTAATCCAATCACACAGATATCATCTGCATACGCAAGAAGTTGATTGGATTGTCGGAATAAGATGTTGTCCAACATGAGATTAAAAAGTATCGGGAACAGTGCATCTCCTTGTCACCAGTAATAATTGCAAAAGTTCATTGTAACTGTGTTACTGTCATATTACACAGGTGTACATATTTTTTCAGTATTACTAAATATTCAAGCGCATACCATAGCCTCTCTCGATTGATCGAGTCATAGGCTTGCTTGAAATCTAGGAATACCTGGTGTACATCGCGAGATGTTTCATAGTACTTGGAAAGAATCATCCGTAGCGAAAAAACTTGATCAGTGACTGACCGATTTGGACGGAATCCTCCTTGGTAGTCACCGACAATTTCTTCCACCAAAAGAGTAATTCTTCCCAAGATAATATATGACAGTAACTTGTATGCTGTGCAAAG
This sequence comes from Tipula lateralis, assembly GCA_963932295.1. Taxonomy (NCBI): domain Eukaryota; kingdom Metazoa; phylum Arthropoda; class Insecta; order Diptera; family Tipulidae; genus Tipula; species Tipula lateralis. Next base: position 23,904,048 of record OZ010738.1, on the reverse strand, counting down.
GAGAGCTATAACGCGATAGTTCTCGCATTTCATGCGATCACCCTTTTTGAATATTGGGCATAACTCGGCCACTTTCCATTCATCAGGCATAACTTCATTTCGCCATACCAATCGAACAAGGTCGAAAAGACAGTTCCACAAAGTTAGCCCTCCGAATATCAAGAGCTCTGAATTAATGCAATCAACCCCTGGTGAACGATTTTTCTTTAATCTCTGCATGGCCATTGTGAATTCCTCATAGGATGGATCCTCAATGAACATCTCCGCGGTCTGTATTTGAGAGTATTCAAATACAGCTTGTGATACATGTGGAACATTAAGTAGATCAGAAAAATGTTCTGAAACCCGAATGGCAGTTCACCGAGATCTTAAGGTATGGTGCAATTCGGTGATTCCTTTAAAGAAACCACGCGAGTTGTGCTCATTGCTGAGTTGTTGTACTCTTAAGACCTTGGCCTTCCACCATTCGCGCTTCTTCTGTCTACAAATGCGTTTAGCTGTCCTCCTATAGCAAGACCTGCCTTGTTTTTTCTTGCAATTGTGAACCGAGTCTGCGCTTCATTGTGGGCTATATTGCGTTGCTCAACAGCAAGACGACACTCCTCATCAAACCAATCTTTTTTGGGCTTAGTTTTCACTATACCGAGAGTGTGCTGGGCAGCATCGACAACCGAGGTTTTCAATACTTCCCAGACACTGTTCACATCATCAGATTGGTAATTGGATCGTAAAATGCTATTGCTGACAAGATCTTGATATTTTCGTTGCGTTTCTTCATTTATCAGACCTTCACAGGAGAATCGCGTTCTGGATACTGTGATGGTATTCTATGGATCTCATGTTTCGTTCGAAATATTTACGAAACATGGTTGCCCCCACCCACAGGGCATTTTATTTACTTTCAGCTTATAAAATTCGCTGGGACCCAAGAAGATTTCACACTAAATGCCACAATCGAGCAAAAATCATTTAGCATCTTTATTTGGTTGTGAGAACAGTACAAGTTACAACCGTTTCCTACTTTTGATTCTGTTCCTAAGAATATTAAGTTATAGAACTATTAACCTTGTACTTACCTACTCGTAGTATCCTATAGATTATACTATATCATTTTGAACTAAAATTCTTATTTTATATTTCCTGGTTAAACTTTATTTTAAAACAATATTATCGTAAGTTATGCAACTCAAGTATATTTTATTGTTTTTTTAAAAAGCAACATTTTACAGATTTAAAGAAGTTATTTGTCTTATGAAGTGGTTGAAGCACACTGAAGTTACCTAGTCCATGGTAATATGTGGAAAAGTTACAGCTAAAACATGTGATTTTATTGTTTCCAGAATAGAAAAAACCTAACGCGCTTAATGTCGATGGATATGGAGAGGAAGATTGATGATAGGTAGCAAAAGAGTTAATCCGTTCACTAGCAATTGCATATTTAGGATGCTTTATAAAAGATAATTCACAGCGTGGCGAAATCCTTGCATGTTCTCCTAGAATGTTTACATGATGTTTGTAACAGTCAATTTCGGCTTTACAACTGGAACACGTTACGGTAGAATTTGATTCGGTATAACAAAATCCCAGTTTTTCTAAATCTGGTATAATGCCCCTGTAACATAAATTTTTCTTTTAACATCGTTTATTTCGTACAAGATGACTATCATTATATTTGTACCTTATTTGATCTAAGATAATTAACCTACTCATATTATTTTCCGATTCTTCATGCTCTATCTATAAAATAAAAAATTATTAAAACCAATTATTTACTTACACATTTTGGTTAGTTTAGGTTTTGTGCTAATTTTTTATGCTACCTCATTGAAACTATTTGAAACTTTAGATGAAGTAATTTTTGGGGTTTGTTAGGCCGTACAAGTAACAGGCTCCATAAAGTGTATATAGTTTTCTCCACATCCTCATATAGCGTCGACAATAATCATCTGCCAGAACACTACAAATTTAAATCTGCTTAGATGTTCAGGATAATGACAGTTTCTTATTGAACGAAGGTATATGGATGTATTCTTCAGAGCACTACGAAAATGTAAGAAGGGTATTTTCTGAACTTTTATCACCATTGGAATGAATGCCGACTTTTCATGAAAGCTTATTTTTATAAGTTTTTCTTAGTAATATTTTATAAGCTCCAGGTTAGTTCATAAGTATTGAAGTAAAATTAGATCTCTAATTTTATTTAATTATTTACGCTTTAAGCCTGTGAAAATGAGTTGTCAGTGTTAGTTCTTTGAAATAGTTTTGAAACGGGTAACAATATGAAAATATATTGACATAATTTTGAGTTCATTAAATTAAAAATGAATTTGGTTGGATAATTTTTTGCAATTCAACACAAAATCTAATACAATCAAACACTTACCCTTTCATTTTTCGATTCATTAATATTGTTAGCTGTGCCGTTGGTGTCCTGATCGATTATACTTAATAAAAATAAAGAAAAAGGTAAGTTGTAAAGTTTTTCTAAGCATTCATACTATAATTTACCTTTCAAACATCTTGTCAAACAAACTCATTTGAAAAGGACACCACTTCCTTTGTTCTCCATGTTGATTGATTATTTTGGATAGACCTTCTGTAAAATTACATTTAACGCGGCAATAATGACATTCGATCATTTGGATCCCACTCCGACAACAAAAAAAACCCATAGATGCCAATTTTTTAGCAATCAAGCGTTCGATATATCCAAAACGTATACAGCTACTGAAAGTCTTAAGTCGCTCCTCATACGTTGCATATTGTCGATAATACGGCTGGAATAACAAATCCGTTTGAAGCAAATAATCATCGATTGGAATATTACGCGGTTCACGGAAGTTGTATAATGAGCATGATGATTGAAAACGATAATGTAAACGAACGGGATCAGTTTCACCTGCCTTAAGCGAAACCAATCCAAAGTGACAAAATACACATTTAATTTGTTCTTTCGTTTGTGTCCAATATAAGCCAGCCCGAGCAAATTTTCGTTTAAGCTCATCGTCAAATACAAAATCCTGGCACACATAATTTTGGAATGATTTAAACCGTTCACTTTCGTTAAAATAAAGTGTTGTGTCGATTTCTTCGCTGAAAAGATAGCAAAACATCAAATTTTAATTCTGTAAAATGCAGATTTAAATTTCTGTAAATAGCAGAGATATACACTATAAGTACTTGGTGAAGTTGGTGGTATTCGATTGCTACCAATATAATATGTTACACTGTTACACAGTTCTTAAGGTGCAGTGTCGATTGGTACTGATAAGGCATTTTTATTTATTATTTATTATAAGGCATTTATTATTTATCTAACTAAAATAACTGATATTATATTTTAAAGTGTTTGATTAAGTGTTTAAATTTGAGTTGCCAAAGTTTTGTGCAGTTCTTAGAATATGTCTAATAATATAGAAATATATTCATAGGTCAACCCATCTTCCATGGTAGTACTAAAGACTGGCATGGAGCTATGCAATGTGCAGATGGTTCTAAGTAGATCAGACCTATATCCGTACGTGGCTATGTATTGGCGTAAATAAGCCAAACGCGCAAGACAACTCTTGAGTTCCAAAACAGATTGCAAAGTTAGAAACAATTAGAATATAGAAATATACTAATGTTGGCCAAGATATCTAGTTAGATATGATCATTATGTTTTTCCTGATCGTTAACAATACAAACTGTACGTATATTAATGTTAAGTGTATGCATGTTTGTTAATTTTCGGATTGAAATTTTATCTAGCACTATTTAGTATAGACTGACCGATGTTTTCTGTTTCATAACTGGTTAAAATATTTTTTTCTAATAAACATTGTATTAATAAGTAGAAATAGTTTAAGAGCTCCGCGGTAAAGCTTAATAGTTTATTGCACAAATAACTACTTACGGTTCAGATGACTTTAACCTTTTTCTGATCATCAATATCGCTCGATGACAAATGTATGAAATGACTAAAATAACGAAAGAAATGCCGATTTCTAAATAATTTTGACTACTATGAGACAGATTGGTAGGAATGATTTCGTTCAACATGTTTTTCTGTTTAAATGAATTATCACACTTAATGTATTGCACTTTCAGTTTCTAAATTATAACTAAATTTGGTCTGAGTTGAAATACAATTTTATAATATACTTGTAATAGTTTGTTTGATTTAACATACAACTTAAGCAAATAAATCAACTTGTATGCAGTGGCAGCTGGACTATATGAGTAATATTTAATTTTGGAAATATTTCGGTGTTGCGTTTTGCGATATATATTCACTCTGATTATAGATGTTTTTTTGAGCTTATTTACTAAATCACGATTATAATGAAGGAATCCAGATTCTTTTCGGATATTAATAGTTAAACGCTGTAATTTACTAAGCAAATTAAAGTATACTAGGTCAATAATTCTTTAAATATCACAAAGGTATAAAAAGAAAATGTCAGGTATTAACCTCGTAACCAGTATCCCTCAAAATCCATTCATCTTTAAATCACCTACCGATACCAGAGCTACGAATCACTCATTAATGATCATTCCATGGTATTGATAACAACTGCCACCCTGTTACTATGGCTACCATGGGAAAATGGCTTGGTTTGAAGTTCCTATTGTTTCATAACCTACGACATTTCCAGATCTCAATCATAGCTACTACTACCCGATCGCAGAATCTTAAAACATCTTTCACAGGGAAAAAGATTTAAGACAAAACAAACCATTCCCCAAGAAATACAGCAAAATGTTGTATAACGAATATATCACAATAATTTATCGCCCAAAAGGTTTGTTGGTTACCTTCCTTTACTGATAAGATATTTTCCACAATCATATTATTAAGGTTCGGTGCAACCATGTTAAATAAATAAATATTTACAAGTAAAAAATTAAATCTGAAATAAAATCTAGATTTTAATATATTTGTAGAAATCAATCAAACACAGAGAACTCAGTATTATGGGTTTTGCTATTACCTCAATTTACTAAGAAAAGCTTCAATTTTTATCATTTCAAGTGGTTTGTGTTGTTTACTCTTTTATATGATAAGGCAACATAATGTTGCTAATTTTGGAAATTATGAAAAGGGAAATAAATATTCTAGAGAAATCCAAACGTTAGCCAGGATTCTACGTTGTAATCAAACAAAAACTGCTCATCATTCATGCCATGTAGAGTCCGTGATAGATTGGCTAAATCAAGTAGTACACCCTATTATTATCCCTAAATCACATGTCCTCTAAATATAATGATAATATCTCAGTCCATACATTTCATCTAATCCGTCAAAGTAGATACACAACACCGGTTTATTTATACTAGATGCGGTAGATCTCAAAGCCCTAATATTGAATGGAACAGAATTCCATAGAGAAATACATCTAACAAAAAACTGAGGGATTTATAGTCCTAGAAGAGTTTTGAGCAAGAAGTATTCAAAAGGTGGCATATTGTTACCTACTGAATAATAACATAAGTTTTTAGTAGCTTTAAAATAAACACGCAAACCTGAAACTCACATAAAAACTAGTTAAACTACAACTAAGAAGAAGCCTAGTATAAGGTGTAATATGGTCAAATTTCCTAACTCTGTCGTATTATCCTGAAACATATACCAAAACAAAACAACATTCGCATCAGGAGATACGGAATGAGGTATTACATAAACATTCCCTTTCTACCGCTAAACTAAATATATTCTTGCCAACTTTAACTAAATGGTCACCCCAAGTAAGAATTTTGCTAAAAACTATCCCCAAATTATATACATTAAGATAAGACCAGGAAACGAAAACGTATCTAACATTTTTTTCAAAATATTATTAGATTTAGATTTACGAGCATTGGAGACGAGCCCATTGGAGATCGACCAATTATAAATTCTATCTAAATCCTCGTTAACCAGAGCAATATTGTCAACAATATAGAATGCTGATCTCACTTACTATTTCTATAAATTTCATTAGTGAAAATGTGAAATAAATAATAGTGAAACGAGGATTCTATCTCATAAATGGAGAAATAAAATAATATTTCTAATAATAGACCAATTACTGAACCTTGAGGAACACCTGAAGTAACTGGAAGAAAATTACAATAACAACTAACAAAAAGAACTGGGGATCTATTTAGTCAGCAATCGGATTGTTCGTTTTTTAGTTTCATAATAGCAAGGATTTATCAGTTAACGGAATAATCCGACTCGATTATTTCGTAACAGACCTCCCATTTGTGACCGACCCGATAAATAATTGATAACTAATCTACCAGTTTTATATAGAATTTTGTGAGAAGTGAGAGAATTCTGTTCCGTTTTCCATACTACGCCGAATATCATCGCTGATTAATAACGCAGTATTCCTACCATGGAACATTCTTTTCCCAGTTTGAAAGATGTTGAGTAAACTATTACTAATTATATGGCACTGAATTTGGGTTTTTACAACTATCTCAAAAGCTTCAAAAATTGAACTTAAAATACTAACAGGTCCAAACTGGGATAACTCAATAGGATTGCTAATTTTTGGAATTAGAATTAATTTACTGAGTTTGCATTCCGACTTAACGTAGCTCTTCAATAGAAATATTTGAAAATGATAATGGATTAGAACACTCTTCATATACAAGTTCAATAATAGGACTAACCAAAGTTGGGTTCCAGCCAATAAAATAAGAATTTATATCAGCTTTGAAATTCAAAATACCTGCTAAGCCCTCGACTTCGAATATTACTTCAAAAAACCTTGGGCGGAAGAGAAGGCTCCAATTTATCCTGGAAAAAACACTACTCTTGGCTGACGTTATCAATTTTACTAGGCTATTTCGAGCTTGTCTGTAAACCCGACTGTCTCCGAACCTTTTCTATGACAGAAATTTATCTACCTTAACTCTGATTGCAACTGTAATTCCCTGAGACATCCATGGAGGAGATATAGTTTTAATTATAACTGTTTTAAGAGGAACACAGCTATCGAACTCCGAATTAAGATATGAATTAGACTTGAGGAAGGAAAAGGAAAATCATCGATTTTGGAAAAATCCCAAATCAAAAATTTTTAAGCTTCGGACGAGAGAAACAATAAATAGATAACATTAAAATGTCATGATGGGATCCTAAGCCGCGAGACAATTTTGAAAAAACTTATAGAGTTATCAGTGAACGATAAAATATGGTCAATAAGAGAAGAAGCGACACCGTTATTGGTTGGACAAAACTAAATTTACCAGAATTATGCAGCGATAAATTAAGACAAAATATGTGCAAAATTTTCAAACAATTATGCGAGAACAAACTATCCTGTAACATATCGATGTTGAAGTCACCTGATATGAATATTTCATCATACTGGGAGGTGAGATTTTTTATTACTGGGCGACTGTTACCGCTCACTTTCACCTGCAACGGTCAGTGGTGATACCACTGTTTGTACGGCTATAGGTACCGCCCAGGTGGCGCATTGGTTAAAGCTCTGGCAGTTGGAGCAGGAGGTACCAGGTTCGAATTCGATTCGAGGCAGGATTCAAAATGGGTTTTTCACTTTCGATCGTTTGGGCGGTGCGATCGGTGGTGAAAAATGAACATATCTGGATCCTCTGTCGTGTTTACAATGCTTGGGCCGACCCATCTTCCATGTCAGTACTATAAGCCTGACATGGAGCTATGCAATGCGCAGATGGTTCTACGAAAAGACTCGGACCTATAGCCGTATAGAGTGGTATCACAACGGATCAAATTGGTCTAAGTGGGCGATAGCAGCCACAACAACTTTACTTTTTTTAACGGCTATAGGTCCGATTTACAAAGAACCAACTGCGAATTCCGTAGCTCAATGTCAGCCTATAGTACTGATACGGGCGATAGGACGGCCTATTGATTCTAATCTTAACAGATCCAGATGTGTTGAATCACATCACCGATCGCACCGCCCAAACGATCGATGGTGAAAATCCCTTCGAACCCGGTACCTCCAGCTCCAACTGCAGCAGATTTACCACTGCGCCACCTGGGCGGTTGGGAGATGAGATTAATAAAAGTTCAATATCTAGTAGGGAAGTTTTAATTTGTATATAACAGCTCTTGCTCGTTATAGGTGGCTTGTACAGAGGAAAACCTTAATCGGAAACCTTAATTCGAAAAATAGAAGGAGGTATGACTGAACAACCATGTTTGCCTATAAATATAGTACACTATACCCAAATGGGGAAACCATTCTATATTTTCCAACTAGATAGAAACCTTTTAATATCCAGGTTGAGTCTTAGATGGAGGACAGAAAGTTTTCGGAATGTGAAGGATTTTGTCAATATTAGGGAAACAGACTCTGCACATTTAAAATCGCTACATAAGGAGATTGATATATCTACCGACCAACATGTAATAAATAAACAACCACATTATATAGGAATGGAAGCATTCCAATCTGTATATCACTTATTTGTATATTAAAAGGGTTCTTCAACCACCAAAAGAAATTTAGAAAAGAAAAGAATCGATTTAAGAATGATGTTTGCTCCTTTTGTTTGGCGGTCGTGATCGAGTAAATTGCTTCCTGGTATTTACTCGAGTTGGAATTGCTTCCTCATTCACGGTATCTCCGGATCTGCACCATAGAGACAACTCCTTGTTCGCAGAATTAACAAAAATACTTAGACGTTATTCCATCTCCCTGATTAGCAAGAAGTCTTAGTTGATTCGCTTATGTATCACACTTGGCAGCTTCACTTATATTTATAATTTTGTTTACTAACTGCTATATCATTTTCGGTTCGACCATATCAACATAATCCAATATGTTTTTGTAGCGATCATGGCTCAAATTTAAACTGGACCACATTTTTGCGTACACAGTGAATTAGAAGAACATATACGATCATACCCAAAATAACGAGATGATGGATAGCTATGGGATTCAGAACAACGATAACATAGTTAAAATGATCACCGGTTGAACTTTAACTCCTTTTATCTTTATCGAACATCCACTTGCAACAACATCTTGAAGTATATGATGCAATGATCGATCATTTTTACTAGGAATATCGACAAGAGATATTCCTGGATAAAAGTGAATTTTTTTTAGTGTAGATAAACACCCCAATTCCAACAGTCGCATCATATCACAGACAATAGAAGCGATACGACTAATCGGATATATATACGTTGACGTCATCATGGAACACCCAGGTAGGAAACGATTTACAATAAGTACTAAAATTATTAATTGTAACAAAATGAAATTCTCAAGTTTAAGCAACGTTACGGTTCATTAGATCATCGATGCCATCACCAAGTTCAAAGTAAGAAATACGTAAGTTTGTACTTTTGGAATTGCATTTAACTGGTTTTTAATCGTTTTTTCTGAGTGATGAAGAAGTCAAGTGGTTATAGATGACGATATATACATGGTAATGGTCAAAATAAAACCTAAGTCGTTCGAATCCAACCGAGGACCATGCAATATTTTTATGATTGAGTTTCCGGAGATCAAGAGATGATATCACTACTATGGCTAAGGGGGAAATGATAGTTGATTTCAGAATTGAGAAGTAGTAATCAGAGGAGAAAAGAGATAACCAGTTGAAGACATTATTACAGTGACGCAAGCAAACATCTCGAATTATACTATACCTTGATTGCTGCGAGTAAAATAAAAAGATCGAGAATCCGACTAATTGGTATAACAAGCAGTGCTTAATCACCATATTGAACAAATATTGATTTAACAAGAAAATTAAATTCATTAAAGTGAATGAAGATTAGTGACATAGTCTCACAAGTGGCAAGCGGCCGATATTTATTTGTGCGTAACATTGTAATAACTTTGACTAAACTCTGTTCGTTTTAATTTTTATCAGCGTTTGAGGCGTTAATATTCCGGATACGACCCGTAGAGTTGTAACAGTCTTATCAATGCTTAGAACATTTTGAGAACTTGTTTGAGTCATGAACCGTAACAAATGTTATTATAGCGTCACTCGAAGTACTTGATTAACGTATGTTAAACCGTAATCAACGATGACATAAGAATTGAACGACTTTGTAATTGCAATTAAAATAAGGGCGTTTAACATTCAAATTAGATTACTATTCATAAAAATGTACTCTTACTTTCCGAGAATGTTAATAATGATTTTCTGCCATCTTATAAAATTGGTTTACCCTGTAATTGGGTTAATCAATCACATGCTTGGGTGCAGGATGGTTAACTCGGAGCTGGGAGAATCAAATATCAGGAAGCGAATGGAGCTGTGCTGTCTCGTCTTCTCTGGAACATAGCAATCTAGCAATCAATGGGTTGCTGTTAGAGCTAGAAAGAGAGGGATTTGGAGTGATTGCTATGGTAAATATTTAAGCACGGTGAAGGAGGTGCCCAAAATTCCTTCCTAATGAGGCAAAAGTTGGAGAGGTCTGTTAAGGCACTCAAGACTTGAAACGGTTAAAGACACTGATCTCCCAACGAAGACATGAATATTTGGTTAAATTCTTAATAGACTGCCTCTCTGGCCTCGAAAACTTTAAGATGCGAGACAAATCACGCATAGAACTATTTACCTTCTACTTACCTACTCGTAGCATCCTATAGATTATACTATCTCATTTTGACTTAAAATTCATATATATTTCCTGGTTAGACTTATTGTCTATTTTTAATCAATAATACTCAAGTATATTTTATTGGTTTTTTAAAAAGCAACATTTTACAGATTTAAAGAAGTTATCGGTCTTATGAAGTGGTTGAAGCATACTGAAGTTACCTAGTCCATAGTAAATTGTTGAAAAGTTACAGCTAAAGCATGTGATTTTATTGTTTCCAGAATAGAAAAAACCTAACGCGCTTAATGTCGATGGATATGGAGAGGGGGATGTATGATAGGTAGCAAAAGAGTTAATCCGTTCACTGGCAATTGCATATTCAGGATGCTTTATAAAAGATAATTCACAGGTTGGCGATATCCTTGCATGTTCGTCTAGAATGTTGATGTGCTCTTGGTTACAGTCAATTTCGGTGTTACAAATGGAACACGTTGCGGTGGAATTTGATTCGGTATAACGAAATCCCAGTTTTTCTAAATCTGGCATAATATCCCTGTAACATAAATTGGTTTTTAACATCGTTTATTTCGTACAAGACGACTGTAATTATATTTGTACCTTATTTGATCCAAGATAACTAATCTATTTGTATCATTGTCCGATTCTTCATGCTCTATCTATAATATAAAAAATAATAAAAGCCATTTATTTACTTATACAATTCGGGTAGTTTAGATTTTGGTGGCCGTCGTAAGGGAATTGACACGTGCGTTTCATAAAAAATTTTCCGTTTTCAATGTTACCTCATTGAAACTTTTTGAAACTAATGAATAATAATAATTCTTGGGTTTTGTCAGGTCATATAGGTAGCGTGCTGCATAAAGCATGTGTTTTCTGCCTGATTCAGAGTAACATCGAAAATAATCATGTGCCAGAACACATAGTTTTGGATAGATGAGCCTTGTTATATTACACTTAAATGGCACAGAACTTACCCATCTGCGAAATTGTTTGTTTATTGGGCACCAGTTGATCGTGAAAGACATGGTATTGATAGTTTCTAGCAGAAAATCACACAGGGCTTTTTCAAAAGTTTTCAAAACTCTGTGGAAGCGTACAACTTCTGGTGGTGGCGAGATTGGACATTTCCAATGAAAATGGGATTTATTGGCTGTTCTTAATTTGGTTGATAGTTTGTTAAATTAAAAATGAATTTGTTTAGATAAGTGTTTGCAATTAAACACAAAACCTCTTTTAATCTAACACTTACCCTTTCATATTCCAATTCATTATTGTTGTTGGCTATGCCGTTGTCCTGGTCGATTATGCTTAGTAAAAATAAAGAAAAAGGTAAGTTTTAAAGTTTTTCTAAGCATTCATACTATAATTTACCTTTCAAATATCTTGTCAAACAAACTCATTTGAAAAGGACACCACTTCCTTTGTTCTCCATGTTGATTGATTATTTTGGATAGATCTTCTGTAAAATTACATTTAACGCAGCAATAATGACATTCGATCATTCGGATCCCACAACAAATGTATCCCATAGAAGCCAATTTTTTAGCAAACAATCGTTCGATATATCCTATACTTATACAGTGACTGAACGTCTTAAGTCGCTCCTCATACGTAACATATTGGGGATAATACGGCTTGATTAGCAAATCTTTTTGAACCAAATAATCATCGATTGGAATATTACGCGGTTCACGGAAGTTGTATAATGGGCATGACGATTGAAATCCATGATGTAAACGAACGGGATCAGTGTCACCTGCTTTAAGCGAAACCAATCGAAAATCACAAAATATACATTTAATTTCTTCGTTCGTTTGTGTCCAATAAAAGCCAGCCCGAGCAAATTTTCTTTTAAGCTCATCATCAAATACAAAATCACTATTGTGGCACACATAATTTTGGAATGATTTAAGCCGTTCACTTTCTTTAAAATAAACAGTATTGTCGTTTTCTTCGAGGAAACTGAAACGATAGCAAAACAACAAATTTTAATCCAGTCAAATTTTTACACATGTTAAAAGTTGGCTAATATCAAACTATTACACTGTAATCTACCTACTTACTTCTAATAATAACAATATTCTGACCTTGCCAGATATTCAGTTTACAAATTCGATCACAAAACCAAAAAGTATTAAATTTAGAAGAGGAACCACAAAAGTCATATGCCCAGACGTACCATTGGGAAGGAAAGTTTGGTCAAATTTCCAATTATAATCAGAGCTGTTAAACTACATGAAAAATATGATAAACTACATTAACCACGTTAACTACGTAGTTCTTGTTGTTAATGTAGTTAATGCGTGATCAATGTAGTTTTTGAACGTCAAATTATTTAGTTCAATTTCAATTTCAACCTTTTTGTGATAAAATTGTGTTTCAAATATGAGCCCTTGAATGAAATTGATAAGAATGGGAAGAAGCGGTTTGTCGCTTTGTGCAAATATTGCAACGTAGTTCTTAAAAATACATCTCAGAGTCGTCTTATCGCTCACAGGTACATAATTTAATTTTTATTTTATTTATTTTAAAAAACAATGTGTTTGAAGTTAAATTATTTTGTTACGAAATTGTGCTTGAATAAATCTAAAGAATCATTTTCTGATTCTGAAAGTGGAAATTTAACAGTTCTTGACCTTGTGCAAGGCGCTGACGAACCATTCGTTGACCACACCTGATATTGATGCAAATCTGGCTGATGACGATTCCATTATTGAAGCAGAATTGGGAGTGAGTTAAAATTAAAATCAAAACAAAATTAAATAACTTTGTTTGACAGGATGAGAAATTCATAACTTAAAATTAACTATACTAATTTTTTTTCAGGCCGTTTTTGTTTCAGAACCAAATTCAAATTTGTGTAACGATTCAAATTTGTGTAAGGATTCATCGTCATCGCCAACGACTTCATCAAATAATCGTAAAAGAGCTTTTTGCAGCCCAGAAGATCCTTCGCGGAAGAAAATGATTGCATCACAAAGGAAGGTATCCAATTTTATTGACTGCACCACAACTGAACAAAAGTCCAAACTTGACCGTTGTTTGGGCAAATTTTTCTTCGGATGTAATATACCATTTTATGTGGTAGACTCTAAATATTTTAAAGAGTTGATATCCGAGCTGCGACCGTCTTATAAACTACCTTGCCGTCAGACACTGTCTACTACTATTTTGAATACTGTCCATACAGAAATTACGGAAAATGACAAAAGAAGTATTGGACAAGCACAAGAGTCTGTATTATTAATAGATGGCTGGAAGAAATCATCCAATGAAAACCGAAATTATTAAACTATGGCAAATTATTTGCATCCTGTTTATAGAGGGAGGGACTTGGATGCAAATCGGATCAGAAAGTGGATCAGATTCTTTTAGATAGTCTGGATAGTAGCGGACGTCCCTTCAACAATTTAATTTAAACGAAGGTAAATTTGAAACATTAAAAGTCAAACTGGTAACAAAATCACGAACTTTCCGGTCTGTAACAGAGAGGCGACACAAGGAGCTTGCTAGTCTGGCTAATAAACTATTAAAGATACGAGCATCATCAGCCCATTTGGAGCGATTATTTAGTAACTGGGGACATATTCATGGCCTTCGTCGAAATAGACTACAGTCCACTACATCCCAAAAATTATTACACACATATTATTCATGGGTCCGGGTTACACTGACATATTTTAAAATGTCATTTTTCAAAATAGCATATTTCAAAATAGCATATTTCAAAACGACATTTTTCAAAACTGCATAAGGTACAAAACGGCATAAGGTTCAAAATGACATTTTTCAAAACGACATAAGGTACAAAACGGCATAAGACACAAAATAACATTTTTATAACCTCATAATATAATAAAAATAGCAACTACATTCATAAAAAACATTTTGATGCATTAGTCTATTTCATTTACTTCAAACTCATTTTTGAATTTCAACCCTAACTTAAGAACGTTTAAAATTTGACCTTAATCGATAAAAAAAGAATCCAACTCCTTTTCTTTTGTCCATACTGAGATTTTAATCGAAACATCGATCTAAAAGTTCATTTTCTTCTAACATCTTAACTTTCATTGTCATCGATTAAGAATTACATTTTCTACCTTATCCTATTTGAAAGATGCCATTTTGAACTTTATGCCGTTTTGAAAAATGCCGCTTTAAAAAATGTCATGAACCATATGCCGTTTTGGAATATGCCGTTTTAACCAATGTCATTTTAAAATATGCAGTTGTGTACGCGGATTCCATTAATCATTGAAACTTAATGATAAACATCAAAACGAATTAGAATTTGAGGAAGACATAATTATGTATATCTGATTCTGAATAATTGATAGACGTCGTTTTTTGAATTTCTGATTCTAATTCGTTTTGATGTTCATGTTTATCACTATTCAAAATAATAAAGAAAACATTGAAATTGTAAACAAATCCCCGCTTTTTATAAATAATGTAGTTAGTTGAAAAACTATAGCATTGTTAACTACTTAACAACTCTGATTATAATTGATAATTTTGTACTAATGCCATCTATTTATACAAAGTAGAAACACCATTACAAACTTGCATAAACGAAAAATATGTCAAACTCCTACATCCAAAGAACTATTTCATTTGTTGATTTATTTTTGTAATTTGGTTACTACAACCACAAATTAAATAACTATACAGATTGAAACCTACGAGAAAAATTTGCGAGTGAACCCTCATTGTGTACATATTCTACGACGATATTTTACGATAATAATCCGAGTAAGCGTTTTAATTTGTGTTTTTGCTTGGTGTGGGTTACCTCAAAAAAAATTATAAAAAATGAATTTTATCAGAGCCATCTTTATTAGAGCCGTAAGAATATGACATATTTTTTGTTGTGCTTTATTTGAGAGGAGGTATATTTTACACTTTCCCATAAGAAGCAATGTAAAAATCACATTTTTCGAAATAATTTTATCAATAAAAAAATATATGTTTGATTTCTGTTTTTACAGTGTTAAGTACATAAATGTTGAAGTTAATTATATCTGAAAATCAATTATCTAAATATCTTAATTCAATATGAATTTAAGAAATTCTATATACTTTAAAATATTTATATGTGTATGTGATGTCGATGTGAAGTTAAAGTATATACCAATAAGAGTTGTACATTCTTTTTAATCTAACCCGCACACGTTTTCTTTTATTTTGCAGAAAAATATCCGTAGCTGTATTGAAATATATTAAACAATAAGAAATTATATCTCTCTAAAAACTTTCTAAAAAACAAACCAGAAACATGACATGACGAAAAAGCTTTACAAAAGAGACATCTGTCATTCATAATAAAATTAATTTATTTGTTTCACATATCATAATAATTATTAATTATAATTATTATATTCAATATAGATAATAGTAAATGTATTAAAATATAATTTATTCAGGATAAAATATGTAGTTTAAGATGTGCTTTCGATACCGTTCAATAGATGTCAGCTGGGCGTTACTTTTTTATATGCAATAAGTCGTTAGATTTAAAAAAAAATTGTCTAATGGATTTGGTTTTTCCAATTCAAGTTAACGGTTAAATTTTATATGTAAGTATATGGCAATGATATAGATTATATATACATACATACATATATATCTTTATAAAATCTAATTTTCCTCCAACTCGAAAAAAATCCTAACCTTAAAATTGTTACAATATAAGTTTCTTGACAAACTACATGTTTTATCAGCAAACACTCGATTTATTACGGATTTTGAAATATGTTATAGTATTTAATCCTGTTAAATGTAATAGCATTTATGATAAAATTTGATTCAATATAATTCAACTATAAGATTCTAGTTTTAATTCCTATAGAATTATAGTGGGATTCTAGTAGTTTGACCGTTTTAAAATAAAAGTTTAAGTAAATGAGTAAATATTTTAAATTTAGAATAAATATGTATTTTTATTTTTGATTATTTTGAATTAATATCAAAATTTTGAAGTTTATTGTCAAAAACAAAGTAGCTTTTTAGTAGCAGTTTTCATTTTTCCAAATGGAGATGACTCTGTTCTCATTGATCGTACGCGATCGATATCTCATATTGCACATGCGTATACAACAGAATATGGTTTTTTTCATATGATAGTATGTATGTATTTGTGCATATACATATTAAAAGTTTTTATGCGAAATATGAATTTAATGATATATTTATTTAATTATTTATGATATATTTAATTGATTTTATGCAAAAATTTTTAAACGACACATAATATAAATATTCTTAATACGATTTCAAGATCAAAATGTTAAATTCGTTATACTTTTCATTGAAATATTTCATTTAAAAAATGTTTCCATATATTTTGTATGAGAATTTACGTTGTTTCCTCTATTCAACCTCCTCTAATTAAAGCTCTGTTTTTAATATGTAGGCTCTGTTATTTAGTCGGTTCTGGTTTTATTCGTAGGTTTCTATCTGTATAGTTATTTAATTTGTGCTACAACTAAACATTTTTTTTGTTTATGCAATTTGTTTGTTTCTGCTTGGTATAAATAGATGGCAATAGTAAACAATTTATCAGATATATTTTGGGTTTCCCGATTAAATACGAAATTACACGATGTAATTTACACGATGGTTTACAAGTCAATACGTATTGTTATTTTTTACCTTCTATATGTAAAAACTACAATTTTATTTTGGGCGATCTGTTATCAAATCTAATTGTAACTAAAGCACCACCTGTTAATTAATCTTCTTACTATTTTACTAAAAGATTTTGTGAAATAATCAACTGTGTACAGTTTTATTTCGACTATATACTGAATGTCAAAATGCCGTTTGATTCAGATAGGCTCGGATGACGGAAAAAAATCCCTCTTCTTACCAATAACGTGAACAAATTGTTTCAAGATGTGTTAAATGCTGCTCAAGTAATGCAGTTAATATTAACATTTCGTTTAAATAAAAAAGAATTGTAATTTGAACTATACTTTATGAAATATTTGCTAGACAATTATGCTGCATTTCTACAGTTATTCAAAAAAAATTAGACAAGAAAGTTGATATGTAAATCCCTTCATGATGCGAAAAGGGATTTTCACCATCGATCGTTTGGGCGGTACGATCGGTAATGCAAATGAACTCATCTGAGACCCAGTTGAGGTTAAAATCCACGTGTGCCGTTCCATCTTCCATGTCAGTTCTAAAGGCTGACATGGAGCTATGCAATGTTTAGATGGTTTCTACGTAAATCGGACCTAAAGCCAGAACGTAAAGTAATATAGTGGGAAATCACAATGGCCCAGTATAGCCTGAGTAACAGATAATACTACAACAAAAACAAAAAGTTCAGTTACTCCGCGTTTGGTCTTTATATCCCTTGAGACATATTCTCACGATAATTCTTATAAAGAGAGTAGTGAAAGTTTTAAGACTGATCTATTGGACCTCTTTGTAACGAAAAAGATTTACACTTGAATTTTGATCGTCGAAATTTTTTTAACATTTTAAAATAGATGGCACTGCGAACATTGTTATCTTTGTTTTTTTTACATGTAGTTTACGTTTCATGTAATTAACGACTGTGGTCATCTAAAGTAAATTCTTGTAATGTATAATAAAAGAATTTGTTCTCAACGTTCACCATAAGTAGTCAAATAATGTTTCTCGGCTGATTGAGATCGTATATGAAATACCAACATTAGTTAGATATTTCCATCTGACTACTTGTATCTTCTCTAGTAAAATGGTAGAGTAGTTGAGACTAAATAGGCAAAGATATAAACTATAAATACTTTTGTGGCTCGATTGGACTGCCACTTATATAATATCTTACACTGTTATACAATTTGCAAGGTGCAGTTTCGGTTGGTACTGATAAGGTTTTGTTATTTATCTAACTAAAATAATTGATTTTATATTTTAGAGTGTTTGATAAGGTATACAAATATTCATGACGCAACCCACTTTCGATATTAGTACTTTAGGCTGAGAAGGAGCTATGCAACGTCCAGATGGTTCTACGTTAATTGGACCTACAGCCATACGTCTACTATTTGGCTGAATCAGTTGGGAGAGCCTTAAGCCCAAAACATATTGCAAAGCTAGAAACAGACTGAATATAGAAATATACAAATGTTGGCCAAGATATTCAGTTAGAAACTATATCCCGTACTATTTAGTATAGACAGACCGATGTACAATAACATTCATTTTGATTAAATCAAATTAAAAAATAAACAAATTTATAACTATTTTCTACCAATTTAATTAACTTATAAGTTCTATAATTGGTTAAAATATCTGCATGAGTAAGCTCGATATAACCTAATAGTTGATAATTAAATGCACAAGTACTCACGATTTAAGTGAATCTGAACTTCCTAATGAAATGGACCCTTTAGCTGTTTGTAAGTAATTGTGACTGCTACTAGGCAGATTGGTAGGAATGACTTCTTTAAACATGTTCACTTGTTTTAATGACTAACCACACTTTAATATATTGCTCCTTCTGTTTTCAAAATATAACTAAATTTGGTTTGAATTAAAATCTTATTTTATAATCAACGTGTAACAGTTTGTTTGACTTAACATTCAACTTAAGTAAATAAATAAAATTATATGCAGTGGCGGCTGGACTATATAATAATTAGGAGTAATTGCTAGTCAATTTGTGTGGAAGACACAATGGTTGCATTGTCACGACTCATTTCGGAGATAATGTTATCAGGCAAGGCTTTAATTTAGTAACCAGTATCTTTACAAGAGTTACAAATCACTTAAGGGGCATGTACACTTCTACACCAACTATAGAAGTGACTCCATTCCTGTTATCATCTGTGATCTTGCTATCTACGCAACCCCAGTTAAATAGGTTTTCCATGGTAGCTACGATGCAAAAATGACATGATTTGAACTTTCAATTGCTTCATGAGCCTCGACACTTACAGATCTCAACCACAGCTACTACTACTCGCTCGCAGAATTTATAAAATTTTACAGAAAGAATTAAAATTCAGTATAACCCTGTTAAATAAATAAATATTAAAATCAATTTGTGCATATTTGTGCAAATCAACCAAACAGTGATAAGCCAGTATTATGCGTTGTCCAATTTACTAAGAAAAGTTTAAAATTTTTATCATTTCAAGTGGCTTGTGTTATTTACTCTTTGATATGATACGGCGGCATAAACATAATGTTGCTAACATCGAAAGCGTGTTTATTTCCATAAGCAATTTAATTGAAAAAGAAAATGACCTTGAAATTATTAAAAGGGCAAAAGAAGTATGAATATAAATAGAAATATTCTAGTGAGATCCAAATGTTAGCCAAGAATCTACATTGTTATCAAACAAACCCTGCTGATCACTCACGCCATATATGTGTATATGCGAATTGTATACTACGAGTCAGTGATAGATTGGCTAGTTCAAAAGAGGTCTATCGATTTATACTGGATTCAGACACTTAAAATACAAACTTTTTTTATTATATACATAAAAAATATTTTAGGTATCCGTACCAGACGCTGACCATCCTGAAATTGTGATTTAGATTAAAGAGAATCGATCGTTATAGCTAGTCGAAGGGCAAAAGGATATATCGGATTATTTATATCATGGTCATGATTGCCTTTCATATTGAAGTAGTCACCAAATTGCCAACCAACACTTTCACTTATGAGCTTAAACGATTTTATCAAGAAGACATATTACAAACGATATTTATCTCGATAACAGGATAAATTTAACGGGAGCCAGCCGAAAGCTGAAAGAGGAAAACAAATTCCATCAATATACGACATGGAAAAGTCACGAAGCTAATATCTAGAAATTTAAGGTTGCTGACTCCTTCTATTTTTTGGCGATCGTGATTGAGTAAACAAACTAAAGACAAATTAGTATAATTTTAGGCGATCTTGGAAAGTTGCAAATAGGTAATGAAAATTGGTATTCAAGTGAAAGAGAAACGAGTTTGTCACCAAAAACATACTTCTCTTCCCAACTATTGCGGTATCTCTCATGCTAGTCTCATACGAGTAGCTATAAAGAAAATCATAGACTCGAAGGTCATGAAATACTTTTGGCTAAAAACATTACAAACATTTGG